>JAPZDV010000020.1:5009691-5096948 GCA_029814665.1 Acanthurus lineatus
ATTTATGAGGAAGTGCAAATGGATTTACATTTCCCCTATGAACCAAAGTTTTACCAGAAAACTCAAAACCAAAGCCACTGTGGTACATGTAAACATTATCTTACGGTATATTTAACTCAAAGGATACTAATGCACCAAACTTACATCTTTTTTTCAAACACAATATCAAGGCCAATATTATCCTCAGCAAAATATTACTAAGAGTAATATTGAAGTGATGTAATCACTAAGGAGGCAGCTAAAATTCCTTGGCGCACATTCAACCCAGAACACTAAAACTGACAGTTTTTTAAATTATTTTATTTAGCAGAATAGAAGAAACAGACACTTTTAAGTCCTCTTTATTTTTCTAGATTGAGTCAAGTTTAACTTAGTATGGTATTAGTGCAAAGCGTAACAACTTCCATGTCATTGTCCTGTGGTCGGCCATCCTAAAGGCAATCTGGCAAAAGACTGTGCTGCTGCATTGCACTAGCCTAAATAGATGAGACTGGAAAATTGGACTGTGCTATTCTGCGATGACCAGAGGGGTGTTTTCCAAAACCACTTCATCTGTGCCACACCCTTCTAAGAAGAGAAATGTTTACTCTACCCTGCAATTACTATATGGAATGGCCAGCATTGCTTAAATACTCCTGCAGTTAGGAAAGCAGGAAGTGTCTTTCAGTCATAGCAGCAGTGATTGCTGTTTTTACTACATTCTGTTTAGTGGATTTTTGTAAATACTAATACATAAAACCCCTGTTTTTAACCTTCACCTGCACTGAAAGTTTTTTTTTTTTTTTGCTCATTCTGGACCTTCACAACTTTGTTCAACAGCAAGAAGACAGCATGAGGGATTACAAGTTTTAATTTTGTAATCACACTACACTTATAATCCCAGTAACACTGAGATCTGACAATCTGAGGTTTGATTGAGAGCTAGTATCAGCAGTTTCGGTGTTTAAGGCAGAGGGTGCTGGACACTATCAGCTTTCACCAGAAGATACAAATTGCATCTCCCGGTAGCTCAAAAATAGTCTAATTAAACCTACATGCATCTAATCAGCTGCCAGCCAGCCGCAGACAGCTTTTCTAACGCTCAGCTGGTTAGTCTTGCTTCGGGGGTTGGGCTTCTCTGGAGTGCTGCATGTGGTCAGTCACCAGGGCTTAAGCTAACGTTAGCTGTTGACAGTAAGTAAATACCTCCTGACCTTCAGCTGGCTGCTTAAACCGCAGTGTCTAGTTATCTTTTTCTAAATGTGTCATTGTAAATAATGAAGATATGGTGTGTGAGTGTGGAGGCCTTTGAGTTGTTAAAATTGCACCTTTGGTGGATCTGTGCTGAGTATTAAACACAATAGTATAACTGTTCATTTGTCTTTTGACTAATTTGTAAAGTAATGCTTTTACTTAAAAAAAAAAAATTAATGTAATTATTGCCTCCCCACACTAATCAAGGCACACACTTATTCTAATGCTCTCCACTAATACATCTGCTTGCTAGTGTGTGTAATGGGTAATAAACCCAATTTAAACTTGCTGACTTAGTTCTGGCACTGGTCTGTACATCAGCCTCTAGACCGCACAAAGACCAGTCAGGACTCTGGCAGTTTCATGAAATGAGTGCAATTTGGTAAAATACCAACCTCCTCTCTGTAAGAAAAATGAGACAATTATATTTTTTCAATCCCAGCAGGATTATAAGGCAGCAATGCACCCAGAAAAAGGCAATAGTTTGACACTCAAATAGAGCAATAAAAAGTAAAGCTGCAGAGGTCAGGCTGACACATAGTTTGCAATGTCTTTGTAAGGAAAGCTTTTATTTTTCACTAAACTTTACCTTTACACTCTGAGCTGCTAAAGCTACTGGTAACATTTTGCATTTATTTCATGACTGGTGCAAAAGAGATTTTCTGGTAAAGGACTGACATCTTCACAGACTCGCTCGGAAGACATATTTTACATTTTTAGGGTTTGTGCACATTTCTCCAACTCTTTAAAGATTGCCTATTTGTACTGACAGCTCTTGCTCCTGGACTCCTGGAAGCAGCCACTGAACAGAACAGCCTGTTCCCAGGTGCAGTCATATCAAGGCTTGCACAGGACAGCGATGTTTGAACACCCTAATCCTCAGCCTTCATTCTCTCCAAACTTCAATAGCCACCGCTGTTGCCACTTCCCCCCACAACAACTGCCTCTGTAATGTTTTGCACACAAACCCAACAAGGGTCCAAGCTACAAGAGACATTCGTTAGACCTTCAAAGGGGAGCCGAGCCTGCTTGATGATAAAACACTGTTTTGACCCATCTCTTTGAAGAGTGCTACAATACATGAACTGTACTAAAGGCCCGAGCACACATGCGTTGTACAAACTCTTTCATCCGCGCGCACACACACACACACGTGCACACACATGGGCATACGTACAAAATGACACAGGCAGAAGATGGATAGAAGGAGTGAGTACAGTCTGTTTTGCAGGGGAAAAAAAACCCTTCAGATCAATCCAAAAAGGAAAGGGCAGAGTTCTCGCCGTCATCAGTATAACAGAGTCTGTTGACCTTTTTAAATGAGTGAAAGATACGCTAAGGTAAAGTAAACAGTGGTTTGTTTGCAGCATCATGGCAAGCTGTATTGATCCCTGTTCTCAGAAAAGGTCATGCACTTGAGAGGTGATTGTTATTAGATAAGCAAAAAAACAGACCGTGAACTTTTCAGTTCTGCTCGTGCAAAGGCAGGCAATGACATTTAATTGTATTAGCTCAGGATTATTTTAGACTCAGAATTACTCCGGCAATGCAAGTTTTTTTTTACCCCTGAACTCACAGTGTTGTGTTTTGTACTGTGTTCTAGACCAACTTTTGGCTGGACATCTGTGCTGAATCAGCAGTGGAGTTGTGTGTGGCAGGTAATTAACTAACAAGGCCCAGTCTAACGTCTGTTAAATAGTTAATAAGTGCAGTCTGAGGGCAAGCAGCCAGAAGAGAGATGAATGTACTTTCAGTAGTGTCAGAGCGGTGCGTTTAATGTCTATAATGCTTTGTAGTGCTTTTATTGATCAGGTCTTCAATGTTACTTTGTTTTCTTTAAAATTCAGAAAAAATTATTCTTTACCATTTGGATCTGAAGCCCAAAGTCATGAACAAATCATGAGTACAAACTGTTCAACAGGCATATTAAGGTACCTTCTGTTTCACTGTATTTTCTCTGCAGGGGGCAAATAAAATTGCCTGTGTGACCCTGAAAACAAAACAAGGAACACATTTGGGTTTAATTTAATTTGGATCTAATTAATTTGGGATCCTAACATGGTAATTATGACAATGATTGTGTCAATGAGTACCTATTAAGCGGTGTTTAATATGATTGACAGGTGTCTTGGGCTGTCACTCTCCACTGGCTCTTGTTGTTTCCTTGTCCTTGTTTCCAAATTTTAATTTTCAGGCTTCAACTGCCAAGATGACAACAGGCAAATTAGACTCGACTCCAGTCTTTAAAAACATATGTTCAGAAAGTCAAATGTAACATCAAGGATGCAAATATCCTTATTTGCCCAACATGTAGGACATAAAACGAATTCTGATGCCAGATGTGAACAGCTGTCCCTCTCAACTAGCTTTAAACAGAAGACAACATAAGAGGGAACTTTATCCCTCATCTTATTCCCAAGACTCCTGAATCCTGCATAAAGACACAAAGGCTTTCTGTATGATTATGCATTACACCTATATAGCCACAAGGCTCTATTCAATGCAACAAAAAGAGTCGTGCAAAACATGAGCACCACTCTGTATTGTTAATCAGTTAACTGGTTTGGCTAATGTGTGCCACTACTTCTGCATTTAAATGAGCTTAGTACCACAGCAGCATTACCAGTTATAAGGTTTTTTAAAACCAGTCAGAAATTTGCTACCTTCGACAAAGGCAACTGCTCTATTCAGCAACAAAATGTCAGCCAGCATTGTGTGTGATGTCAGTCTTTGTGGGCTAGAAGACGGAAAATGATGTATTAAAAAATAACCATGAGCACTGCAAGCGGGCACATTTTACCCCATTATATTTAATTGAATGACAGAAAGTGGAGAAAGGGCTTTCACTCTTAGAGCCTGCTGACAAGCTCCTGCAGAGATGAGGAAGCTGATGAAAATGGAATGAGTTGTTCTTTCAGGGACTTTTTAATTCTTTGGAAATGTTTATGTATGGACTATTGATTTAGACAAAATATGACATGATAATGACCCTCTGCGCTGTGGTTTGGCTGCGTGTGTTTGCCTCTCGCTCATCTCTCTGTGCTGTCCTGAGTTCGCCAGACTGCCGCTAAGAAAGAATGAATCCCATCAAACATTGATGAATGCCATTCTCCGCCTGCTGCTCTGCTGATTTGCATCTCTGTCCTGGCACTGATTTCCAGCTCTGGGTCATGCAGAGGGGTTTGACTTTACCACGCAGTTTCACGTCAATTAAAGGCTGTATTTTAAAGCCAGTTCATTTAATTAAAGGGGTTTCACACTTTAATAGCCACAAGCATAACACACAGGCACACACACAGAAGTACATATTGCCTTACTACAATGACAATGACAATGCTTTTTGGGCCACCAGCGCAGCTCCCTGAACATATCCTGAGGGCAGATTATTTGCCAGCGAAGCACTTTGCTATTTTCCTGCTGCGAGTCTGCGAGGAGAAGACACAGAGCTCATGTCCATCTCTCAAAATCAGTTTCCTGCACATAATGCACAATGAGAATATATCTTTTGTTCCCATGAATGTGAGTACCTCTGTTGAGCGTGAAGCAATATTCCTGGCTGCCAAACTGATAACCAAATCAACAGGCTAACACATGCAACTATTGCTACTAGTTGCTGTTTCTGTCTGTCAAGCTTCTGTTTGTGCACATAGGCTATGCATATGCATTACACAATATATAATGATGCTAGGGGCCAATTTATCCCTCGATTTTACCATAGCTAGCAAAGAATCCTGGGAACTAACTTTATGACTACACATTATGCATAATCGAACAGTTATTACTTTTTCACATAAGTCTGTTTTGATATGTAGCTTCCAAAACACCAACCCCCCCATCCCCATCACGACCTGCAATGCCAAAAAATAAAAGGATGTACTAACCACTAACCAAGTGATGTCTTCCTTGGTATTTTGATGGTACTATGCTAGTTAGCTAGCCAGGCTTACATCAAGGCTAACATTTGCAGCATATTTTTGAGCAGAAAAACAGTTTAATGCACACCTAATAATTTTCGCCTTTGCCTTTTTTGCTTTTGGAAAGGCAAAAAATAAAATACGCAAACCTCTTAACCAAAATTTCTGCTGCTTGCTAAGCTGTGATTGGTCAGTCGCTGTTCAGAGAGGGGTTTAGCAAATGGTTAACTGAGCGTAAAACTGATCCATAGTTTCGGGTTTCCTGCGGCAAAGAACTAGTGATTCCCAGATTTCAGCAACAAGACACCTGCAATTAGATCTAGGCTACACAAGTTTAATTTGTACCTGCTGTGAAAAGGGATACAGTCTGAACATGGTGGCCTGTCTGTTTGCCGCAGATGTGATTACACAAAATATTGTCTGCAGGCAAAGACCAAGCACCCATTTTCTGCTGCGACTGTGCCAAGGACATACACACATTATTTCAGCACTTAGTCACACAAATTGTCTCTGTTTTGTACACAAGATTGAGAGAGAAAAAAACAAGGAACTTTGGTCCTTTTAGGTCCTTTTATTCACTCCCAAGAGGGATATGACATCCCCCAGATCCGAGGATTAGAAAGGAGTGCAGGGGCCTCAGGGCATTCCCTAAGCTGCCTAAATCTTAGAGGCGATATGGCTCCTATTAGATAAGCAAATGTGTCTGTTAATACATAATACATGACTGCCAGAGGACTGTGATTGGCTTGTTTTTTGTAGAAAGAATGCAATTGAAGAGCGAGGCACTGTCTTGTGGAGCCTGCATAGATACACTGTTAAGTACTTAATGGTTTCTTTTTATTTGCAAATTTCTGTTTTCTGAACGCCGGTTTGTTGAGGGAAAAATGTGGGATGGGTGAAAGTGAAAGGCAACATCATCCTCAGGGGTTCAAAGCACTCCCAATCCTCTGTATCACTGTCATAAAGCCAGAAGCTGTAAATGAACATACAGCATTGGGTGTCTGTTGTTCTGAGGGGCTTGTTGACATGTGAAAGTGTCCTTGTAAAGCAGAATGTTTCTGGCTTGGGCATCTGTTTGTCGCTGATACAAATTCACAACTTTTATGGAAACTAGAAATTATCTGTGCTCCCAGGGTGGGAGATGAGTAATGTGTGTTAACACGAAGTGGAGCGCTGCATCATTTGATACGCAACAACCAGAAGATGGAGGTTTCTCTACAAACACGAGCCTCCATTACAAGGCTTTACTAATCCATCCATGCAAATCCATGTCCAAAATGCGCCTTTTGTGTATAATCCCGACACAATTTCTGTGGGATTAGGATTTAGCATGGAAAAAAAAATGACTGGTGGAATACAGTACATCAAAAATATCAGTCAGTGTTGTGTTCAATTTGTTTTTTATCCACCAGTGCCTTTATATATTACATCACATCAAAGAGCTGGCCTCTTAAGATAGAAAACTAAAGGAGGTGTGGTTCAGAAAAATTGTGACAACAGTGTGTATGGCGACATGCTGCTTATGGGTGACAATATCATATTGAGGATTCAAAGAGTTAGTCTGCATTTAAAAGCAGATTAAATTACTTTATCCTATATCATAACAATTTATTCTACTTCAGTCAGCAGCTGTTGCATGTGATGACTCTGCAAAGGCGGACTGCATTGCATATGGTGAGCAGTCGTGATATGTTTGGCACACACTCTATTATCTCCCAAAGCCACTCTGCCAGTCAGTCAATCAGCCCTCCAGAGTCCAGAGTCTCTGCAGGAGGGGGGCTAAGGTGATCTGCAAGAATATGTTGCAGTGTATCTGAGCCGCACGATGAATCAAGACCAATTATGGTACTTCTCTGATAAGCTTAATGGGATAGTGTAACATTTTGGGAATTAGGCTCATTAGCCTTCTAGCCTAGAGTTTAATATGAAACTACAGTCAACAGCTCACGAGTGCAGCTAGAAACTTAAAGACTAGTTACTACAGCTAGCTTTGTCCTGCTCATAGGTAACATCATCTGCCTGCCAGCATATGTACAACTAACTAGCTCACTCACACTGTTTTCTTTCCAATTAAATTATTTACATGGTAAAACAAACAGCATGTATGTGTCAGTTAGTAAGCTTTACAGGGGTTCAAATTCAGCTCACACTTTCTTTGAATCTGCTAATTTTCCAGAATAGCTTGCAAGATTGAGAAACACTTGACTCTCTCTGCTGTGGGGGGTTACATAAGGAGATACAACCAACTATTAGCGCCACTTTAGCTCATAACTCCCAAATTTGTTGTTTTTACACTTTAGTTTAAGTAATTAAATAAAAAAGTTTCATTTTTAGGCAGAACTTGTTACCTTTTAACAACGCTAGGCTTTTGTTTTTATGCTAAGCTAATCAAACTGGCTTTAGCTTTGCAAATAGATATGAGAGTAGCATCAATATTTTCATGTAATGAGACCATAAAATCATTATCAGTGTGTTTTCTCTCAGATGGACTTTGTTCTCAGGGCTAATTAGGTGAACAGTCTGTGTACAATTCATTTTAAATGTACTACTCTGAGCCACCTGGGGATTTGTCTCCAGGGGCAGCCTTGTTATTTGGATTATGAACCGGTGAATAAGAAAGAGCTTCAAATGCAACCCCAGCCCAAGTCAAATGTAGAGTTTGTAAGCAGGGAAAAAAGGGGGTTATTGATTTCTTCGTGGGCATGGTGCAGGTTTTCATGATGGCCTTGCATGCAGAGCGGAGTGCACTAATCTGTTTCACACATTTTATTTTTCACTTGCATGCTCTCTTAAAGTAACACCACCAAATAAATAATGCAGTAATGTTAACTCTCCAAACAGGTCGCTCCATATATAGCACAGTGTATTCTTGTGTCATTTCTTTAGGTAATTACGGAAGCTACAACCAGGGGCTTTGCTGAGTTTATCTCCTGCTTTGCTTGAGGCAGTAGAAGACTTTATTTTCAGAGCACAGCAGTTTGTCTTTAGCTGCAAGGGAAATGTCAGTTGTTTATTATTATATTCCATACATTTCATTATTTTTGTCTTACAGGATGTCAGGTACATTGTGGGACAAAAAAAAAACTCATTTTGAAGCTGTAATATCAGTTCCTTCATTTTTTTAGAGATGTATATTCTCTCTTGCAGAGAGGGTCATCTTAAGAAGAGTAGCATCAGCTCTGAGAGGTTCAGTGTCTTTACTTGAGGACACCACAGCAGGGTAGATATTGAATTATTCTAATCTCTCTTACAGTTAAGCTCTGCCAGAGGATTCAGATTCTACACAGATTGGGAAGAAACAGATACCTAGGTGCTCTATATTGCTGCAGGCACACCACAAATTATCTGTATCCTTTTCTGATCTCTATCCAGTTTCAAGTTGCAGGAGGAACCTTCAGCTTAAGACATTAGTCACGGGGAAAGAGGAAGTAACGCACTCAGCCGGTCTCTGCCCATTCCTCACATCTCTCCAACATGATGACAGTCTGTGGTGGATTAGTTGATTTTAAGGGGAAATTGAGCCTGCAGTGTGTTGCAGAGAGACGCTTTGCAGGATGCTGCAGACTCTGTCATAATTAGGCCTTTTGACTTAAAACAGACTTGTACTGCTTTAAACATCAGTATTGCACACTATGCAGAGACATAACTGATGTGTCAGTCACAAAGATGTTGCACTTTTAGGAAATGTTGCACATTCGCTCCACTAAAATGAGTTCTGATGACTAAATAATTTGTATTTAGTTTTGCATATAAAGCATATGTTGGGATGATAAGATATGAGGTTTTTCCTTCTTGCTAAACAGTAAATAAAACTGGTCAACATCAAATACAGGTACAACTGAAATGGTAAGGGAATTTTGTGGAGAAAACTTACTACTCTGATAATCACTGGAAACATCTTTCATGTACAAATATTTCATGGTTCCAGTGAGATGAATGTGAGCATATGCTGCTGTTTTTTGAAAAATCATTTTAATATTTTTCAAAGTATTGTTGTGGGGTTTAGGCTGTTTGACAAAACAGGCATTTTGAAAGTGTCCTTTTGAACTCTGGGTATATTTTTTGTTTTTTCTAAAACAAGCAAATAATCCATTAATGGAGAAAATAATCGGGTGACTAATCCTATGCAGATCCATTCAAAATGAGCTCCATCTAATAATGTAAAACAGTCTCAGCGGCTAATTTTCTGCATTGAGTGCCTTTACTTTTGATGCTTTGAAGTACCTTCCTTATTATACCCACACACTTTTACACAAGTAAAATTTTTAATGCAGCTCCAGAGTATTATAACAGGATGGCATGAGTACTTTAATACTGAAGCAGAGGATCTGAAAACTTCCCCCACCGCTGTCAAAGAGTAGCTGATTTAAGTTATTAAGGGCCTTGAGATGTTCCTCAATGCAAACACTATACATCCATAAGGGCTATATGGCACTGGGACCTGACCCCCAGCAGCCAGGACTGCAAACACGCTCTTGAGATCAAAGTAATGGAACCAGCCCTGGGCATCACCTGACCTGAATTCAATTAAAGCTTTACAGGCAGATCAGAGGGGAGGCTAAGAGAGAGCAAGAGAGAGAAAAAAAGCTGTTTCAGAAACCCAACATTGTCTAGAACAAAACTGGTCGTGAGACAGAGAGGAGTCCAAGAGAGGAGCGGGAGATGAAACATTACTTGCTCTCTTACACACAAACTTAATCCTTCCCTCCCTGCTTCTCTCTCTCTCTCTCTCTCTTTCTTTCTCCCTCTCAAACACACACACACACCAAACCAATAGGTCTCGTTCGTTTACTCAGCCTTTGGGCAAATGTGACTTTAATGAGCCAGTGCTGAATGGACATTAGGCAGAGATTCTCACGCTGGACTGCCGGCTCAAACAGCCCCTCAGTGCTCTGGCATTTTTTGGCAGCCACTTCACAGCACGGTGTCAAGTTTAGCCGTTAGCCACATGTTTGAGGGGCTCAATGAAGACATTCGCTTCTCTGATGTTCAAATGCATTCACTGATCATTATTGAAACTACATGTTGGTTTCTCAAAAGAAAGAGAATACATTGAGAAAGCAATGAAAAAAACAGAAAAAAAAATCTGTGAGATGGTTGCTTAGATTTAAGGGAGTTTCATCAAAACAAAACTCTGGAAGGGACTTACAATGGATGAGGGAGGAATGCCACCCCCCTTTTTAACTAAATGGTCAAAACGCATCCCCCTTGTTAACCTGCCATTCCCTTTCTCAATCTCCAAGGAGCAGAGAGAGTGCAGAGGGGTTGTTTAGTTGAAGATGTTGGTGTAGTTGGCCTGACTTATTGATCTTTTATCTGACTGAGGTTTTTGCAAGTTAGAATCTATGGCCTGGAGCACAGTGCTGAAATATCTGTAGCTGAACTGCGCTCAGTATTGATAAATCCATGTAGCAGTAGAAGTAGAAGATGGATTTGTAAATGTGCGTTTTTCTCTCAGTCCCTCCCCTCTGTCAGTTTCTTCTTGGATAAGCTAGAAGTACTCAATTTTATGCAACATTATAGCCTATATGTTCTACAAAGTATTATCAAAGTGTCAAGTTGTAACAGGGTTGCAGAGGAGCGAGAGAATCCTATAATATTCAAATTATATTTTTAAAATCACGTATTGCTTTCTCGGTTGCTAAAAATACTCGTCCAGACAAAGCCATCTCTGCAACAAAATATTTTAATAGAGACATGAATATAAATATTGTTTTTCTTGATGTACAGTGTAGAGCATCCTGCAAAGTCCTTCATAGTGCAAAATTATGTCTTTTTTGGTCCACTGGTAAACCGGCTAGTGAATGTTAAATTCTTACCAGCTGCACTACAAATTGCAACAGTGTTTTTCTGGCGACTGAAGCAAGGAGTCATCCACCAACCACCTGCATGTTTACCAGAATTTGGCAGGTGGTTGGTGTTAAATCTGTGTCATGGTTGTTGGTTCTCTAGGGTGCTCCAACTGGGCCGTCCTCTCGGTTCAAAATGAACAAATCATTGACTCACTAAACTGCAGGCATCGGACTCGTCTGACTCACCGGATGTAGACTGTGGGTATATATGACATTGGGAGACTATTTTCAGTCAGCATTCTCCTCCCCCCTCCACTATCTGTGTGTGTTACCATTTTGTAGGGACAACGTTGCTGCATCCTGGGTTTAGCGCTGCATGAGCGACTGTGATTGGTTTAAAGAAATACAAACAAGTCTGAGCGTTTTTATTCCTGTAGCAGAATGATAATCTCTTTCTCTAGTGCTGACGCAGCTCTGTGGAGGTATGGCTGGCTATGCAAGACTATCACGCCGAGCTGTGCATGCATGGCATGAGGGAGGAATCCATGACATCAGAGCCGTTCCTCAAGCTCAAGGTGTCGAGATGTGATATGGTCCAAATTTCAAACTTTGTGGTTTTGTTTATGTCTTTCAAGTGTCTTAGTTAGAGAATACTGAACAAAACTGACCCTGTGACAAAACATGTTTAAATGGATTTTTAAATTTTATTCAATAAAACAATCAGAAGTTGGCGAAGAAAAAAAAAAACAAGGCTACAATTCACATTTTAATTAATCTGAAGTGGGATTCATCTGTGTGAGAAATAATTAATAATTAAAAACAACAAACAAACATAAAGGACAATAAAAGACATTAGGCTACTTTCTCCCTTCACTGCTGCTGTGACTTCTTTCTCTCCGCCCCCTCAGTAGCTCTGTCTCCTCGGGAATAATGTAGGCAAGAAAAAAATAACGACTTTGCCATTCCTATTACTCTTTTTTTTGTCTTTCTCGTGGGCTCCCATCCGGGTTGCGACATTTCCAATATCACCTGAAGGCAGCAACAGTATGCAACTCCACCTGAACGGTTGTGGAGGAGAGGAGAGAGGCAAAGCATAGCCTACAGCTCTACTGAATCAAGCCACCAAGTGTGATGAGTCGTAGGCTCAGAGCGGATCGGAACAGAAGGCTCTGAAGACTGCGAGGGACTAAAGAGAAAGAAGGAGACGGGATTCGCACAAACACAAGCCTCACTTATCTGAGAGATGCTGGCAAAAAATATTTATCAAAAACTGCCAGGATTTATGTGAAGTCAACTTTGGAGCGGCAACCGGCGATCCTACAGCAGATCTGGTGAGTAGCTTTGAGTAAAATTAGAAGGCGTTTGTCATTTAGAAATGACTCTTAAAAGTTTGCGCTGAAGTCGACGCATCTTTTTAGATGGGCGCTTAGGAAAAGTGAGTTTTTTTTTACTTGTGCCAAACAACCAAACGCACAAATATACACGCGAATACGCACTCGCGCGCACACGCACGAACTCACGCGCGTACGCACGCACGCACGCTCGCGCAGACAGGAGCAGTACAAGTTGACAAGTTGTCAGCATGCATGCAGCACGGGCTTTCTGCAGGCGCACCAGCTGTATCGCTGCAGTCCGGGCAAGAGCAGTGAGACAGCGCCATCAATCGCATGGCAGCCACACTCCTAAGTTCCTGTAGAGGGAATGTGGTGCAGGTTTGGTCTGAGAAGCAGTCAGCGTGACTGTGTGAGGAGGGGGGGTTGATGGGATCAGCGCCTTCATGGCGAGTGAACCTTCACCATCAGTCACCCAGCTCTAATGCCAAAATATAATCCCTGCGACGTGTTGCTGGCCACTGTGCTTTTCCATCTACCCCGAATTATTAATAAAAAAAATATGGCAACAACTGCATTTAAAAAAAAAATGATGATCTGTAGAAAATATTTTCAAAACTATAAAATACAACAACATGCATATTTGCAAGTATTTTTAGCATATGAATCATCATCCAGAACGCCTTACAGTGCGGTTTTATGTGTAAAACAGGGTTAATCCACTTTAAAATCCTGATTGCAAAATTCTGATATAAATTCACGGGTCTTTTTCATCTTATATAATCGACAAATTGAAACTGTCACTTTAGCATTTGTATACGTTCTTTCAGCTTGAGGTCACACTAGATTCACCTTTTTTTTATTTTTATACAAAATAACTTGGTCACGGCACATAAGTGGTTTGTGCTGCAGCTGAAGAGGTGGATGTATTGGATTAAGGTCAGTCCCATTCTGGCAGGACAAGGTTTTTACCTTTTTGTAGAAATAGGTGCCTTGCCTTAACCTCAGGAGGACTTCGTTTTGCATCATTTAATTTAGCTTATTGCAACAAAAAGCTAAGTTTGAGATTAAATAGAGCAAATTTAACTAGGAGTCATGTAGGCTAGGCAACGGGGAAAAGTCATACCAGGGAGTCACATTTCCATGCTAGACCTATGCCCTCAATTGTCGAAATAGTCATAATCAGCAATGTAAGAAAAGAAAAAAAGACTGATAGTCAACTTCCGGCAGGTAGGCTTTAGCCAAATCCTACATACCCCATCAAAGTTTGAGTAACAAAGAATTTTGTTATAGGGCGCCCAAGATAAAGAAAAGGCTGCCTCGGGGCTGAAGGTGAATCGGTGGTTAGGAGATTTAGGATTAATCCGACCTAGTTGAGCACAGCCTTTTGGTCTTTCTCGGAATATTTTAGATAAATGTAGGTTGAATGCAACCACAGTGAATCAAAGTGGGATCAGAGCGGAAAGGTTTTATCCTGCTGCCAGCCGGTAAGTAGATCCGGACGTGCGCAGCGCGGAGAGATACCGGGGCAGATCGAGTGTGGGAGAGAGAGGGAGGCAGTGAGGCTGGAAAGCGAGAGGCTGCCTGCTGGTGCTAGATGGAGTAACGGAGAGGAGACAAGTCCACGTATTACCATGCCGAGATTTGGACTACAGAAACTACATGCAAAACCTCCAAATATATGAGTTGAATAAAGGAAGAGGTACGTGAAGCGTTGTTTTTACACCCGGTGGTCCTTTTTAGTAAGCGGCGCTTTAGCTTCGGCATCTTTGTAACGTTTCAAAAAGTTGAAGTAGGTTCGGTCGGCTATTGTGAGCTGTGAACCAGCCGCCGCTGCTTTCTCTGCCTCTGAAGGGAAGTTTAGATTCAACTAAACTGTTAGTTTTGTGTCGTTTATGATAACCCATAGAAGTTTGGTGCTTACTGTTTATTCCGACAAGACTTTATAAGTTGTTACGGGTTTTAGTTGCAAAAGTGCGGGTCGCTTTTTTCAAGCAGATTTCTGCTCAACGGACGGCTGCCATCGTCTCGTGAAGTGAATGGCTTCAGTTGGGGGATGGGGGTAGAAATGAAATAGTCTGGAGGCTCCAAACTTATTTTCTTTAAATATTTTGTTTTTTTTCTTAATGATATGAGCTTCGGTTAGACGCTGCAGGAAAGCCGAAAACAGTTAACGCAACATCTATTTTTTATATACTATATGCGTTTAAATAAGCCAGAAGTTTCACTGTTGCTTGAGATTTTTTTCTTTACAATAGTCGCCTACAAGCAGATGGTTCTTTTGTACCTGCAGGCGATGCTTTCAGATTTAAGGTGACTTTAGTCCGACTTGGTAACTCATTAACCCCTCATAAAACATTAATAACTAAACGCCGCTCGCATCATTTTGACACACCAAAAGTAAATAATGTTGGTTTTTATAGCCAGCACTCCAGCGCAGACATAGCTTGCTTTTTATTTGTCTTTGTAGCCTACGGACTCCCACGCAGTCCGAGAAGTTGTAAAGCGGCTGTGAACGAGTGAACATGCATTTTTAAAGCATTTTTCAGTGCCTTCTCCTCCGTGAAATGGCACTCATCTCCTATAAGATAAAAAGGAGGAATAGTGTTTTATTTATTTTTTCTTCTGTAATGTTATATGTGGACTTGCTGGTATTACACGGAGAAAAGCAAAGCATCTATGTAAGTTATGGTAGGCCTATTACAAAGCTGTAGCTGCTTGTGTATATAAGAATTTTAAATCCTTATTGGGTGCCCAGAAATGACATTATGTTGCATTTCCATATACAAGTAAAAGAAGGCAGGCGGTCTTAGATTGAAAATATTTGTGCATGAACAAGGTAATTGAAGATTCACATGTTTTCATATTGTCAGTTCTGTCTCTGAGCTCATTAAGCACCTTTTTTGGATAAATGAGGCTCTCTGTGTCATGAAGTGCACCGAGTTGGCATCTGGCATTTTGCAGACATGGGAGCAGTGCAAGCTTAGATCTTGTCACCTGACTGACTGCTCAGCTTTATCATATAGCCACATGGAACCTATTTAGCCATTTATCTGCCCAGCCATCGCTTGTTATGACTTTTAAAGGAATCTGGAAAGTGCACAATGAAGAAAGGCATCTGGATTTAGACCATTTTCCATGGCTGTGATAGTAGAGAAAGATGGTACTGTGTAGTTATTCACAAAAAAATATTTTATTTCTTGTTAGAACAGACGATTTTAAGCAGGTCTTGTGCATTTGCATGATTAAGTAATGTAGTTCTAACAGTCACTTTTTGTTTGTTTTCAGGTGGTTCTGTGAAGATCACGGTACGATAATGGGGAAGCACTTGGTTTCACTGCTTGTGCTGCTCCTGCAGCTCCTCTGTGGCTGCGCAGGGAACCAAAGGATAGTGAGGGCCGCCTCCATGCAATTCACACACCCTATTTACAATGCCACCATATATGAGAACTCTGCTGCTAAGACTTACTTAGAGAGTCACACCAAGATGGGGATCTATATCACAGACCCAGCCTGGGAAATTCGGTACAAAATCATCTCTGGAGACAATGAGAACTTATTTAAAGCAGAGGACTACCTGCTGGGAGATTTCAGTTTTCTGCGAATAAGGACCAAAGGAGGCAGCACTGCCATTTTGAACCGGGAGGTTAAAGACCACTACATGCTGACTGTTAAAGCGTCAGAGAGGAACAGTAATGTAGAGTGTCGCACTAGAGTTAAGGTGCAGGTACTGGACACCAATGATCTGAGGCCTCTTTTCTCACCAACATCTTATAGCATCTCTCTGCCAGAGAACACGGCCATACGCACTAGTGTGGCCAAGGTCACAGCAACGGATGCAGATATCGGTACGAATGGAGAATACTACTACAGTTTCAGAGAGTGGACTGACATGTTTGCAGTTCATCCAACAAGCGGTGTGGTGACGCTGACTGGCAAACTTGACTTCTCTGAGAGAAAGCTGTATGAGCTGGAGATCCTCGCAGTGGATAGAGGGATGAAGCTGTATGGTAGCAGTGGCTTTAGTAGCATGGCCAAACTCACAGTCAGGGTGGAGCAAGCCAACGAGCATGCACCTGTAATCACTGCTGTAACCTTGGCCCCCTCAGATGCGGACCATGACCCCACTTATGCTATCGTGACAGTTGAAGATGGTGACCATGGACCAAATGGAGAGATAGCATCATTGAGTATTGTGGCCGGTGACCCCCTCCAGCAATTCAAAGCTGTGAGAACCAGTCCAGGGAGCAAGGAGTATAAAATAAAAGCAGTTAAAGATGTCGACTGGGACAGCCAGCCTTTTGGCTATAACCTCACTTTACAGGCCAAGGACAAAGGCAGCCCCCCTCAATTTTCATCTGTTAAATTGGTACATGTCACTTCTGCACAGTTCAAAGTGGGCCCTCCTGTATTTGAAAAGGCCGTTTACAGAGTCAATCTGAGCGAGTTTGCCCCTCTTCATACACCTGTCACTATGGTAACAGCTGTGCCGAAGTATCCACAGCTAAAGTATGCTTTTAGGCACAGATCAGACAAGAACAGATTTACTATCAATCAAGATACTGGCTTAATCAGCACTGCAGGACCAATCACTGCTGATTCTGCTCCCCGATTTGAGCTGGAGGTGATTACCACTGACAAAAAGGCAGCAACAAAAGTGATCGTTGATGTTATCGATGTGAATAACAATGCACCCGAATTCCAGCAGACGTCTTACAAGGCCAGTGTTGACGAGAATGTTCCCACAGGGACCAGCGTGGTAACGGTGAAAGCCACTGATCTCGATGAAGGTGAGAATGGCTATGTGACCTACAGCATCACTAATCTGAACCCTCAGCCATTTGTCATCGACTACTTCTCTGGTGTCATCAGTACCTCAGAAGTCCTAGATTATGAGCTAATGCCAAGGATTTACAATCTCAAAGTCAGGGCATCTGATTGGGGATCACCTTTCCGGAGGGAGGTGGAGGCATCAGTCACCATAACATTGAATAACCTGAATGACAATAAGCCCTTGTTTGAAAACATAGACTGTGAGGTGACTGTGCCAAGAGATCACGGCGTGGGAGAGCAGATAACAACAGTGTCTGCCATAGATGCTGATGAACTTCAGCTTGTACGGTACAATATTAAAGCTGGGAATGATCTTGATCTGTTTGAACTGAACCCAAACTCTGGCGTGCTTTCGCTGAAGCACACGCTGAGTGAGGGAGAGGCAGCTAAAGTGTCCCTTCATAGTTTACAAATCATAGCAACTGACGGGGAACACGAGACTCAGCCAATGTTCATGAACATTACTGTCATCACAGCACGCAAGCCTGTCCAGTTAAAGTGTGTTGAAACTGGTGTTGCTACCATGTTGGCTGAAAAGCTCCTTCAAGGCAGCAAAATCCACCCGCAACCTGAGGTAGATGACAGCTTAATGGACATTCACTCAGTCAACCGGTACTCTCCCCAGTTTGCAGAGTCTTTCCCCAGTGTTATTGAAGTCAAAGAGGACCTCCCCGTAGGGGCTCGCATTGTTCATTTGGGTGCCACGGACGGAGACAGTGGTTTTAATGGGAAACTTGTCTACGTTATTTCAGGAGGAGACACAGAAAGCCGCTTCATAGTAGACATGGAAACTGGCTGGCTTTTGGTTTATTCTCCTCTTGACAGGGAAACAACTGACTATTATACCCTCAACATCACAGTGTATGATCTTGGCATACCACAGAAATCCTCATCCCGCCTCTTGGGTGTTAAGATAGTAGATGCCAATGACAATAGCCCTCAGTTTTTGCAAGATTCTTATTCAGTTGAAATAAGTGAGAGCACACCTGTTGGGACTGAAATTATCCAGGTGGATTCGACAGACAAGGATCAAGGAGATAACGGAGTCGTAAAATATTCCATTTTGGGAGGCACAGATCATTTCTCAATCAACGAGGAGTCCGGTGTGGTGACTGTGACAAAGCCTTTGGATCGTGAACTCCATCCATTTTATATGTTGAAGATTGCAGCACGGGACCAGGCAGTGAACGAGCCTCAGTTAGTGTCCACAGTGCCGCTGAAAATCACCCTAGAAGATGTTAATGATAATCCACCTAAATTTGTCCCTCCCAATTATCGTGTGAAGGTTAGGGAAGACCTCCCCATAGGTACTGTAATTATGTGGCTGGAAGCTCATGATCCAGACATTGGACCTTCCAGCCAGGTACGATACAGCCTTATAGATAATGGAGATGGGAACTTTGAAGTGGACAAACTTAGCGGTGCTCTGCGCATCGTGCAAAATCTAGATTATGAAACAAAGCAGGTGTACAATCTGACAGCGAAAGCTAAAGACAAAGGGAAACCTATTTCCTTGTCATCAACCTGTTTCATTGAGGTGGACGTGGTGGATGTGAATGAGAATCTGTATAGGCCTTTGTTCCGATCGTTTGTGGAAAAGGGATTTATAAAAGAGGATGCACTTGTTGGGACCTCTGTGATGACTGTTACAGCTGAGGATGAAGACAGAGGAAGAGATGGAGAGATCCGATACTCCATACGCGATGGATCAGGCCTGGGGATTTTTACCATCGATGAGGAAACTGGTGAGTCTCTTTTCTCCTTGTTATTAAAAACCAGTGCAAAGGTTGTGATAATTGCTCATACATGGATGCATCAGCTTGAAATAATTGACACAAGGACAGTTTTCTGCTGCCAGAGTTTACTCAGCCATGTAACAGTGTGGAACAATGAGCTAAAGGGAATCTTCCAGGAGATGGTCAAGGTTCCTGATTCCAGTCATTTTTCCTCTTTGAGAGAGTTGACGGCAGGAACAGATGGACCAGCTGTCTCTCAGACCTGTGTGGACATTCCCGAGTAGTTGCTGTGCACTGAGAAGATTTTAAGTGATTCCACCTCCTTTTACAACAGTCATGCTCTCTCACTATATAAATGCTCCAATATAAAACGGTTAAATCTGGAAAATTTTCATACCTATTAGACCCATGATTAAAATATTTTATATGTGCATATTTGTAATTTTGCACTGATAGAAGGGTTTGATTTCTTATTATTTTAAAGAAATATGTTAATACTTGCTCAGCTGCCAAGAATGTTTTTAACAGCTGACTCAAATTAGCTCAAAATAAGCAGTCTGGAATTCCAGGAGTTCCTGCCCAAAACCTAGCAATCACCTGATTTGGAGGTTTTTAACTTGGCTGCCTGCCCTCCTTTTTGAACATGGTAACCACATTCTCAGGCGACTTAATGTGACTTTTTCCCTATTTGAAATTAAATTTCTCTCTGCATTATACATATTTAATGTCTAAATGAGGCAGTGAAACTTTATGCATAATACATAGATTTCTCTTGGCACGTGTAACCTCAAAGGTTCATATCTACATAAGAAAGCTGGAAATGCACTTTATTAGCCTGCTGCTGACTTTTGCTGTTGTCAAAGTGGTTTCTTTTGTAGTTTAATGATTATTTCGAATCGGGTATGTGTGAATTATTCAGTAAGTCACCAGAAAGTCTCTTCAGTGAACTTGTTGGGAGATACTCTATTCTGACGGAGGAGTTGACCCATAATGAAGGATCCATCTTTCAGGGCTGTGTATCAGCTGTGGTCTGTTTGTATATTTTTCACATGGTAGTGGTTGAATATCTGACTTTGACAACATTTAGTTTTAGGAACAGCGATGCTGTGATGTTTCAGGCTTGAACAAGTGACTGTCGGTGCTTTCATGCGAGAATTAAAGGGCTGTTCTATGTTGTTTTACATGGAATAGAACAGATCTAAAATAATCTGCAGTATCACAGTGTTAGTGTTGGCGGGGCTGTATGCAGGCCAGCAGCTAGTCCATTTCCAACTCAAAATCCCGTGTAGGATACAGACTCAGGGAGCCTGGTCTGATCTTCTACTTAATCCCAGAGGCCTATATTAAGTGATTATCAGGAGGTGCAATGATAGGATTGTCCTGGGTTGGGTCCTGTTATTATGGATTACATCTGAGGTCAGTAAACAACTAAATACAGCCAAGGTGGTGATGCCCCTCCTATGATTTCACTAGATGAAGGGTGCGGTCTTTAAGGCTTTCATATGCATTTAGAATATTTCACTTCTCAAAGGAAAATATAAGCACTGTGCTGCAGCTGCATGTTGTGAATCTCAACCATAATGTTTTAAAAGGGTCTAAAATTAGCAAACAAATGAAAAAGTGGTGCGAGGAAAAATGCCAGGAGCCACACACCTTCAGTTATGGAATTTGTGGAAAAGAGCGAGGGAAGACTGTTCAAGTCTTTTCCTGTTTTATGTGACACTTGTAATTCTAAACCCGTGCAGTTGTGTTTGTTAAGAGTACATCTGCCCATTGCACAGCTTTATCTAGGATCTCGTGTTATGCTTATTCTTTTACCACAATATAAATCACTTTTCTTTCAGCTATTCCTCTTTCAGTGGCATCCACAACAACACAGAAACAGAAATACCAGTTTGTGGGTAACGGAGCGCTGTTGCGGTGTAAAGCATTGAAATCTGTGGTGGTTGATTTAAAAAGACAGTGAGTGACTCTCACAGAGCGAGTGTATCTAACAAATCTGAACAAAGGGTGTACTTAAAGAATAGGCAAACAGGCCATCATTGCTACCCGCTTCACTGACAGTCCCAAACCGCACAAGGAAAAAAGAAGTTATTTGTTGTGAGAAATAGTGATTTTGTTTTAAAAGTGGGTTTTCAGTCATTGCTTTTTATTAAATGCAGCCTTGCTCTCATTTACAGCAATTTCGAATAAAACCCTTGCAGTTCTTTTCTCCAGTTATGGTGAAAACCTTTTTTCTGTCAGACTGCTCAGGGAGTCCATGGCAACTGTTTGCCCAGACATTCTCCATGTTATTAAAAGCTCTGTGGTCACTGGCTCGGTGCCATCTTAATTTAAACGTACTGTTATCAAGACTCTTTCTTTTCTGGGCCCCTTCTCATGCCAGAAAACAAATTTACCATTCCTTGATTTAAGCGGAAACTTTGCTAAAAGTAAAGTAATTTTTGACTGATAGAAACCTAAAAGATCTGGAGCAACAAAACTGACCTCTGATACACTAAAAGTTTTTCAAGCACTTGTGTACAACAACACATTAACCAGCTTGAAAATTCAGCAGGAAACAAGCAAACTTCATGTCCTGCTCTTGAATATACTGTAAGTTAAACGTTAACAAACATGCATCCTATAGTTTGTTAGAGGTTTGAGTTCCTTTGCTAGCCACAAGTGTGCTTTGTTTCTCCACCATTTTGTGCTGGCAAAGAAGCCTACACTTTACATTTGAGGGCTTATGTTCCATAAGTGACTATATAGTTTTACACATAGCAGCCCTAGAGGTCTGTAATTTGGATTTTTTTAGGGTTTATGCCAATTTTTAAGAGGCAAGTGTGGCAAATGTCTAATCTAATGGCATTCAAAAAAGCTTTGCTCTAAAATATTGGAAAAGAATTTTTTAAGATGCTTGCACTCCCTGGTTGGACACACACCCTTAACTAGACATTGAGGCTGTAGAGTAATCCAAAAGAGCACTGCATACTGTATGTGGGTCAGTAGTGAGGAAAGTTGTGGGGATTATAACTCCTTGTGCTGGGCCCGCAAATTAAATATAGCCAGAGAAGTATGTGCCTTTAGAGGGTCAGCTAATCAACTGAACCCATCTTAGGTCAGCTTGCACTGTTGGGTGAAACAAATGAGCAATAAAACAATGCTTATCACAGTAAAACTAAACAATCCTCCACTCCCCGAAACCCACCTGACTCACGCTCATCCTGACACACCTTGCATCAGACATCAACCAGCAGATATAAAGGGCAAGGTTTATTTATTGTCAATAAGTAACTGCCTTTTCATTTCCTGTCGTGTGGGATGACTAAAGGAGATTGTGGCAATCAGGAAGCTGGGCCCTGTTTGATCACAAGAATAAGGGAGAGACAAGGAGACATGAGAAAGCACTTTTCAGGAGTTGTTGTAATGTCCTGAAAAAAGGCCCACTCAAGCATCTGCAAGTAGAATTAGAAAACCTCGCTAATGAATTAGCCTAAGAGCAGAACAAGCCAATGTGTTGCAAACTCAAGAGCTAGGAAGGGATGATGATAGAAGATAAAGGAAGAGAAGAGGTATGCTGCTTTAGACAAGTTTTATACCTGTATTTTTATACTTATTTTGCCCTTGTAGATACTTAGTTTTTCTATGTATAGTCATATACGTTCATGACTTTGTGTATATGGATGTCAAGATGGATCAAGCCATTTAGATAAATACATACTTCTACATTAGTTATCAGCCTCCATTTAATATCAAGTAGCCTTTGTTACAGTACAATTACTTTGTGTGTCAAGTCTTGAAAGCAAAGGCCATACTGCAGTGGAGGTGATGATGCATATAGAGACAGCTGACTTAAAAAAATTTGTCTAATCAAGTTGAGTCGAAGTTTGAAATGAAATCATCCAGTACGCAAGGTTGAGGCAGAGCAAAGTCTTTTCAGTCTACATGAGACACAGATGCTGATTGTATAATGTATGCATTGCCCTTTCTTGTTGGATAATATATGCATTGCCCTTTTACTCGAAGCTGTTTGCAGCCTGTGCTGTAAATGCGTCCTTTGTGAAAGCAAATTAAATAGTTTGATGCATAATGACAAAGTCCTTTTAGTGTCTTTTCCATTTCCACCCAAAAAATGCCAGCTCTTCACTTCAATTTCCACTGTCCTCATGTTAACATTAACAGATTCTTGACATTTATAACAATACGTACTGCATGCTTACATTTATTTATGGACGGTATTTTGATGTAAAGTATAGTTTGCTAAAACTGTAAACGTTCCTCTCTGTCCCTGATTTTCTATTCACTACCTATATGTTTGAGATAAAAGTGGGACTGCTAAGTGCCCCATGATTCCAAATAGTCTTTGCTTGAGTGCTGTTACTGTGGAGACAGGACCAGGAATGTGCAGCAGGACAAAGTTGATTGTAGGTTGCTAAATGAAAAACACACTTTCCCGAGTTAAAAGTATGTTGTTCTCTCAGTCCATTAAATCTTTTTAAAGAAACGTAAGGCTGCCTTGTGCAGTGTATGTGCTTCATTGCGTGTTAATTGTTGTCATGCTCAGACTCTAATGAATTAGATTTATACTTTCTATTCCTGTAGATGAAGTTTGGCTCATAACGCAGTGCAATGCACATTTTTTAAAGCAGCGTCTTTTACAGCAGACCCAGAGGAACATTTAGAGGTTCATTATGATGCCACTCAAATGAATTTATATCATAGGGTCTATTTACATGACAGCAGTTTTGTGAAGTTGTTGACTTTATCATTTATGCTTTACTAAAAATTCTGTGTTCTTATAAAAATGTTGTAAAACAAAACTCATGCATTTCGATCCACAAAAGCAATTGAACATGCTGAAGTATGAATGCCAGGCCGCTGGGTTGCTGTGTAACTTTGAAATTCAACACCCCAAAATAACACCATGCATCTGTGTATAATCACTTACTTATACAGCACAATGAATAAACAAACAGTATGGAAAACATAATAGCCATGTACCAAGAGGGGCCGTGTCATCACAGTTTTCACAAGAATTGCGTATACAGTGTCAGTAAGGGTGGGGTTTTCAAAAGATTTAAAAATTGCATTTTCGGGCCTCTAAAATGCTGTTTTCCGGTGAACAAAAGGCCAAACCACAACAAAAATATACCGTTTTATGCAAAAACCCTTGATGTGTAAACAGCCTCTTATTTAATACTTAAAGCCACTGATGCAAAGAGAACCACTGCACAAACAGCAGTCTATAGCATTAAGTAGAACAAACATCAGTGACAATTTGAAAGCATTAGTGTTTTCCCCACTGACACTTCTGAACATCTTCACCGGAGGCTCTCGAAGCTAAATAATGGCAGACACATAAGAGATACTGACATGCTTTTATCCTTTTATTCAAATTTCGGCGACTATTTCAGGCATTTACAAGCAATTTCATGCTGTCTGATACTTGACAAGTGACAGCCCTGACCACGAACACATTCAGGTTTAGCAAAGTAGATGTAGCAAAATACATTTTTCTGTCCCTCAACCAATAAATTCTATTGCCTGTTGGCTGCTTGTTGGCCATCGATTTAAGTTTTCATAAACGTTAATATCGGATAATTCAAAGGTGTACTATATAGCATTTGTCAGGTTACGTTCAAAAACACCCCATTTACAGTTGGCCCATCTTCTGCGACTGCACTAGCAGGAGAGGGAGCTTGAGAGAATGAACAGAGAAAGTAGCTTAACTGGGAAAAAAACAGTAAATTAAAACTTAATTTGGGATTGCTTTATGGCAGTTATGTTTTAAAGTACACATAAACATGCCCTTCATCACCTATAAGTAATGATTATGAGGGACACTTTTGTTGGTGTCTGTACATTGTGTTCAAGAAAAATCCTGCATAGTTTACCTTTATTAACACAACGCTATAACAGTGCACTTTTTAAACAGTATTTTAGGACATTTTTTGCCTTTATTTAAAGGCACATAGTACATAAATGATGGGAAAGAGAGGAGAGGATGAAATGCAGCAAAGGTCCCTGGTTAAAGATCTAATTGTGGACTTGGCAGAGTGTGCGGTACATGTCTTCAACAGTAGGCCAAATAAAAACACTCCCAAGAGGGCTGTGTAGTAGGTCTAGAGTTATTCTCACCTAATTTTAAAGACAGTATATTTAGTTCTCAAGGGGATGGGAAACACCATTTACTCTATGAATTTTGTAACAATTCACTCATTCACTGTCTTGTTAAGAGTTAGATGGGAGGCTTGAGACCAGTCTGTTGTTTGAAAGGTTAATATAAAGAGATGAAATTGGAAGAAAACCTCCACCAGCACCTCTTAAGCTCACTATTTAACACGTATCTTGTTTAGGGATGATCACTAAAAAGTAAAAATGTATAAAAATGTGCATAAAAAGGGTGTTTTTATTTGCTGGATCAACTCTTGGCAATGCATTTGGACTGAAGCACCCTGTTGTCACAATAAAGAGGCATCTAGCAGAGACTCAAGGTATATAAAGTGATATGAAGTAAAGTTTTGAGGTGTCACATCTTATTATGAGCTGTTGTTTGGCTTGGATTCATGGAGTATATCCTGGGGGAGATAGCCTAAGTCTGTATTTTCTATCTTGTGAAGGTTGGCATGCTTCTTCAGCCAACCAAGGTTGCTGTATATAGTAGGATGTGGAGTAATATGGAAAGAACCACAGTGCAGAAAGGTAGAAAAACATTCAGAGAGTTGGGGGATATAGAAACAGAAAAAGAAGGACCTAGTGTTTCCCACATTGTTTTCAGAGGCACAGGCACAGAACTCTTCAGGGTGAGGTGGCACGGTAACAGCACCTAAATAGTACTGTGATATTAAATCAAGGAGAATTGCTCTGAGGCCTTTTCAAAGGCCTTTGAAATAATGCTGTTCCCAGTAACAATGGAAGCTTTGTATCATCAGCTGAGTCCCAAAAGCTATCTCAACTGGAATTAATAGGCATTTTTTTTTTAAAAAGTCATGCATTACAGAGATGTAACAATTATATCAAGATAACAGCAAAGGATTTTTCTGTTTCTTTCAACATACGTTTTACACACATTTTGGTTAAGGAAATTCTGAACTCATTATCAATTCTGTTATGTGCCTGTTTCTGTTTTCTGGATGTTTCATACTCAACCTAAACAAACAAGGGAGGATTACACTTATATATAGAGAATCAGTACTGTCTATTGTTTGGCCAGTGAAGTGATTGAGCTTGTCTTAAGTACCCTTTTCCCTTAAGCCAGCTGTTGACAGCCATTTTTCTGCCAGCACTGATGGTATACAGCGTGCACACTGATGCATGAAGTGGAAATGGCTCACTGCTCAATAGGCTGGGATATTGAATGGGATAAGATAGACAGGTTTTTTATTTTGTAATGCTGTACTATCATTATGATCATCTTAGAGACCTAACCCCATTTACTGTGACCTATGTGTGCCCTTAAAACATAATAGTGGATTTAATGTGAGTCAGAGATCCATGATATTAATTGTACGCTTGGTCATAATATTACATGTCTGTGTAACATGAATCACATAACAGCAACAAAAACAAAAACAGAAAAAGAGTAGCGTAAGGGTCTTCCTTGCGGTTTTATTTAACCTCTGGGTAAAAAGGTTTTAATAGATATCATGTAAAATTGCTGTAGCATGAAAATGGTCTTAATTGATAACACAACCTGGAAAGGTTTTAAAATAGGAATGGGACAGTTTTTAAGATTTCATCTCACAAAATTAATACAAGGCACCTTAAAAAAAACTTAAACATGTTTTTTACGAATTTCTTACTAACATTACTGAGTTGCGCATAAATGCACAATTACCAACTATAATTGTTTCATTATTATCATTTCATCTTTGCAAGTATTTTATAAACATTAATAAATTTATATTAAATCATTAATTTTAGTAGTTTGGAACAAACAACCCAATGCTTTTTCTGATAGCAGGAAGGAAAAAACATACATTTTATTGCATTTTCTAGAAGTTCTAAGTCCTCTTTTTCTTTGACTTAAAGTGACCACATTATATTAGAAACAATCAGTGCATCAGACAGTGCTTTAAATACAAGAATAAAACATATTTGTCTTGGTCTATACTTGAAATCTTTGAGTTCATCAGAGGTTTCAGGCCTGAATACCAGTAGATTCCACATCTTTGAAGCCTTGATCTTGGCTGCAGATGTCTGGGAACTTTGGGACGATGAGATATTAAGTTGCTTGGTAACAGAAAGCTTAGTTTGAGGACTTTTTCTATTACACTAGGCCCTACAACGTGGTGGTGGAATTTGAAGCATTTTGCCAGGGCTGTGGAAAGAGGAGGGGGAGAAGGCACTGAGAAAGTTTATGTAAGCATGTGAGCTAGAGGCCTGAGAAGGCTGAGGAATGTGGTGTAGGGGTGAGCGGAATTAACTGAGGTAGTTCAAAGCAAGTCCAAAGTTTTCAACTGCAGAATGAACAAGGAAGTCCTGGTGTATGTTGAACTGACTGCACATGATCACAACTTTTTGGATGAATTGTTAAAGTTTCCAGAGTTAGGAAAAAAATGAAAAAGGAATAAGCTAGAGAAACGGTGTTGTGAGTCTTGATCTTGTATGGACAGCGTGCACTATATTTAGCACTACACTCTGTTTAACTAGGCAGCTGGTAACATGAAGTGAGCTGTTTCAGGCAGGTTTTTGAAAGAAAATTTCACCCTCTTGTAACCGAGACCGCCCCGTGACTATAAGTTTGTAGAGAATGAACTTATTGTGTACCAGTACAGGACGTTGTTTCGAGCACACTCAGATGTAAAATACCTGCTGGCCTTGAAAATTCAAAATCCTTTGACTGTCTGAAGACTCCACTGCACTGCCACTGTGCTTAAGTAACTTTGAAGAACAAAGCCAGAAGGAAAAGAAAAGAGCAAGGGAAAAAAAGCGGAAAGCAAATCTGGCAGAGGCTGGTGTTGGTCTGTTTTTTTTTTCCCCTCGTGGCCTAAGGGCAGGTTTTGCTTCTGCCTAAGTGGGTAGGTGAGGTTTATGAGATGGGTGTGGAAACTGAATTCTTCAGACTCACCTTTCATGTGCATTGTTAGTAACTATTTAGCCGAAGGCCGTGGCAGATTGCTTTTCATATTCTGTGCTGTTGCACACATTTAAAGTAAATTTAGTCCATGTTTGAGTCTCTTTAGGGATAAATATAAACAGAAAAGCATAAATGTGGACAGTAACAATCCACATGTAGCTGCAGCTTAAGTTTTTTAAACTGCAAAATATGAAGTTATCTTCTGTATGCTGATAGATACAAGGCGAAAAGCTGTGAGCAAAAAGCATGACCCTGGTGAAAGTGGAATTGTGCTGCTCCACTGGTGTCTGCCAGTCAAAGTGAGGAGCACTCAAGCATGGGCTTCTCCTTGGCGGAGGCATCACAGATGTGTCATACTTCACCGTATGCGTCTCCTTTTCCCCTGTACTTTGTCCTATTAACACGTGTGGCTGTGTGCACATGACCACCTGTGCTCTGCTGTACCTCCGACTCCTCCCCTACAGAGCTGTAACCATTTTCACTTTCCCATTCATTCTCATTGTGAAAACTGTTTATTTAATGTTTACTTATCTGCTAAATCCCTCTTCGCGGGTGTCTGGAACATTAATCTACCCAAGCTTTTGTGTATCTGTATCTGTTTGGCTAAAATAGGCATCTACATTTCTTATTTATGCTGAACATTTGTAATTTCTTACAAGTTTTCTCCTAACAGTAATCATTGTTTAAAAAAAGAAAAAAACAAAAAAAACTTTGTTTTACCAGACAAGTCCCATTGAGGCCACAAACTCCCCTGTTTGAGAAGTCCCTGACCAAGATAAGAGCAATAAAATTTTCAAAATAACATAAACCCCACTCAAAACATAACCCTAACCATAAACATATAAACATACAAAACATGCAAATCTTAAAAACACAAAACAAAGCATGCAGTAAAAGCTTTGCGTACAGCAGTCCAAACAACATCCATACAAACATTAAAAAAACACAAAAGGTGGCCACACAGCTGAAACTCACAGAACTGTATGCTTTTATTATTCACTGCAAGTCAGCTTCAGTAATATGAGAAATCAGTTTTTACCGTATTGCTTTATTTCTAAATTGCTGTGAGAAAATGATCATGTTCCATCAGTTACTCTTATTTTATGATTTCTCCAAATGTTAAATTGTGTATTTCTCTATGGGAATTGTCAGCTTTAAGCCATCTGTTTGATTAGACAGAGTCATCTCATTTGCATTCTTGGTGTACAGTTCGTTGTTTTTGCCATGGGACTCTTGGCTTTAGGAAAAATTGGGGAGTCACCTCTCCTTTGCCTGACTACCCTTCTTATTACATGCCTCAAGCCAAGTTGAGAGAGCTGTAATGATGACTAATGACAAGAGAGGATCTTAAGCCCAAAATGCAGGGGATGCTGAAGTAAAGCAGGGTGAGAGAATAAATGAGCTGTACCCTCAAACTCCCCTGCCGTGTTAAATTTGAGAATTTTGGGACGAATCATTTGGAGTGTTATCTCTTTTTCTGAGAAATCTGTCATCACCCAAGGCAAGTTGTTTGGCTGCTCTCAGTCACACTCCTTCATAGCAGTTCATCAAGTCGCTGTGAGTGAACAAAGGCAGCAGGAGCAGCAGCAGCAGTGGAGAGAAAGTCTGTGTAAACTATTAAACCTTTGAATATGTTCTTATGTGTATGGTTTTGCCTTATGTGTTAGGTTTTATGGGGGACCCTTTATCCAGGCCTCCATTAAATGTCTCATTATAGCAGAAATGGACTACACTCATAACTGGTAATAGTATGGGCGTACCTATGCCAGGATTCACTTTTATTGTTTTCTGATAATAATAAAATCAAGCCTGGCTATAAATCTCTATTACACCTATCAGGGTTATAGCTGTATCGCAAATAACAAAGACATGGAATGGTTGTTATTCTGAAGGTTGTTAGGGTTACTATTGTCTGGAAAATATTTCTATGTTTGTGTTGCCCTTCGGTGCCCTGCATGTTGTGCTTGTTGAAATAATGAGACCTCATATGTGCAAGTTACCCAAATTATATGGTGGTGTTTTATTATAAGCAGCTCCATCCTTGTTTTATGCCCTCTGAGTACTTTGTTTTTTATTTTTGTGAAAGCATCAGAGGGAAAGCTCATTAACATGTTATTAATTTTGCATCGTTAGTTTTCTTATATTCACACAAATATCTGATAATAGCAAGTAACCAGTCAAAATCACTGCTCTATCATGGCAATCACATGCTTCTCAGTTAATACATGTCACAGTTTATTTATGGTTTTTTTTCGGAATCGATCATCTTAAGGATGCGTTGTGGCCACCATTAACGAAACAAAATAAGACAAGAAAAAGAGAGGAGCTTTATTACGATAGTGAAAATTGATATAAATGTTTTCTTTTATTCATATCTGGTGTAGACTGAAGAACAAAAAGTGAAAAAAGAATTATATACCACAATCAACACAAACACTCAAAAGATTTAGACCCATTTAGGTTTGTCAACAAGGTTATGCTTACTTTAGGTAATCTGGTCGACTTTATGTGATAATAATTAAGATATTGACTTAGTGTGGCCATAACTGAATTATTATGTACATATAAACACATTAAGTATAACTGTTCACAAGCGAACTAACACAGACACACCCTCTCCTTCAAACTGAAACACTTCTGAACCATTTTGTAAGACAAAAATTGAAAGGTACACACACACCTACACCTACAGACCCACACACCTATACACACTTACTTCTTCCCTGCAGTCTAAATGCACCTACTGAGAGCCTGGTGAGTGATTGTCAGTGCAGTTTGGCAGAGATGAAAAACACTAAAGCAAATTCACTCCTGTGAACTTTGCTGTTAGCTTTTCCTCAGAAAGATCAGCAAGTACTTTCACACAGCTGGCCAGTTTCAGAGATTTAAAGATCTCAGCTCAGCTTTTACATTTGCAGGTGAAAGCATGTATATCTCTGTCTAACAAAACTACATTGTTTTTTACCTCCTTGTTTACGCAAACCATTTACAATTAAGTTTACAATTTGTAACTTATTGATAAAAAACCCTTCACCTCTGAAATGTTTTTTTTTTCCCTCAGTGTATTGAGGTGTACTTAACTACAAGACAACTTTGAGGTTTGTAACCTTGTTGCACACTGCATTTAGGCCCTTTGATACTCTCAGTCAGTCCCATATTTTCAAAGGCAGACCTACCCATCCTCCACGCTTCGATTTAACCATTGTCAACTTATACAACTCACAGGTCTCTGAAAGCTCTTTTGTTTGCTCAGCTGAAGGCTACAGCCCCCACATGGCAGTAAAAAAAAAAAAAAAACTTCCCTGCTAGTGAATGTAAACAGGAGAGCCCTGACTGGTTGTTGGTAATACCCCACCTTGACATGTTTCAGTCAAAGTGCTTTGTACCAACCTTGTCTGTGCAGGAGCAGCTGGTGCTAAAACTTCAGTTCTCTTCATTGCCAGAAATCGATGTCAGAGATCACTGATAGTGCAGAGACTGATGTGAGACTCGAGGCATGTGCTGCAGATAAAAAATGTTCCGTGACATGATGCAGGCTAAAGTTATCCTTGTTTATGTTTGTCTCATCTCTTAGGTATTATCCGAACACAAGAACTACTGGATCATGAGACAACACCTCACTACTGGCTCACAGTCTATGCTATGGATCGAGGCGTGGTGCCGCTCTCTGCATTTGTTGAGGTCTACATTGAAGTGCAGGACGTCAATGACAATGCACCTCAAACCTCCGAACCTGTTTACTACCCCTCTGTCATGGAGAACTCTCCAAAAGATGTGTCAATCATCCAGATAAATGCAATTGATCCAGATGCCCGATCCAGTGACAAACTCACCTACAGGATCACCAGCGGCAATCCCCAGGGTTTCTTCGCCATTAACGCCAGGACAGGTAAGATTGCTGTTCCTGTGATGGCAATTCATGTCACTATAAATTGCATCCTTGGAGCAGGAAATCTCTGCTCGGAGTCATTAGGTGATGCTGTTTTTCAGGACAAATAGTAACCTTGAATATAGCTGCTAGCTTGAGAGAAAAAACTGAGTTAATGTTGAACAGCCTGAGACAGTTCAGAAACAAGAAGTGCACTTCTGAATTGTCTAAGTCTGTTATGTGTGTTTTGCCCTTTACATGACCCTTTTGGAGTTTAGTGCCAAGTTGTAAGAAGTAACATATCTTTAAACATACAGATACTGAACTGGTATTTTGCAGACCGGCAATTCAGGAGAAAACTGTCTTTGTTTGGTACTTGTTTCTTTTTTTTAGCAACTGTCTAGTGTGATCCAGAATGAACATATTAAAGCTAAGAGTGGCAAAGTAGGGCATAAAAATAATAACCAGCATTAACCATACCAAATTGTGGTATTGTTTTGACATGGACAAGCAAAAGTCCATCTGTAATGCATTAGAAAGTGTTGAAAAATGCCCACTGATGATAGGGGGGAAATGTCCATGCCCACCTAGGAGGCAAAAAGTATGTAACATTTCATTCAATTACGATGCATCTTGCATCCATTTGATTTAATTTATTAATAACTTTTTTGTTTCAGAGCATTTTTAGTAAAGCCTTACATCACCACAGTAACATCATGTTTTTTAAACGTAAGCTAGGATAAATTTAGATACCCCTACTGATTGATACAGTGAAATTATTAACAGAAATTTTGCATAAAATGTCACATGTATGTTGCCCTCCCTAAAGCCTTCAACTATTTTAAAGGTCATGAATATGAAACATATTCAGAGACCTGTAATGAATTATCCTTTGAGCCACAGGGTCGTGTGTTTAGATGCACTGCAGTGCATGGCTGACAAATTGGTGAGCTTCCTGTTCCCGTTCCTGTGAAAAGGAAGAACAGTGTGAACACAATATTTTAGCCGAGGATAGGAGTGGGTTGAGCCTACAGGGGTTTTTTCCACTCTAACACTCTAAAGTGTGTTCTCATATGGTACTCTGGAAGTGGTGTGATGATTAATTTTTCATTGGGTTCCTTTAAAGTTGCAAGAGCAATCTATGTTTAGTTGAATAGCAGAGAAAATACTTGTAATAGGTGCAAAACGAAGCTCAGTGTTTGCACAGAGCTTCTCTGTTAACGGACAGATTTATCCTTTTTGTGCTATAATTCAAGTATGATTCCATTAAAGATTTTGATAAACATGTGTAAGAACCCATTTAGAGCTATAAGGGTTAATCTCAATTTTTATACAATTATAAAATTTATTATTGAAATTAGTTAGTAAAGATTTAAGTTTCAGTTTTGAGATGCCAGTAGCTTAATGAGACAGTTAAACTGTTTATCTGTCTCTGAATGGGCCAATCACTGAATTTATTATTCTTTTACACAAAGTTTACATACAGGTGTTGTCATTGAACGGAAATGAGGAATGCTCAGTGAAGCAGCTGCTCCAGTTTGTCTTCACTGACGTGTGTGGTCCTGTTTCCTGAGGTGGTCACATCAACAAACTGGAGTTATTTTTGTTGGATGTGGCAATGTAAATTTTCTGACCAAATAAGGGTTGATCATGAAGCATGCCTCCCAAACAAGCCCTACACTTACACTGTGCTCTTCCCAATGTACAAGGAAAGATAGCACACATAAATGATATAGAAAAAGGAAAACCTTAGATATGCTGACACATAAGGCATAAGGTTGCTGTTTCATCTGCATGCATGACAAGAATGGCTTTATTTGCTGACATGAAGTCTAGGAGACTGAAACAAAAAAGTGCTGGGAAATTGAATATTTATCTTCCAACAAAGCAGTCATACGTATCGCTATGTATACACACAGGCATATGTTGAGCTATGAAGAAAGTATCTTTGCAATCATTTGGGTCTCCAAGATATATTCTGTTCTTTTTTTTTTTCCTCTCCATGGACGGGTAACCTGTGATTAAATGGTGCCATAGCTGGAAAGGCATGTTTACACTGAGGGAGCTGATTTTGAACTGAATGACACTGCTTTTTGGTATTTCTTTTTTCCGCACAAGACTCTACAGTAAAGTCAAAGTACATCACTTTTGACAGTTGAATAAAGTCTTCATAGCCCACATATCTGAAGTAATTATTTCCTAGGATTACCAAGTTTTTATGAAGCTTTTGGTCAAGTCTGCTGTGGGCAGAATCTCCTTACAGTAGAATTGGCTGAAGAAGTGTCAGAAGAGCTCTCTAAAGAAAACAAACTGGTTGTATGGAGGACACTGAAGCATAAGGACAAGATCCATTCATGCATATCAAAGTATGTTAAAACTTTTATCAGTGGGACACCAGAACCCCTTGCATCAAGCATAACAAAGAGTGGTTAGAACAAAGAAGAGTTCATTAAATCACTGCTATGTTGCCTCGATTTTCTTACATGCTTGTTTTTAAAGACTGCAGAAAGAGTGGAAGTAGAGAGGTTGGAGTAGAGAGGATTTGAGAGAAAGCAGGGCACTAAAGCAGTTAACTACTGGTGATTCCTGCCAATTAAAATGACAGCAGTATGTTTACATACAGTTTTTTTTGTTAAATTGAAAATTGCATTCCATTTTTTTCAGAGTGTTTGCTAATTATATTGAATTTTCCGTTATCTGTGGTATAACATGAGATCAAAATAGGCATATCTATCCACATTATCAACTCAATATGCTGTTGCCACCGCATATTACAGGTTTTTGAAAATGTTTAAATTTACAACATGCAAGTCTCTGTAATTACATGTTCTAAAATTGCATTGGAAGCATAGGCCCTGCCTTGGCATATCTACAAAGCTCTGCAAAGGGGTGGGAAAAAGGAAAAGACGTTAAGGCCTATGTTTTGTTTGTGGGTTTTGGAACTTAGCAGGCATGTTTTCTAAGCTAACTAGCTAGCATTTTATCATGGACTACAGCCTTATGCTGCTTTCCAAGCATCCTGTTAAGCTACAGGCACATATGAAGGCTTCACTTGACGCCTTTGGTGGCATTGGTTGCCCTTTTTCAGCAACAGACCCTCATTGGCTCAGGAAAGTACAGGATGAAAGGCTTAGTCCTCCTTTATTTCTGCCAAGTAAACAAGTCCTGCTGTTTTGGCTGTTCTCTGACTTTAGTTTGTCATTAAAGTGCAAGGCCAGCTCTTCTCTCTAGCAGACGCTACTGCAATCCCAACGTCTGAGAGCTTATGAACAGTTTGATATAGCCTCACTTTGGAGGGGATTGGAAGAGGGAGAGGGAAAAAAAAGAAGGCAGAGCTGTGTGGGGTAAAAATTGCGGCAGTCAGCTGGATACATATTATGTGTTCTAAATCAGTAAGAGATCAGTGAATTTGAATAATGCTGCTCGTGTGTGAAATTTTATAAGATGAACTAGTGCTCAGTTTTCTGGTAGCACGGATCTCATCCCACCCACAGACATGACCATGGTTGTTCAAGGCTCCTAAGCTCTGAGGAAAATTGTATTTCCTCGATAAAGACTCATAGGCTTGTTGTCAGATCACAGCAGGATATTGTCTGTGTACAATAAGTAGATGTATTATTGTATGTGTTCTTTGCAAAATGTTTCTTGTTTGCATTGTAAAACAATCAGCGGTTGTGTAGATTTAGAAAAAGGATGATTCGTCCCCACATACAGCACTTGAGACAGCCTGCCCACTAGCCGTCTAGTTTTATCTTCTCTTTATAAAGGAGTTGTCAGATCTCTGTGCTAGTTCATCTGAGGTTGTTGACATAAGTTGCCCACCCTCTCTGTGGGTGAGTGAGCAGTGTTCAGTACCTGGTGAATCACTCTCTCTCTCTTTATCTTCCCTGAAATGCTGCTACTGTGCTGTCACGTTCTAGACTTTGAGCATGACTCTTATGCAAGAACATACATGTTTTTGTAAATGGTAACCAGGCAGAACATGTATTCAGAACACACACACACATAAACCCACACGTGCACACAAACTTGGAAAGAGAGTAAGCTTGAACAGAGATCACTTTGATAGCGATCTTACCTTGCTACATGCTCATTACTCCACTTCCTGTTGTACCTATTCTACTTTTCTACAGGCAGTGTAAGTACTGATTAAAGCTCCCCTAATTGTCCCAGTGTTGTTCATTCACTTTTTAGAACTCATTATCATTAGCTCTCTGTGACTTGACATATGAGATCAGTGCTCAGAGAACCTAAAGCCTGTTGAAAACTCCACCCTTTCATGATGGCGCCTATCTGTACTCGTCACCAGACAATGGTGTAGTTTTAGCTAACACCAGCATGCCTTCAATAGGATATGGCTGTCTGTGCGTGTTTTTTTTCCCCTTTAATGGCAGCTTTCATTCTAGTGGTTAGATCGAAATGATGAAAGGTACACCCAGGTGAATTCCTACACTCATATTAAGTAATTTTGGCCCATCCTTTTTCTTAGCCCGGAGCCAGAAGCTCATTGTCATCAATAGAAAAGGAATGCCATGGGTAAGGCTTTGGCAAGCTTGGATACCTTCAACAGGTTTTATGTGCATTTGTCATCCCTGAGGCTGAATGAAAAGGTAAGGGAAGACAGCCACTGGGACTGCAGCTCTGAATCATTCACTTTTCCTGGTGCTCATATCAACTTTCAGCGACACCCTCTCTGTAAGAGGAAGAAAAAACACACACACTCACACTGGTGTTATCAGTGGTTTACCAAAGCCCCAATGACTATCAGGGGAAGTGAGATAGGAAATGGATATTTCCAACAACTTCCTGATGTTTCTAGTGATTTGCAGGCCAAACAATTGTCACAGCTCTCAAAAGAGATTATAAGAAGAAAATGCGGGAATGAAAATGGCTGATTTTCCTCTTTAAACTTCAAAGAGTGGTCATGGTGGCTTAGTAGCTAAGGTTTAGTTTAACCACAGTATCTTTGAAACAAATTCAACAGGGACCTTTGTGGCATGATATCGCTTTAAAAAAAAGGCCCATCTTGATGCGTTGAGGGTTTGAAGTTTTTATTGAATCTTCATTGATTTGTGCAAACATTAGGCTGAAAATTTAATTGAGAAAATTTCATGCAAAAATCAGTCAAAAAAATTCTTCAAAAAGGTGTGATTTGTACACACTTATTCACCTCTAGACTTGATGAAAACACAGCACAAGAATGGGGATTTGTTTTATACAAAATGAAGTTGGATTTATGAATTTGAGAACATTAATGTGTCAAGACACATTTCTATTGCATGTTTCAATTGCACAAATTAGTGGTCAAAAGTTGACAGTCTTACTCAGTTTGAAAATATGTACTCATATACTTTGCCGACAAAATATGCCACAAATGCTTCATTAATGTGTGTACAAATATGTTCTCTGATGCTAACAAAAAAAAAAACCCTTCTCAAGCTTAATCAGTCGGTGTAAATCGGACATGTGGTGTCAGTCCACGTGCTTTCTTGCATTTCTTTCTATGGATCAAATCTGGAAATATTGTTATTTTCAGCAGTAAGCATTGAATTGACAGGCAGTCAACAGTCTAATTAGCCTTGAATATTTATTCTTAAGACATTGCCAAAACAGTCCTACTTTGTTGGTTTTTTAATATATCAGTTTCACAGATGCGTAATGACTAATGTGAAACTAAAGTCTATGAGTGAGAGAAGGAATATCATTAAAAAGACAGCTACGATTTACATGCCAAACAATATGTGACAGCACAAAATAATCAACCTGCAAGCTCTGCAGGCAGAAATGTCTCATTTGCACAGCCAAAGTTCCCACACAGTCCTATACTGTTACTATCTTTGATTCCTTTTCTTAGCTACTGCACTGCTTCCAAGCATCTCATCCATTACACAACCCCCCATAACTTTAATTTTCGCAAGCACTCAGGAACCTGATTCATCTCCAGCCCCTAGTCTTCCATGGCATGGTTGTCTAGTCAGATTACGAATAAGCCTTGCAGCTGTGAAGTGTTGAGGTATCTCAATCCTAATGCAAACAATGTTCCCCCACCAAATGCCTTTTTCTCATTTTTATGAAAACCATATGTACGTGTTCACGTGTTTGTATGAGCTTAAACGGCCTCTCTTTATTGCATATCTCAAATTCTTCATGTTTCTGGACATTAGAACGGGACTTTACACTGCCTTTGAAATTACATGCCAAGCAATGTTTCCCCTCACAGTTTAAGAGAGGAGCCAGCAGCTCTTATTCAGCAGTCTGTCTGATATAAAGACAGCAGCAGTCAGCCTCTACTTTTATGTACAGATCCCTTCTTAAACTCCCACAGTCCTATGGATTTTGGTGTCCCACAATTTTCATTTCAGAGTATAGATGGCATCATGAGCAGGGAAAACAGATAGTTTTCACAATCCTGTTTCAGGCTCTAGTGGCCGAAAGTTGACACGTAATATAGCTGAGAATATTAATGTAGTTGTCTGGGGTTGGTTATTAGGTTTTGGGATACGAAATGTTGCAGTATTCAATCTTTCCCCCTAGAAGGAACTAACAGAGGTTTAAAATATTACCTTTTCAAACTTTATTTGTAGTTCATCAACAGCAAATCCAAACATCTCAAGAATTTAAATTATACAATTTGCAAAGTGCAGTCACGGCAAATACTCCGCTCGATTGTATGGAGTTTCAGCTAAACGTGTCACTTAAATGTGCGCTACTCTTAACACTGCTAATCACAGCAGCAACGCCCGAGTATGAACCAGCTCAACAATGTTCTGGACTCTTAAACTCCCTCGAGGCCTCCATTTTGGAGCACGGGTTGTAGCGCTCAAGGACATGGTTGAGAGTGCCACTGCGGCCTTGCTGTTGTTTTTCTCTCCCTCTCAAAACAGCATGGCTATAATTACTGTCGGCCCCGCTCAGCCCACGCTTGAGGATGGTTTTTATGTGTGTGTACGTGTGTTTTTGTGTGTGCATTTGTGCGTGTGTGTGGTTTAAAGTGCAGACTTCTGGTCAGCTCTGGCTTTCCAGTCAATCATTTTACATTTTCTTGAAGTTTAGGGAAGGATAGAGAGATATATACCTTTATTGATTTGACTGTCAGTGCCAGCAAAGTTCTGCAGTAAAGGTCCTTCCCTGATGAGCTTGTTAAGTTTGTACAAGTAATCAAACTTGGAAATGGGTTCAAATACATTTGTACTTTGAAAGTTTCGGATTTTTTTTGGAAACAAGTCGTTGGAAATTATTTTTTGAAAATAATATTGGTGCTTGGATATTAGAGAGTGGGAGGCAAGTCCTGTGGTAGAGATCTGGCAGCATGTCAGACAAAAATGGAGCAAAAGCAAACAAAAGCAGTTTAAGCCACAACACAAATAGCTTTGCTCATCCACAGTAGATGCAGCATATTTTTTGTATTTCAGATTTGATGCTCCTCCCAGACATGTCTACTTCTTGAAGTGGATGCCGGTTTCACGCTCCATTGAAATTCTTAAATACTTAAAAAATTTGAGAGAGCAGTAAAATTGAGCTTGTGGTTCACATCATTGCACTAAGAGGCCATGCCCCAAAACCACATAGCTGACTGTCGTCAAGCTCAAAAAGAGAGTAAATTATTATTATTGTATTTTTGCAGAAAACTAATAAGTAACTGTTTTGTTGGTTGAAACCGTTTCATCTGAAAGAAGCAAAATGCTATCTAGTATAGCTTCTCTGATTCGAAGAATAGCTACTCTCCTCTCTCCAAAGTGATAGTAAACTGATTGTGTTTTAATTTTTCAAGATTTCGGAATGGGTTTCATGGTTGTTTCAGAGCAAATCAAGCACTGCTGCGAGTGGAAAATTCAGCTCATTTTCAAATGCAAATTAAGTCTTTGCACTCCCCTGGGCAGTGATGTTCAGGTCTGCTCGGTCTCATCGACCAGTTAGCTGATAGGCTGCTGCAAGTGACGCTTGGTTGCATTTTCACAACACTGACTCTGCTGAAAATTTTTAAAAAGGTTTTTCAAAAATGTTAGAGACTAAACAATCAGTAAATTATGAAATAATTGCTGATTTAATATGTAATTAAAAAACAAAACAAACAAACAAAATACTTTTTTTGTCATTGTGGAGACAAATGTGGAACAGACTATAAGGAAAATGGAAGATGCTAACTATATATCAGAGTTTTCCATTGTATTTGAGATGTGTATTAAGTGTACACAGTTTGGCAGAAAACGTCGCCGCCCTGCTGTGAGAAGGTCGGCACCCTGCTGTTGCCAAAGGCACAACAGTATCTGGAAGGAGTCCCATATTTATCAAACACGCTTGATATTTATGACACCTTGCCAAGTGTATTGCCTCTCTGGACAATAGAACTTGAGCAGTGAATCCCACAGTACATGAAATCTGAGCATGCTCATTCCCAGAACTTCGCTGTCGCTATTTTTATTTCAGCAAGAAACCACAGTGGAATGAAGACCAAATAACGTTTCTTCTCCTTTTTAGATTTGCTTTCTTAATTGCCTGTTCACCCTCTCAAGCAAATTTTTTAAAAACAAATTTCCTTTATCCAGCTGGAGGTAGCAATACTAACTTGTTTGTCAAGTTGAGAGATGGAGAGATCACTCCTGAACCAAAATATACATGTTTTTGAACAAGATGCGCGCACACACACACACACACACACACACACACTCTCTCTCAAAAAAAGACACCAGTAATGTGCAACCCTGTGACTCTTCTACTTGTGTGCCGGCTGTTGCAGCATCATGTGTTAGTTGTTTTTTAAAATGGGACGCCTTTGCAAGGCAGACCTAAAACCAAATTTCTGTTCTCCAATCTGAGCTTTGAAAAAAAAAGGCCAGTCATTTTGTGATTTCATTGGTTTCTCCAATTTTGTGTCTGTGGCAGTGCTGTGATTCTGCACTAAGTATAGTGTTACAAGCTCCAAATGTTATGATATCCAGTCAAGCTCTGATTTGGAAGCTGATTTGCAAAGGAATTATAAATCATAGACATAGACTCTGCGTGGTTAATACTGTCATCTGTATTCTGCTCCATTATACGTGTACAGAGAAAGTAGTTACCTATCACGACACATAGGGGAGCTTAAAAACCTTATCATCCATCAGCCTCAGCCTTGCTAAAGCACATGAATAATTAGTCAGCATGGTCTGTTTTGATGTGGCACAGCAGAACTATTAGCTTTGATGGTAATAATCCGTGGCTCGCTAGCTCATGTAACCCACGCTGATCCTTTGCAAACTTTCTTGCAGACATCATACAACACTGCAATGAGTAATTCCTGCAGGTTGCATAAATTTACTAAACTTAATTTGTGTCATCAGTTATGAAACACCTCTCTTCACTAAGTGAGGGGGTGTATGTAACTGTGCTGAGGAGAGGTGGATATAAGCAGGTTTTCTGATTGTGTTGATTCAGTCTTTTCTTATTTGCGTCTGCAGTGGGCGCTATTTTAGTTGAACGCAAGACTAACATTTATACTTTTCGTCTGTTAATATGCAGCCATGGTGGGTAAGCAGAGCAAAAAATAGGTTTTACCTACAGGAAATGTTTTCAGCTTGATGTTTTTTTTTTCCAACCGAGTATCACCAGACTCATATCTCTGCAGCTCACTGTGAAGATTAAATAAAGCCTATGAAGGAAAGGATAAAGAGGGGGGAGCCAAAGCGCCTCATATGCCTCAATTGCAGTGCTGAGGGAGGGCTATTTCAGGACATGTAAGTTGTGGCCTGCTATTCCTGTTGCAGGCACATGTGCCATTGATGGGTTTGGGTTTCGGAAATCCTTTGCTTTATGCTAATCAGGCGCACTGTGGCAAGCAGACAGCTCTACTGCGGTTGAAGTTGGCATGTCTACTGTACATTCAGTGCCTCTGCAAAGTTGCAATTATGTTGGTAGTGAGAACAGAATGCTGCTTATAACGTAACCATGTAGCAATATTCTTCCCTGCTTTTTTCTTCTTTTTCTTCTCTTCTTTTTAGACTTTGATTCCAAATTGGATGAGGCAGATGATCAAAAATCAAGCGTGTTTTATTTTTACTTTTGTTCAAACCTGGTTTAACAATGTCCTCTTTGTGTGACTGATGTCACACAACATCAATCCCTCCATTTAAAATGGTGGATCCAGCTTAAAAAGATCCTTGAAACGCCTCCACCAGCAGCAGGATCTTTTCTGAAGTTTCTTTTCTCTGTTTTAAGAAGTGCTCAAAACTGCGGGTGATGTCTGACTGGCTGTCTATTTATTCAGCTTGTGGAAGAATTAAAAGCAGGGTGTCAGACAGTGAGACTTTTTGGGCACTATTTACAGACCTTTGTGATATTTCGCATGTGTTAGGCAGGCAGTGTGGTGGGCTGTCTAGCAACTGGTTTGAACAAAAAGGGGGAAGAATCACAGGAAGACCTCTCCTTTAGATGCATAATTGGGCTGGTTGGGAATTTACAGATGAAAAATAACCCTAAAGTGTTTGCTCCTTAATAAAGTGTTAAATGAACACACTATTCTCTAATCTACCTTGAACACATGGAATTACTGTTTAATTGACATGACATCCAGATGCTTCAGGTAGATAAATCAGCCTGACCTGTTTATCTGTTAGCCTCGAGCCCAACATTTTCAGTGATATCAGTTTGTAATCACATATATGTGTTGCTTCATATTTATTAAAAAAACAAAAAGGATCATTTCTGCTTTACATGTTTTTTAAACTCTCTGTAATTAATGTCGTTATTATTGTCTCTTACAGGTCTGGTCACCACTACTTCAAGAAAACTGGATAGGGAGCAACAAGATGAACACATTCTTGAGGTGAGCACTTTATTTTGGCAGTTTTTCATATGTAAAGAAAAGCTGGAGATGGTCAGTGTCTACCTCTTTTATTTACAAGAAAACAAGTTATTAACATGATAATCATAAACCTTCAAGGTCAACATATTCAGACCAGCAGTTCAAAAAAAGATTTTCTCACTCTGAGGCTTGGCATTTCCAGCCAACTTTGGCTGAGAGCCACATGTTGCCAACAAAAAACGAGTCTTCTTATACATGTGAGGAGAGTTCCTTAGGAATAATTTTTCCGGATGGAGTTGGAGTGAGAGGTGGGAGGTGTGTGGGAGATCCTGGTGACTGTTCCTTTGTTCTTTCCCACTGTTCCGTCTCGAGGATGGAACAAGCTGGGACAGGAAACTAATGTCGACCCAACAGGCCAAAGTCTAAACTTGTGGGTTTTAATTGAGCTGGGCACTGTTCCCTCCTGATGCTTCCCTCCCTCTTTCTCGCCTCAGAACCAAGCTGATAATAGATGTTTTATTGTGTTTCCGGTGCTGACAGGGGGCAGATTGGACGCCTTTTAATTATTGTTAGAAATTACACAATTCAGTGATTACCGGGTGACAGTTAATGCTGGTGCATCTGTTGCCAGAGCAGTGTTGTATTTCATTCTCTGATTGTACATTGCACTGCACTAATTGCATTACAGGACTGCGAGAAAATGATAGGGTCTACAGTTTGCAGTAGACGTAGAATTGCTACCTCCAACATGTGGTTGAAAGCTGTTGAATGACTGGTTTCAAACTGGTGTCTGATTCAAAGTCCTTGTGTTTGTTAAAAAAAAATAAAAATAAATGAAAAACCTTATACCTCACCTTAACCGAGTTATGAATACTGTTCATTTGTATCATTTCATAAAATGTCTCCAGGCAGACATTAAATAACCACGTTAAGGAGATGATGGGCAGGAATTGTCTGTTACTGTTTGCAGATACTGCTTTTAAAATCTGCCCCTCCTCTAGGGCTCAACTCGACTGACAGAGCAGGGAGCGGCGTTACAAAGAACAAAGCAGTGAATCAGAGCAATAAACCATTATTTTCTGATTATTTTATTGCAGTTAAAGTGCACGAATAAACATGCTCACACCTCCGCAATCCTGTTTAAAGATGTCATAATGTTGCATGTCATGTGCGTGCAGCTGAGTTGCATGCTCTAACCTCTCCTCTGCTTGCCTTTCTGCTGTATGTGTGTATATATGCACACACACACATACTGAGATTCATGATTAACCCTGAATTAACTGCCTTCAAGATACATTGGGATGTTAGTGAGTTTATATTGGGGGTGTGTGTATCTCAGCCCTGGTGCAACGGACACACAGATCTGCAGCAGGTCTGGTTGCTTTTTTTAGAGTCCTGACCTCATGCTGTTATTGGCTGGGGGCTTCACACCACTGCCCAAAGGCTGACATCCAGAAACATCCCAAGCAAGGCAAAATAAGAAGAAATAAAAGGAAATACATGCAGAGGACAGGATCTCTATGGATCAATACATACTTCTAGTGGGTCATCAGTGACGACTGCAAGGGATTACTTATGAATCTGCATTTTTTGTTTAGTTTTTGTTTTTAGGAAAATCTTGCATGTTATGCCTTTGAAACACTCATTTCAAACCCTAGTAGACTTAAATTTTACACCAATTCAACATGCATATACTCTTTTGGATAATATTCTTGCTTCTCTTTTTAATGTTTTCTATTAAAGCTCACAATTATATCAATATAACTGTGATTCCACTGCACAAAAAAAACGACATCCTTCTAACAAGTTACTTGTTAAAAGTTTCTCTCGCCAGTCGGTGTTTTAATCATCTCAATTGAGTTGGGAGGATAATTTAAAGCAAGTAACTTTTGACCTAAATAGGTAGACAGTGGCTGAGTGAACACAGCCTGCGAAGAGCTGTGTAACCATGGTAACTTTAGAAGTTTGTGTGTGTGTTGGTCACTTGTAATCCAACAGGAAGCTCTTTATTGGGCTAAACATTTGTGGGGCAGCAGAGTCCCTTGAACTCTAGAATTTGCCCTCCCCATGCACACACACTCTCTCACACTCACACTCACACACGCACACACACACACACACACTCACACTCACACTCACACACACACACACACACACACACACACACCTCAGTGTTTCCAGCTAATGGAGGGTTAATCATGACTCAGAAGAATACATGTGTGCGCGCATGCCTTCGTGTGTGAATAAGGTGCTGGCAGACCAAATTGCCGTCCCAGCTCGTGTAGAAGTTTTTGTATGAGCTTGTTGTAGGAGAAGAAACAAAACATGTGGGGCCATGTGGAACATGTGGAGCAATTAGGGTGGGGGCTGTGTCAGCATTGTTTGCACCAAATGCCAAGAGGAGGTGGAGGGAGCACAGGGGGGCTTCAGCTTTTTTATGATGAGATGGATGGGGGTTGGTAGGCGGTAGTCGTGTGGCTCTGTGTGAAGGCGAGAGAAGAGAGAGAGAGAGAGAGAGAGAGAGATAAAGGCAGAAAGGCAGTGGGGGAATTTGAGAAAAAGGCAAAGCTGCTCCTGATGGTCTGAGTGTGGGCTCCAGCGGCAGGATGAGAGGCCAATGTCCCAGCAAGGAGGAGGGGTGGGTAAATAGCAAAAGTGGGACATGCCAGGACATGCTCAGGATTCAGGCCTGGGACTGTAGAGAGAACATTGTAATGGAGAAGCATAGGTGAACGAGCTGTTCTCATCTGTTGTCTGGAGCCTTTTTCAGCATGCTTTTGGCGAGATGGAGGCTACACCCTGGACAATTTGTTAGTCTGGCCTGTTGGACTCAAATATGAGATGATACTGAGTCTGTTTTTTGGGGTGAATAATTTAATCTGTAAACAAAAAAACAATTACTAACATATTCAGTTTGAAAAAAGATGTAAACCAGCAAATCCTCACATTTTAGTAGCCAAAGCCACTGAACATTTTGCATTTTTGCTTAATAAATAACTCCCATGAAGATTCTGTTACTGATGGCCACAAAATTTTTGTTGCTCAATAAACTTTTGATTGCTTAACAAACTGAGGCAACATTTGACCACTCAATACTAAGTGATAGTTATAACACTTAAAACAGTTTTAGATAGAACAATGTTTTGATTAAGATTTAAAAGCTAATACACAGCCCTTTCTTACACAATACTTCCTGACACTGCTAATCCAAAGGGACCTCACACAAACCCTAGCTTTCTGCTTTATTGGGAAATACTTCTCCCAGTGTAAGAAATTTTTTTGCATGAACAAAATAGTCTGTTTCTTTGTGTCAAACACAACTGATTAAACTCTTCACCAACATTACAGTGGAAACATCCTGAGAGTATAATTTTTTTCAACAGTAAAATAAATCTCAAGTTAATTCAACATTTATTGCAGCATCAATTAGCGGCTCCTTTGCAGGTGTACGACTGGTAGTTAAAAAAGAGTTTGTTCCTCTTTTTATAAACAGGGTAACTTGTAAACGACAGATGTGGATTGTTAGCCTCAGTTAAGTCCCTCAATATTTTAACCAGGCATAAATTACATTTTTGCACTATCCTGCATAGTTTATCCAGATTCCTTTTATCTAATTATATATGTTGCATGTATTAAGAACAGCTAACTTGTTGTCTGTTAGAAGATGAAGCTAAAAGTTTTTGCAGTCGATAATCAGAACATAATGTTTTTGGTTTAGCTCACAGAGATGCTATTCTAATACAATGAGACACACCTCCTCTGGTGTAGCTTCTGTTTTTTTTTTTTGTTTTTTTTTATGGGAGTTGCTTAATTATCCAATAAAATGCTGCTAATGAAAATATTCCAAAGAGAAGTTAGTTAGCCAGCAGACGGTTCAACACATAACAGTTTTTCCGAGCTACCATGCTGGGACATTTCATTTCAGTATTTTACATCGCCTTCCATAAACAGAGCGCCTCAAGATATTTTATGTAATCAGGGACTTCAGGAACTATACTGGCATTTTATGAGGCCAAAAAGCTCATGTGCCCATAATGGAAATGTTCATTATACAGCACAGAATGGGCACCAACATATCCTCCCTGAGAGAGACATTCACACTTAGGTTTCCTGTCATCCCATCTAATTAATTCTGCTCATGTGAATAGGAGGGACAGCTGCAGACACAGTGTAAAAAAAAACAAAAACACATTACTTTAGTAATTGAAACTATGGCACCAAATGGTGTGTGTCTTGTCCTGGACTTGTCACTGCTTTTACTGAAACCATTAGCAGATGGTTTTAAATGACTGTGATATTTGCTCTGCCCTTCTACAGTATTTTGCAGCTTGGAGCTAGTAATGCTCACATCTTTGCCAGCACTTTGACGCTCAACCCTTGAGCACATCTTTCAGGGACTAGATTGAAAACAGAAAATTGTGTTTGTTTATGTCAGCCCGTGGCTCTCTGCTTTTGATTAAACTCTTCAAACTGCGTTCTCAAATGTCTGAAGACACATAATCATGGCGTAAATTACGAAGCGTTAGCATGCCGCCAGTAACGCTTCATGTCATGACTTAAATTAAGGAACCATTAATGATTCAGTTGTGCGACACTTTCTTTTATTCTGAGTACATCTGGGGTTTTAAAAAGCCCAAGGCCTTCAGCGGAGGGCAGTAAGTCTTCATGTTTATTAGCAGTGCTAAGTCTTTGAGAGTCAGTGCAGCTGGTTCTATCAGAACGAAGAGTTGTAGCTAATTAAAAATAATTAGCTCTGGTGGGTCTTTCGTTAACCAGGTATACAAGCAACTGTGATCATAATTACAGGCAAAATTTCAAATGTTATTTCACATGAGAAAAGATTTTTGTTCACATTGTAGCGTCTGGATGAAATGAGTCATATTTACTTTAATTCACCAAATACGGTCATGACAAAGGCCAAATGACATTTTTTGGAACAGACGCTTCAATATCCTAACATGGGACAGAGAGGAGACTTGATTCAAACTATAAATGTGTTTTACAGGAAAATTTAATCCTGTAGATAAGCAAATGTTCGTTGCCATGTGTATAAGAGCCGATACTGAAACCTTTGTTGTGCCCTAAAATGCACTCCAATAAACAAATAAGTAAAAAGATTAGAAAAGTAAATAAAAGAAAGTACATGCATTAGAAAAGACCCCCTAACAGCAAACCTCAGAGGGCATTGCCGTTAATTTGGCTGCTTTTTAAGTTGCACAGAAGAAGAGGAATGAAAGCCTGATGAAGGAAAAATAACACCTCCCCTTTTTCATTTCATCTTTGATTTAAATTAGACTTTGAAATGATAAATTTCTCACACAACTGTCTTGATGTTGTTAAAATTTTCCAGTTGTATTTAATGCTCAGTGATATTACTTGAATTATAAACCTTTTTTCCCAAATTATTTACTTCTTTTTCTGATACTCTGACATTGATACTGTAGACTGGGTTTTAATGTCTTTAGAAAATGAGACAATTGGGACATTGGGACTTGTAGAGAAAAGAAATATTGAATGTGATTTAAAGGTCAGGTATTTGCTTCCTTGTGTTCAGCCTCCAGGCTCTGAGTGTACGTACCTCTTCATCTGAAGTTTTTGTATTCTTTCTCCTCAGATCACGGTCACTGACCACGGTGTTCCTGCCAAATCTACCACTGTCCGCGTCATTGTTCAAGTCCTTGATGAGAATGACAACAGGCCTTTGTTCCTGGAGAAGATCTATAAGATCAAGCTCCCGGAGCGGGAGAGGCCTGAGAGAGAGAGAGCCACAAAGAGAGACCCGGTGTATCGAGTCATTGCATCAGACCGTGATGAGGGACCTAATGCGGAAATCTCTTACAGCATCGAAGAGGGAGATGAAAACGGAAAGTTCTTCATCGAGCCCAAAACTGGCCTGGTGTCATCAAAGAAGTTTTCTTCTGCTGGAGAATACGACATTCTGACTGTGAGTATCTAATCTTAGGACTTTAGCCAGCCTCCATCTTGATAGTTTCTCAGTTAGCAGTAGAGTTTTTACAACAGATTCTTATTTGTTGTTTTACTGTTTAAGTGTAGCCCTCATCCTCTCAATTCTTCTAATCCAGTTTCATTGTCATCTCCTCTACCAGTTTTCTTGCTTAAATATGCAGTAAAAACATCTCAGTAAAGGAGATCAAAGCTAATTGATCCACCTACATGTTTATAATATTACCTGAAAAAGCATCTGCTTCATATTTAAGGCACCAGAATTTAAATACCAGCCCAGTACACCCAATAGAGAACTTATTTTTGTGAGGATGTACAGTAAGCTCTAATAACCATGGTCCTGTTTCTGTAGTATCTTGATCATCTGCAGCAAAATTAGCCAAACGTGGATATGACACTTTTTTTTGGCTGTTGAAATGTTCACAAGTCAACAAACTCATATTCTTCTTGTTAATGCAAGTGTTGATTTGAAGAATTCTTATAATTGCTGGGAAATAAATGTGTTATGTTTGTGTGAAAATGAAAGTTATCTGTCAATCTTCCACCTGAGACAAACAGCAAGAATATACTTCTAGTTGAGTCACAGGTGACTGTGAAAACTGCAGTGATGAAACTCAAAAAAAGACTGCTTACCAAAGTCCACAGAAATCCAAGTTTCCACAAAAGATTGAAGTAAAGAAAAAACACATAAAGGGATGTTTTATCAATCAAAGTAGGAGGTTTTCTTGCCATATGGACTGCTGAAAATATGGAAAACCTTTTAGGATAAAAGCACAACCCATTCAATGGATTTTTGCTTTAAGTCAATGGTCTTACTTGAAGTATGTGTGTATTGTGTATAACATGAAAATGCCTAAATGTAAAAAAAAATCTGGTGTGTTTCATCTGCGTACATTTACAGGCCAGCTGCATAAGCAAACTTTCTTGTTACATCTGAAGAGTTTGAGGTCGAGGATCCACCAGAGAGACGAGCAGTGAAACTCATTTGCAACAAAATGTTGCATAACACTTTGTAACCCAGTCTTTAATTCTCTGCTTCCCTCTCAGATTAAAGCTGTCGACAATGGACGTCCTCAGAAATCCTCAACATGTCGCCTTCATATCGAGTGGATTCCCAAACCGGAAGTGCCGGCCGATGCAGCTCCCCTGCTTTTTGAGGAGTCCCCCTTCGCTTTTTCTGTCATGGAAAGTGACCCTGTGGCGCATATGGTGGGCGTCGTCGCTACTGAATCCTCTGATGTTCCTGTGTGGTTTGAAATCACAGGTAATGCCTCCTTCACATCCGTCTCTGCTGCCATTGTGTGTGCATGCGAACTTTAGATTTGCTTTGTAGGTAGAAAAACTAGGACTAACATAGTGTTTGTGTGTGACATGGCTGGGAAATACAATAATAAAAGTAAGGTAATTTAGAAGACATCAGTGTTGAATAGTGTAATTTAAAGCTTTTTATCATATCATAGAAGGCTTGTCAGTTAAATTTGGGCAGCCGCTTCTTTCAGTATTATAAGATGGTTTTCTGATAGCCATCTTTGCTGCTTTACAAAGCCAAAATACAAATAAGAACACATTATGTCCTATTTCATGTTTTACAACTTGTTGAACTATTCTTAAAAACGCCATAGAGATAGAAAAAAATCACATAAACTACTGTATTTTTTTTCTTTTTTTTACATCACTAAGTGAATCATCGTACAAATGGATAATAATAAAAAAAAATTCATGGTGCAATTTTACTCTTTTCTAGTATTGCTCTGTTCCTCAATAGAGGAGTTTATATAAAACAGTCCAACAGTTCACAAAAAATAAATATAAATACTTTTCGTGGCTTTCACATGTGAGCAGTCTGAACTGTTGTATATTTCTTTACAACTGCTGAAAACTAAATTGTAGTCTCTTGAATGTGTTTTTATGTAAAACTTATGATAGGCACTGTATGCATGAGAGGACTTCAGTTGACTGCTTTCAAATAATGCTCGCCTCTTCTCCCTTCTTCCCAGCCTGTCCTCCCTCTAATCAATGTCTGACTGACACGTCTCTTTTCTCCTCTCTTTCTGTGCTCTGCTTCTGCTTTTCTCTTTTCTCTGGAATGTTCTGTTTGGTTGGATATTTGCAAGACGGCATAGAGGATTCTGAGATGTTTTACATCCTTCAGATGGCTTGTGACCACAACTGTACAGCAGAAGGTAGCTGCTGGGATCTCCTAATACTGTAGGCTGTGCTGTATTAAGAGATCATCCTACACTGTGTGTTGGTGCTGCCTGTTGGTGGTTGAATTGTGTTGTGCTTCTCAATTGATGTTTTGCCATATTTTTTTCCTTTAAAATGCCCTGATCAAGGGTCTCAAGCGGAGCAGAAAACCTCACTTTCCCTACGTTGTTTAAATTAGAGGTTTATTATATATCAACTTTTGTATTATGTACAACAGAGTTAAGTCACATCACTTTATGTTTATGTACCCATTGTGTGTTTGTTGGGGTTAATTATGATGTGAATGTGGGTGATGTTTTGATAAACATCAAATCCATACTGCAAATTGGTGTTTGTACTTCCATCCCAGCGCCCCCATTTAATGTTTGTGTAACCTTGCTACATGCAGACAACTAAGCCATGATTCGTCACTTATCTTTTGTCCTTCCTTGTTGTTTGCACATAAAAAATAATTCCACAGGTGGTAATTATGACAGCCGCTTTGACGTGGGCAAGGCCAGCGGAACCCTGATTGTAGCGCGGCCCCTGGACGCCGAGCAGAAATCAAATTACAACCTGACGGTGGAAGCCACAGATGGGACACGAACTGTCAGCACCCAGGTAATTGAAACACTAATGAAATGGTTGGAAGCTGATGAGGCAGTTGTCATGGTTCTGTTTGTCTCATGTGAGAAATATAGCGAGGGGAAAGAGATGGGTAATGACTGAAGCAGAAGCCAAACAGTCCTGTTTGTTGGGATATGTTTATATTGTGATGCTATCATTTGCTCTGGCTCAGGGAAATCACAGTTTATGGGACTGAGTCTCATTACATCTTTACATGACCTGACTTCTAATATCTTCTGTCTCTAACTTCTTCCTCTATATTTGCTGCCTTAGAAAAAAATGAACAGATAATACAAAAAAATATGAGATATGACATGATAGGGCTGTGTTACAATGAGAGATCTTCTCACAGCGTCTGGTGCTGCACATGTCGTGTGGTTGAATTGCATTTTACTGCTTGATTTACTGCTGCAGTTTTACGTCTCAGCTCACCACTAAAGGAGGCAGTTGGTTAAAAAACAGTTTGACATTTTCAAATATATGTCTATATGCTGTTCAAAATAAAGCTACTTTTCAACCGGCAGCTGGTTAGTTTAGTTAAGCTTAAAGCCTGAAAACAGAGGGAAGTCTAGCACAGATAACAGAAGCCATGCACATATTATTCTTTGTTTAAGCTGTATATTAACTACGATTTAAGAACTTAAGAGAACTTGTGGCTTAACAGTGTCTATGTGCAGCATTATTTTTTCTCTAATACAACCTGGGTAGCCTGTTTCAAGTCTTCATGCTTAGCAACCTACACTTGCCATCTCCTGGCAGTCGATTCTTTAAATATTTACGGTAGAAACATAAGAGTGACATCAGTCCTGTCATGTAACTAATTTATGTAACAGCATGTTCCTCAAAATGTCAAATGTTCCTTAAAATTTAAGCTTCAGTTGACTAACAGACTCATCAGTTGTGTTTTTATAGCTAGAAAGAAGAAAATACGATATGGCAGATGTAACAGAGACTCTAAGAGCAGATTTTCAAACCATATGTGTAGTCATTGTTACTCCTCCTCTGCTCTCTGCCATCTTAGTGGAGTGTTGAACTCCAGGAATCTTCCATTGTCTCATTCCTGACGTGGGGCTGCTGTGATGATGGTGCTGTCTAGCCAGAGTTTTTTTTTTTTTTTTCCAAAGTGTACATTCTTGAGTCCCTCCGGTTCTCTTTTTTACTGTCTCATATTAATTCTCATTACCACATATATTACACTCATACAAAACAGTGTGGAAAACTGCAAAATCAACTAAAAAGGATATGTTGATAGCAAAGAAAAAAGAAAAAGAATAATATACTGTAAACCATTTAAATGTGGGAGCCACTTTGATGGATGAAACTAAAACTTGCTTCCAAAAAAATCTCTAAAGCAGTTGCATACATGGATTTTAATATTTAAATATGCTGATTTATTCCTGCTTGCATATATCTAGCTCCCCAGCTGATAGCAAAGCTGAACCACTTTGATAAAAGCTTTTCAGCCTGCAAGTTGTCTTTGGTTTTTGTTCATACGGTCATGCCTTGTCCATGAGATTTTGAACGTTTTTACACGATAGTTTGGGTCATATGGGATAGTGGCATTCAAAATTTTTTGTCCTTTGTCCTCAAAGGGGAGCTTCAGAGAACTGTAGCTGGAAAAGAATCTATTTGTTGTCACTCTGTATGAATAAAGCCTTTCATCATCTGGCTGCTGTGCTCCACTGAGCCTTGGATGAAGCACCGCCTTCACTGGCATTTTGCAGCTCATCCGAGGAAGCAGCACGTCCTTTAGTTTAGTGCAGAGCCTTAAAAGCAGCCATGATTTTCTCTCCTCATAAAGCACTTTTTTAAAAGTCCTGGCAACAGACACGTATTTAAAAGCCTCTCAGCAATACTGCATGCAGTGACATTTTAAGTCAAATTAATCACATTCAAAGGTTAACCTATTCAGAATGTCTAATTCTCAGTGGGAACGGCTGTACTCGAAACCCTTTCACACCATAGGAACTGGTTTGATTCAATGTTCCTATAAAATACAGGATCACTTTTAAGTATGTAATTGCTGCCACTTGGGGTCTCAGTCATAACATTAATTGCAAAAGACGTGTTTTGATGATGTCATGAAGTAGCATGTGATCATTGTCAGCATAAAAAACTATCTGACTATTTCAGACATTGAAGAAATAAATTATTAAAGTTTTATTCACGTTATGTTTGGTCACATTATGTTGCTTGAACTGAAGTTGTATTTTTAACGTAACACCTGATTTGTTCTGACTGAGGCCTTTTGGCTGAATGGTGTTCAAGAGAGAAAGGTCCCTCAGGGGCGGGCTTCAAAGAAAGTCTTAAAAAAGAAAAGAAAGTCTCCCTTTATGTCCCACTTATCATTGGCAAGTTAGCTCACAAAAAAACAAAAACAACTCACAAATGTGTACTTTCTTTGTCAATAAAGAAATTAATATAACCATCACATTGTCCTAGATTTTAACAACAACTTGCGCAAGCAAGGGGTTAAAAATAACAAAAAGTAGATTTGGCTTTGATAGTGTCCTGTGTTGCTGCTATCAAAAATGGAACATTTAATTAGCTTGAATGAATTTATAGATTTTTCTGAAAATTGTGGGAAACATTTGAGGCAAAGTAAGTGCACATCTCAAAAAAAATATATAACACAATGAAATGGTATCAAATGCAGTGGTTGTGTTGGGAAAGTTTATTTCTATACTTTACTTGTTTTTAGAGTTAAATATGGTGGATTCATTTGTTGTAACTTTGGAAAATGTCAGTAACTTGAAACAGATAAAACAGCATATTCTAATATCATCATTTGCAAACTACCTCAGTTCCTTCAGTGTGATCTGATAGTGTAATTGTAAGTCTTACTTTAAGTACTGCTCGATGATCAGCTTTATGAATTCAGGCTCTGTACAAGCCATCACAGCTTAATTGAACCATCACTTCACACAAGAAATTGGGTCAAGGAATAATCACTTGTACATTTTATCAGATGAAGCTTATTGCCTCCAACAGTGCAGTCTTTCTCACAATCTGCGTATATTCAGTGTGCATATTTTTAAACATTGTCAGAGCTGTGACTGATGTGGCTGAGGCTTTCTTGCAGATGAGTGCTAGTGTGCAAGATAAGTCATGAATACCCAGCTGACCACTGTAGGTCAGCTGTTTACTGCAGAGGGAACGGATTTACTGATTTTGTTTGCTCCATAAACCACAGTTTGTGATTTAGGTCAGCTGCCTGGGATATGCAGATAGCCAAAGAGATGATTGAGAGAGGCAAACAGTAATAGCAGAGGCAATAGTAATTACCCAAATTTTGAAGCGGGGAATAATAAATCAGTCTCTGAAATAAAAAAATAATGTTAACACAGATTATTCTCTACAAAAAAAAGGGTTGTGGAAAACCTCTGTCTTGTTCTGGCCTCTCTGCTTTTGTTAGTTTGAAGATCTGAATTTAGCTGAGAAACAATCAAATGACTTGACTGTTATATTTAGCCTTCATTGTACCTGCATATTTGATATATCACACAGAGTACCCGAGAGTTGAGAAGGGATCGCCTTAAATATCAGCATGCAGCACACTGAGAGCTTCATGTTTCAGGAAAGCCATCTGAGTGTTTTGGCTACTAACTTGTTTATCCGATAACATTGTTCAGCATTGACGGCATTGGCACTGTTAGCGGGGGTTTAAATAGATACTGTAGATGTACCTCTTGCTGGGAAGTGCATGTTTCTTGTTGTAGTTTGTTCCTGGTAGGCCTAAGGTTGTTTCAAACCCCACTGAAATGTATTAATTTACTTTTTCTTATCAAGGCTGGCCTGTAATATTAACTCATATAATCTACCTAATTGTGGAGTGTTAGGAATAATTGTTAAAAACAAAGAATTATAATCATCTGTAGATAACACAAGACAGATGTTCAGCAATCAGTTTCTCAGTCTGCATCATATTATGATTCGAACAAGAGTGAATTTCAGTAGGAAATCACATGCAGAAGAGTTGTTAATTGTTTGTTGTGAGTATGACTCCCTTTCCTTTAGGGACAGCATGTTATTTCTCTTTCAAACCAGTCATAGAGAATTTCACCGCAAATTAGATCTACCTGATCGCACGCATGCAGTGCACCTCGTGAAAGCTCAAAGTTGGACTTATCTATTCCTCAAATCAAAGTCATGTGGAAGCTGTGCTGCCAGACAGGCTGGCCTATTTTCTCTCTCCTTGGAATGTTTTTTTTCCCCTTTTTTGTTCTCTCTCTCTTTCACTCTATCCCTCTCTGTCTTTCTCTCTCTCCCTCTCTCTCTGTCCCTCTTAGTCTTTCTTTCTGATTTTCTACCTCTCTGTTTTTCTAGAAAGCTCCACATATTATTGGCCAGGCATGCAGAGATGATGATTATTCTGTTTGGGTAGAATAAAGAGCAAACAAGAGCGCTGGATCTCTGTGGGTAGTGGGCTGTGTTAATCCTGTTTTGGGAACATGTTGAAGTGCCTGGTGCCAGTGCCCTGCCTTTGCCCAGAACCTGCCACCTGGCAGGGGGCCTTCCTCTCCTACGCACTGCACAGGAGGACAATGAGCACAATAAAGGCTCCCCCATGTCCTGTTCTGGTTACAACGCAAAAGGCATTTCGTTATTCAGAAGGCTCCGCTTTTTTCGTGTGGTCTCCAAAGCACACTTTGTTTTTAGAATGTCTATTTTATTTTCAAACAACAGCGACAAGCTATCATCTGAAAATTGAAAATAATTTTAAATCCAACCTTCTTATTGCTCCAGGGAGGATATCAGTATGAAGCTCATGGTCTGTGGGAGGTCTTTTGGAAACAGTCGGCCTCTCTGTTGTGCGCTTTCCATTTGACTATTGTAGTTCCATGAAGGCGTCTCTGAAGGATCAGCTGATGTAGTCAAGGGTGCCGCATTCTAGCGCGGGCACCTCATAGCCAGGAGCTGCGCCAACAAGGCGGCCTCGGCATGCAGCCCAGCCTCCCTTCCCCCCATCTCTAGCTATATGACATCCTCCCTTGGCTGTGCAGAAGTACCTCAAGCTGTTCTCCTCACAATCTGTTCCTGGTCTCCTGTTTCTCATGTTATCTCAGTCCACATTATAAAGACTCTCTTTATGTCTTTTTCAAATCTTCACCTCATCCCCTTGTATGTTGTTTTTGCCTTCAGTATCAGAGCTAACTGTTGTACAACTCCTTTTCTCCTGGACTTTTTTTTTCTTTCACTCTTTTTTTTTGCAAGGCATCCTCAGCAACATCTTTTGTTTGTGTGTTTCTTTCATTCCCTCCCACAACCTGTGTTTTCTAAATTTGACCAATTCCCTTAGATTTCCTGGGTTTTTGTCACTTTTCTTCCTTACTCTCATCTCATCCTCACAGGATTTTTTTTCTTTAGTATCTCCATCTGTCACGTCTGTGTCTCAGTCCCAATCTTTTTCCTCTTCAGCGTTCCCTGAGGAAGCCATATACAAAGAGTAGAGAGTTCTCTTCCACACCAACATTTCAGCTGCAGTCAGGCTGTATCATGCTGTTTTGTGATGTTTGGGGGCAAAGTTCCTTTGAAGTGCTGTACAGCCTCCTTGAAAAGGGAAAGGCAAGTTTGTGAGCATATGGGGGATGGGGGGGTGGCAGCTGAATAGGCTTTTGTGTGTTTTCTAAGCCATATAAAATAGTACATTGTGCATAGATGTGGATACTACTGACCAGGTTCGATTCCTTTCTGCGTCTTGACAGCACTATCAGCTCTCGCCACCTTACTCACTATTCAAGAGATGTGTTATCTGACGCTGGCCAGATTGGGAAACATTTGCCTCAGTGTGTAGATGTCTGTGTGGTAGTGAACACTTATGTGTGTGTGTGTGTGAGTGTATAACGGGTTTGCATGCATGTGCCTCTGTATGTGTAAAAGGTGGATCGAGATACATCAGGGATCTGGTGCTATATGATGTCTGGCATGACATGAGAAGACATGCTTGGAATAAGATAGGTTGTTGGCCTGCACTGGGTTCAGCATGCATTAGAGGTCCAATTTCCTTTGCTCTTTCGGGGTTAAGGTCTGATAAGGAAAAGCATATTTATTCAACATTACCCATCCTGATTAGTTGTGAAGAATTGGTCACTCATGACACATGAATTTTGGCAAATAGCCTTATTACAGGACTGACAGACAGCAAGCAACCCAACGCTCCCCCTGCAAGATGACATCTGTGAGCCTCAGCAGCATTGCCAACATCACAGCACACAACAGATTGTAAATGTTATCAGTGCTGTCAGGTTGAGTCTATATTTGTCTCTGATATAGGCTCACAGTACTCAACAAACAGTATTATGACAAAAACAACACTGGGCATTTGTGTTGACCAGAGATCTGACAAATCCTGGTCAGCTAGTGAGCTGTCATCTGGTCAGAGCTCTTGTGGCAACGGTCCCCCCTCACTAGTCCTGCACCAAACGGCTTGGCTCTGTTGGTTTCCTTACGGGACATCACCCCCTTGTGTTTGGTATGCAGGTGTCTAATCTGGGCTGATCCCTTTGTTCCCCATGTTTGGCAACGGTAGAAGCCCCTCGCTGGTCTGGGAAGCAGAGATGGCATTCCAGCAGCTCTCCATAATCCTCTGTCGGAAGTCCAGTAGACGAGTGGCTGGTGTTGATAAAACATGCACCCAGTGGAATTTTACAGTTTGGGGATGTTTTCTTTGTTGTGTGCTGAAATAAAAAAAAAACACAGTTACTGCACTCTTTGCTGTCCAAGGCATGACACACAAATGTTAGAAAATTTTTTTCCTCAGATTTGATTCTGGACCAGTTTTTTGTGAACACTTCTCAGGAATATTTTTATCTGCAAAACAGTGGTATGAAAACATGGATAACTAACCTAGAAACACTTTTAAACATGTTATATATCCTAATAAACCTGGAAATGCCTTCTAACTTTCTGAAGCTTATCTCACGTAGTTTATCTGCTGTATGATTTATCACACACATACTATAAAATTAATCACCTGCTCCTGTGCAAGGGGTTCATTTAGATTCATTGTGGGTATTCGGCATTGATTTCTTGTTTTTACTGTTAGTTGCATCAAGTGGCCATTCAGTTAAAATATTGCTTTTGCCATCATATGTATCGATCAGGTCGCTGTCTACACAAGGCTGCTTATTACTGAGGAGTGTTAGAGAAGGACTTGAAAAGTTTGAAGTTTTTGTGTGTCTCTGTAAACAGAGGGAGGAAAGAAAGTAAAATAGAAGGAAATCATTCAAAACTCTATTGACATTTTGCTTGTAGGTTTTGCAGTGTATCTTAAACCTGTCTTATTTTTTGAATTAACAGTGCCACTAATATTAATTGGACTGATTCAATAATTCAGTTGACAGTCACTGTACAGAATGATGGAATTGAAATAGAATGAGACAATAATGATCACTTTTACAGTTTTGGAGATGATATGAGTCAGGTGTTAATCAAAAAACATTCTCTCCATATTTTTTTTACCTAAAGGTGCTTATTCGTGTCATTGACACCAACAACCACCGGCCACAGTTCTCGGAGAAGTGGTATGAGGTGAACATCTCTGAAGACAAACCGGCAGGGACCGAGGTCCTTCAGATCAGCGCTGTGGACAGAGACGAGAAGAACAAACTGACCTTCACTCTCCTGAGCAGTACTGATCCCTTCAGCCTGCGGAAGTTCAGACTCGACCCAGGAACAGGCACTCTGTACACCGCTGAGCGACTGGATCATGAGACTATGCATCGGCACATTCTCACCGTCATGGTATCAGTCAATGAGCACAGACCATTTATCAATAGGTTGATGAAATATGAGAAACTCATTTATACAGTTTAATGGAGTTTATTTGGAATCGTTTGCTCTGTTGTAAAATGAAACAACCATGAAATTACGATACGCTTGTTTGTTTCTCTGCTTTCAAAATATGGATATTTTGCTGTTTTATTGTAATAATATTCAAGAATGAATTATCCCTCGAGGGCTCTCAAGCTCATGTCTGTCTCTGTTTTTCTTCCTCTCTGTCTGTCTTTTTTCTCTAGGTTCGAGACCAGGACATCCCAGTGAAGAGGAACCTTGTGCGTGTTATTGTCAATGTGGATGACACAAATGACAATGCACCCTGGTTTATAGGCACCCCATACTCCGGCCGTGTATTTGAATCAGCAGCTGTAGGCACAGCTGTGCTCCAGGTCACAGCTCTCGACAAAGACAAAGGTCCTAACGCAGAAGTTGTGTACAGCATCGAATCAGGTAAATGCACACAACGTTGTAGGATTATTTGGTGATTTTCTCTCATTGTATAAAGCTTTTATTGTAAAATAATGCAAATGAAATCAGCTCTTAAAAATGTATGAGTCATCTTGAGTTCCGCTGCCCACTGAATCTTCATCATGAATGAAATTCTTCACAAAGAGTAGGAGAATATTGAAGACGTTGTCTCGATAATCTCCAGATGCGTGGGTGATGGGCAGATCCCCCCTCAGAATTTCCAATGATCTTGGACAATAAACTATGACATGAGAGCAAGAAAACATGTGGCTGTTTACTTTTAGCTTAAAAAAACATGGATATTTGACATAGCTGAAATTACTTAATGTAATAAAAGTGCAGCTTTCTTTGTTTTGAGTCTAACTGAGTGGCTTGAAGAGGACTTAAGCATTTTTGACCATCTAAATTTAAAGGGAGAAAACATTGCCAATCAACACATCTTTCTGATACCACACAACAAATTAGTGTGCCAGACAGAAATCACACGTCAGAATGAAAAACAGTTCCACGACAGGCACAAAAAATAATATTCTTTTGTCCTCTTTTTTTTCAGGAAATTTTGCAAACTCATTTGCCATCGATCCTGTTCTTGGGACAATTACAGTAGCCAAAGAGCTGGATCGCAGCAGCAAGACCCTGTTTGAACTTACAGTTAAGGCATCTGATAATGGAATAATGCCACTCTCAGCTACAGCCACTGTACACATTGTGGTAACAGTTTCTGACAATGCCGCTCCCCGATTCACTGAAAAAGAGTTCTCTGCAGAAATCAGTGAATCAGCCCATCCAGGAAGTTTTGTCAGCCTGGTCACAGCTGTCAGCCAGTCATCTGTTTTCTATCAAATTAAAGGTGGCAACATCAATAATGCATTTGATATAAACCCAAACTCTGGAGTAGTAGTGACCCACAAAGCTTTAGATTATGAGACGATCCCTCAGTACACGCTTATCATACAGGGCACCAACATGGCAGGACTTGCCAGCAATGCAACACTTCTAATTCATCTAAAGGATGAAAATGACAATGCTCCAGTTTTTCTCCAGAGGGAATTCAAAGGAATAATCAGCGAGTCGGCCCCTGTCAATAGTGTTGTTCTGACCCGTGAAAACACTCCTTTTGTTGTTCGTGCCACTGATGCTGATTGTGACCAGAATGCCATGCTCATCTATCAAATTGTTGAACCTTTTGCACACAACTATTTCGCTATTGACTCAAGCACCGGAGCCATAAGAATCACAACAGCATTAGATTATGAACAGAGGAGTGTCTTCCGCTTCACAGTCCAGGTCCATGATCTAGGAATGCCACGCCTGTTTGCAGAGATGGCGGCCAATGTGACCATTGAAGTGCTTGATATTAATGACTGCTCTCCAGTTTTTAGCCAAGAACTGTACGAGGCAACCGTCATAGTGCCAACATACAAAGGTGTGGAGGTCATTAAGGTTGACGCTAAAGACTCGGACTCTGGGCCCAACTCAAAGCTTCTCTTCTCAATCTCTGAGGGAAATATTGGTGATAAATTTAAAATGGATCCAATCACAGGCATGATCTCTATTCAGAATGTCACACAGCTTAGAAGCAGATATGAACTAAAGGTTAGGGTTTCTGATGGTAGATTTGCCACTGTTGCCACAGTAAAAATAAATGTGAAGGAGAACAGGGAGAGTAAACTAAAGTTCACAAGGGAGTCCTACAAAGCCCATGTCCAAGAAAACTCCTCTGAGAAGAAAACACTAGCAGTCATTGCTGCTGTTGGAAACCAAGTGAATGAGCCTTTGTTTTACAAAATTTTGAACCCTGACAGCAAATTTGAGATCAGCCGCACGTCTGGAGTAATCTCAACCACTGGGATTCCGTTTGATCGTGAGGCACAGGACACATTTGATATAGTGGTTGAGGTCACCCGGGAGGACAGTTCTGAAGATGGGGCTCATGTTCTAGTAACTGTGATAGTGGAAGATGTGAATGACAACAAACCTATGTTTGTAAATCTTCCCTACCATGCCCTGGTCCAGATGGATGCGGAGGAGGGCCAAGTCATCCGGCAAGTTACAGCAGTGGACAAAGACATGGGCTCAAATGCGGATATCCATTTTGAGCTGAAGGAACACCAGGATAACTTTCAGATCAGCCCCTCTGGTGAAATCTCCCTCAAAAAGAAATTTGAGAAGGAGTCGCTTAATACAGACTTTGTCATCATTGTTATGGCAAAGGACAATGGAGAGCCAGCACTCTCAGCGGAGGTAGAAGTGCCAATAACAGTAGTGAACAAAGCAATGCCTGTGTTTGAAAAGGCTTTCTACAGCATTGAAATCCCTGAAAACATTCAGTTACACACACCTGTGCTTCATGTGCAGGCAAATGATTCTGAAGGGCCTCGCATTGTGTACACAATCTCTGAGGGTGATCCTTTCAAACAATTCTCCATTGATTTCAACACAGGTGTTATTCATGTGATTCAACCTCTGGACTTTGAAACACATCCTGCCTATAAGTTAAATGTTAGAGCCACAGATTCTCTGACTGGAGCACACTCCGAAGTATTTGTCGATATCATACTTGAAGATGTAAATGACAATGCTCCTGTATTTCTGTCAAAGGCATACTATGCCAATATTTCAGAGGCTTCTGTCATTGGTACATCAGTTTTGCAAGTTGATGCCAAAGATGCAGATACTAGTAACAACCAAGAAGTCTTCTTTCAGCTGGTTGAGGAAAAAGGGAAGAGCTCTGATTATTTCACTATCGACCGTGATACAGGGGTGATTTCTACAGCTCAAGTTCTTGATCATGAGGAGATACAGCAACACAAACTGAGAGTCCGTGTTGTGGACGGGGGAGTTCCAGCCCTCTCAAGTGATGTCATTGTGACCATAGACATTACAGACCTGAATGACAATGCTCCAGTGTTTTCAGAGAGCACTTACAAAACTACTGTTAGTGAACTGGCCCCACGTGGACACTTCATCACCCAAGTCCAGGCCTCTGATGCCGATAGCTCAGACTCAAATAACTTGGAGTTCTCAATTATATCAAGCAACGAGGACATGAACTTTTCAATTGACAAACACACAGGCGCCATTGTCATTTCCAACCACCGTAGACCACATATGCAGCCCTTTTATAATCTCAATGTGTCAGTTTCGGATGGTGTATTCAGAAGTTCAGCCCTTGTCATGATAACAGTTACTGGCGCCAATTTCCACAACCCCACATTCTCTCAGTTAGACTATGTGGTAGAGCTGCTTGAAAACTCGCCTGTTGGTACTTTGGTAGCAGAAGCAAAGGCCACAGATGATGATGATGGCATTTATGGGCAAATAACATACCAGATTGTCAATGACTTTGCAAAAGAAAAGTTCTCTGTCAATGAACATGGAGAGATTTTCACTCAAGAGAGCCTTGATCGTGAGAATACCGTTGAGAAGGTTATTCCTATTTCTCTCATTGCTAAAGACGGCGGTGGAAAAGTAGGTTTTTGTACAGTCAATGTCATTCTCACAGATGTCAATGACAATGCCCCACAATTCAAAGCGGCTGAGTACAAAGCCACCATCGCATCAGACGTCCCAAGGGGAACCTCTGTGGTTAAAATTGCTGCTTCAGACATGGATGAGGGAAGCAATGCAGACATTGAGTATTCAATTGAAGCAGATGTTGAAAATGTGGAGGAGAACTTTGAAATCCACCCAACCTCTGGGGTCATTGTAACCAAAGAGAGTCTCATTGGACTTGAAAATGAGCTCTATGCATTCTTTGTCAAGGCAAAAGATACTGGGAATCCACCCAAATACTCTGTTGTACAGGTTTACATTAGGATTGTTGCACCCGAGACCCCGATTCCTAAATTCAGTGAAGCACATTACCGCTATACAATCGCTGAAGACCTGCACATTGGCACAGAGATTGATGTAATTCAGGCTGAGAGTGAGCAACCAGTTGTTTACAGCCTTGTGAATGGCAACACTCCCGAGAGTAATGAAGACGAGGTCTTTGTTGTGGACAGAGACAGTGGCGCCTTGAAGCTTCAGAAAGGCCTCGACCATGAGAAAACCAAATGGTATCAACTCACTTTGCTCTCCCAGACCAAACATGAGAACTTTGATGTCATCGCCTCTGTAAATGTAAACATCCAAGTAAAAGATCTTAATGACAACAAACCTGTCTTTGAGTCTGACCCCTATGAAGCTGTAATTGTGGAAAACCTTCCAAGTGGGACACAAGTGATCCAAGTCAAAGCCACCGACCAAGACTCTGGGACCAATGGACATGTTGTTTACAGCCTTGACCCTAAGCAGAACTCACAGGAGATCTCTGAGCTGTTCACTGTTAATAGTGAAACTGGGTGGGTGACTACCTTAAAAGAACTAGACCGTGAAAAAATGGAAAAATACACAATCGCTGTCCTAGCCACAGACCAGGGTGACAAAGTCCAACACGTTACTGGTACCAGAGTGGAGGTAACAGTCGCTGATGTGAATGACAACCCGCCCCGCTTTACTGCAGAGATCTACAAAGGCACAGTCAGTGAAGATGACCCCCCTCCCAGCGGGGTGATCGCTATCCTCAGCACCACAGATGATGATTCTGAGGACATCAATAAACAAGTCAATTACTTCATCACAGGTGGGTGTTTGCTATTTTTTTTAAAACATTAATTAGTGAGTTTACTCCATGCTCCTTTGTGTAGCAGTTTTTCACAAACAGCTTAGGGGGGATTATCCGTTTATGCTACTTAATATGATGATAATTTCCCATCTTTGAAACATTATACAGTCCTATTATCAGTTAGGAGTCTGAGTTATCGCCTAATCTGCTAAAGCTCAAGGCAAATATTTAGGTCATCAAAATACAGAAATGTATAATTATCTGAATAGTGCTTTGAAATACAGTAGGAAACAAATCCTCTGGTGCTAATTAGCAAGTGTGAATAACTATGTCAAGTCAGGAAATATCATGATAATAAAGCAAAAACCAGCACAGTCATTATCTTATATGCGTTTTCTGCAGTCCCTGGGTTTTCTGGATTACTTGTGTACCACACATAATTAATTTAGAAGTGAGGATTTGCCTAATAAATATTAATTGATTTTTAGTGGGATGGGTAATATAGAATATTCAGGACAAATCCTTGTCTTTGTATCTTTTTTGATTGACACAGACTGCTTTCTTGCTTTCCTGCTTCTGATTTGTTGACCATTCTGAAGTTGTGCTTTTCTTTTTAACACCAAACAGGAGGGGACCCACTTGGCCAGTTTGCAATCGAACACATTCAGAATGAATGGAAGGTCTCTGTCAGAAAGCCCTTGGACCGTGAAGAGAAGGACAATTATCTTCTTAACATTACTGCCAGCGATGGCATCTTCACTGCCAAAGCCACTGTGGAGGTCAAGGTGCTAGATGCCAATGACAACAGCCCTGTATGTGAAAAGGTAAAGTGGTTGTTTCCTCAACCTTATTGTAAATTCAGCATTCAAAGCCAGAATGATTATCTTCATGTATTCACTTTATTTTCTTCCCTTTTCCATTTTTCTTCCTCTTACCTCATCCATCCCTCAGTCCCTGTACAGTGAGAGAGTCCCAGAGGACTCCCCTGCAGGCAGGCTCGTCCTGCAGGTGTCTGCCACAGATGCTGACATCCGCTCAAACGCCCAAATCTCTTATGAGCTCCAGGGAGTTGGATCTGAATTGTTCACCATTGACTCTGATACAGGTGTGTATAACAGGATTGAATAAAAATATATATACAAGTCTGCTATGAGAGTTTCCCTTGTTTGCAACCTTCATTTACGGCACTGAATGTTTATCATTCTAATTTCTTTTTTTCAGTGTAATATAAATAATATATATCATTCTATACACCGTTAACTCTGATGCATTGCATTGCATTCATTGTTGTATTGAAATTTCTTCTAAATACTGGGTAGCAGCATGTGGGATATTCATGGTAAAATGTCTCATAAAACACTCTTGGCTGTCAGCTTCAAAAACAAAAAGGCAGCTCAGCATGACAACAGTCTTATATTCTACAGCTACACTCTTAAGATTTGAAAATTGTGATCCCTCTGCAACTGTTGGTGTTTTCTATTTGTGTTTCTGCATGCAAGTGAATCATTATCAGCGACTGAGGTGGCAAGTATGCTTTCTCAGCCCAGTTGTTATTTACTTATTCATTTTTAAGAGAGCCAAGAACATTTCCCTGCAGGGCAACTGAGAGACCCACAATAGCACTAAAATACAGAGTTGCACACTTAAATCGAATTTATGACTGCGATACCTATTGCCTGCAAATAATTTCTTCTGGGAGACCTTTCTAAATCAGACATCTGGCTAGGATGACAAGAAGAAAAAGAACAGTTAATCACCACTGAATTGATTTCTAAATAAATGCAAAGGAAAAAGCATGAAGGGAAAAAACAAACTGAGCCGGTAGATTTAAACGGATACACAACACATCTGCTGCTGTATAGAATCCCTAAGTAACGGCAAAATTCAGCTTTAATATGCTGAGACACTGACACTTCGGCATTAGATAAGGCAACATCCAGCTGTCTTTTGGAACCTCTCAGTACTGAGTTTCCAGCAGCAGTGCTACTGTTACGAAGGGGGTATGTTATTTCTTTTTTCAGTGCAGACAAGTAGGATTATTGCATATGAGGACTGCCAAGAGGCTCTGCAGTTTTCCAGAGAGGTTGTGGTAATGTTGGCCGCCTCACATCCCAGGACACTTCCAAGCTTCTCCCAGCTGCCAACTCTGATGGGTTCCTTCATCAGGCAGCTCCCTTTGCCATTTTACCCTCCTGTTGTGCTTCAATTACTTATTTATTCCCATCTTCTCTCCCTCCTGAAAGCCATTAGTTGTTGGGATGCCTTGTTCTTGCTTAGTAGACAGCAGACAAGAGGATTACACTGCGTTAGAGTACATGATGATGACATGACATCAAATTTATCATTTAATAATTGTTTATACAGATTTTTGTTCTTTTTTGTTGTTTTGTAAAGAGCAAATTACTTCTTTCTACTTCCCAAAGGGTGTGCGCCTTTTGTATTTATGTTTTGCTGAAAATTTGTCTTTCCCACCTTCAGGAGAGTTGAAGACCTCGCAGCCCCTTGATCGGGAAGAACAAGAGGAGCACAGGTTCAAAATGCGGGCAGTGGATGGAGGAGGCCGATATTGTGAGGCCGACATCCACATCACTGTGGAAGATGTCAACGACAACCCGCCCCAGTTCTCCTCTGATCCCTACACCATTACAGTCTTCGAGAACACGGAGATGGGCACATACGTGGCAAAACTGCTGGCAAATGATATTGATACTGGTATGTACTCTTCCATAGCAGTGTACTCAAAAAAAATGTTAGTTTTTTACCTAAAAATAATACAGGAATAAGAGTGAAAAGTTATCAAAGCTGAAAAATATTCTGTTTAACTTGTAAATCTTTTTGCCAATACGATCACCATCAAACAGTTATTTAAGGAATTAGACACCTTTATTGCTTTTGCTGTGCTTCCCGTCTCAGTTGAATTTCATATTTTTGCCATTTTGGCAAGAAACGTAATTCATATAATTGAATACAGCTGAGAAGACAGAACAGTGGTTCACATTTTATTGTCAAGTTTGCCCCACCCTTATTTATTGTTGCTATGTCTGTAATCGTGCAGTCTACAGTGAAAACGTGAGCACATTTATCTACTTAAAATTCTTGCTGTTGGTGGACAAAAGCAGGATTCCCATCTCTTCCTGTTGACCATCCATTTTACACGACTACCTGTAAGCTAAGACTAGCCTAATGAGTTGGTTAAAAAGCTGTCTCAAACTTACTTGCTCCAAAATTACAAACTGGTAAAAAGTGTCTCAAACATCTATAAATACTTCCTTCTACAATCCTCATCAGTTCATCAGTTTTGAAACTGTTTGAAAAGCCAGGACAGTCACAGTTTGAAGGAAGTTTTAGCATTTACAGCCAATTAGAGACAGATTATAATTATTAAATCATGTATTTTTGATCATTTAGCATGTATCCTGAAGAGACATTTAAAAATTAAATGTTTAAAAGTAATTGTCAAAGATTTTGAACAGAAAATCCTCACAAACCCTTTATTGATCATTGTTGTAAAAAATGTTGTTGTATAAAGTATTTAACAACATGTTAATAAATAACAATGGTTTGACATTTACATTAGGATTTAAAAATAATAATAAGATATTGATAGTTAAAAACGTTGGATATAAAGAGCAGTATAAAGAATATAAAGAGTAACAGTATAAAAGGGTATCTAAAGCCTTGAGTCTGTAGAATTGAAATGACCCACAGATCAGAATGCACCACATGACTAGGAATCACAAACTCTTACCTTTTTCTGTTTGAAATATCTTTCATTTCTACTCGCTGGAACATAGTTGCCACATTGCAAAGAATGAACATTAAACTATTAAAACTATGTTTTAAGTAAACAGAGCTCTTGCAAAGGCAAAAGAAAGTTAATTGTGAGTCAGTATAGTCACAAATCCCTGTACATTATTCCTAAAATCCAATTAATAGCAAAGACAGGCGTTACTAAATGTCATAATACAAAACAGAACTTGTGATTCAGGAATAGCGTCATGGCAGACAGTGTGCATATGCATCCTGGCTAAATGCTGACTCATAATGCACAGGTTATTATCTTTCCTTTATGCAACTGCATTACACTAAATGGCAAGAGGGAGCGATAACAAATGTGGAATTTCATGAATGATCAACCCCTCAAATTAAAAGCTCCATTACACTCTAATGAAATTCTTCTCTCTTCAAGCTGAATTCTCAAAAGGGCTGATTACAATTTTCCATTTGCCTGATGCAAAGCCGCAGGGCCACATATTTTATCTGAGGTTTCTTCACATTTCAGAATGCATTGCCAACCCCTGAGATAAGACTGAGAACTAAAAACCATGCAGTTTAACAATCATTTAAGATCCTCAAGGCTCTATCCAAGAGGCCATTTGACCTGCTGTCCCAGATTACACCTTTTACTTTATTGGAGCAGGACATTCTACAGCAGCTCAAAGAGCCGTCCAGCCTGTTCACACTGCAGAATCAACGCCCTCTTTGTCTATTTCCCTTTTGGAGTCCCTCGTTTTGACTGGACCAACAGCTTCGTAGAGTGAAAGGGAAGCTTGAATGGGTTCCCTTAGAGTAGTAGAGAAGGAAAGAGATGGTACTAAGACATGTCTTCCCTGAGGCTTTGCCAGCACAAAATTTGTTTCAAATCTTGGATATCAGTGATAAGAGTACTTGAAGGAGAGGTGGAGAAAAAAAGGTGCTCCCTGCAGTTCAGCTAGCAGCAATAATTATTTAGAGTTTCACTAAGTGAGCGAAGAAGGGAGGGACATTTGATTAGTGTTTCTCTCACATGTACGAGCATCACACATATTGATTTTTGTTTTAATAGCTATCTTGTATTTTTGAGTGCAAACTTAAAGCGAAACTGGCAGGTCCTCAGCAACATGTAGAGTGTACAAAAACACATGCTTCAGTGAACTGTCTTTGCAACCAACCATCAAAATGTGAAGCCAAATGTAACCCTGTAAGAGAAAAGAGCTGCCTTATCCTCCATCGACATTTGACTGCATACCTCTGCAAGGACTCATTCTTGGCGCTTGGCTTCTGTGCTGCCACAGCCTCTATGATCTGGTTGTCCATTTGGCTGGAAGACATACTTACCCACATTGCTGCTCCTCAGTTCAACTTGCTGTTTCTATCTCTGAGAGGCAGCACTTATCAGTGTGGAATGGTTATAAACCAGACATACAAACAGACCCAAACTGGTGCCCTTGATCTCTGATAAACTGAAGTTATGCGACTGCACATTCCTTTTCTGACTCTGCTTTGTCCTTTATCTCTCTGCCTGGACCCGAGTGTCTCTTTTTGCCCTCTTTGTTGCCCTGCTGTTGTTATTTTCTTCACATGTTTTCTCATGTTGCTTCAGCGTGGAGAAATTTAATCATTTTTTAAATTGGCAACCTTGGTTTCATTCAACACCAGTTCAAATCCCAAAGATGATCAGTATACCAGATCTATTATGCATTACAAAGAAGTTGCAGATTAATTTTACAGCAGTCCAGTATTACTTTGATAATAAACATTCCAGCCATGGGATTGAGATCGGCATACAAACATAAATATATGTGTAAGAGGTAATATAGCCAATTGAGATTCAGTACAATTCACTTAAGCAGCATGAAGCAATTGTCTCAAGGATGATCAGACCAGATAAAAGTGATGGGAAGCCATATAAGCAGGGCTTCCCGTGCTTGTCTCTCCAGCATGGTAATGAGATCCACAGAGAATGGGGGCACTTACCTGATAAATGGGAATATAATAGCATATTCCAAATGGGGGGCACCTGCAGAAAGACATTATGATTATTATTGTGATCCGTCTCTGTCTTGTTGCTTGGAGCGTCTAGCTAGTGGGAGGACATGAGTTATGAGGACGGCTTGGATCAGACATTTACAGCTCCTGTTTATCAAAGGCTGTGTGAAAGATGGATGTATTGAAGTAAGAATAGAAGGTGCTGATTTCAATCATTCAAGAATCAATACATCAATATAAGAGTCGATATGCTTGTTCACGCCTGATACTTTAAGGTGAATGTGTGTTGATGAGGCCATCGATCTTGTTAGTTAGGAGGAACGGTTTTCTCACTAATTTAACAGCTGAGGTGTAGGTGGCAGGACAGACTGACAATCTGAAAAAAAATCACATCATAATTAACAGGAATGATTGTCAAAACAACAAATATAAGATTCAAATTGCCAGAAACCCTGAGTTGTCCTCGTTCTGTCATTCCAGGTCTCAACAGCGATATCCTCTACTCATTTGTCGATTCTGCTGATGGATATTTCTCGATTGATGAGCACTCTGGAGTAATAAGCCTGGAGCGTCCCCTGGATCGTGAGGTGCAATCCACATATGAGCTCAAGGCCCGCGCCAGCGACCAGGGCTCCCCGCGACTCTCCTCGCTGTGCCAGGTGGTGATCTCTGTCCTGGACATTAACGACAATCCGCCAGTGTTTGAGCACCGCGAGTACACGGCTACCGTGTCTGAAGATGTGACGGTGGGCACACAGCTGCTGAGAGTGCACGCAGCCAGCAGGGACGCGGACGCCAGCGGAGAGATCACTTACAGCATCATTAGCGGGAATGAGCATGGCATGTTCAGCGTAGACCCAATGAATGGTATGTGGCAAAACTTTTACTGTCCCCTTAGCTTTTTTTGCACAAATTATTATCCCATTGTAATTTATACTGAATTTAAAAAAATGTTTTGTTTTACCAAATTAAATGTAAGGTTTACCGTCAGATCTGGGTATAAATGAAAGAAGTTTTTGACCACCTGTGGCACTGTTGACCAGTGTTTTCAAGAGTGGGTCCCTGTTTTGTTTGTATCATGTCCACACACTAAGAAGCCCCCCCTGCCCAGGTTTCACACAGATCTATTGACTAGCTGCTGTCAGTTGCAGGCAGAGAAGCATAGCAAAGCACAGAGAAAGGCAGTGTAGAAGAGGAGTGCTTGCAACCAAACATAGATGTGACTAAAATGTTTAAGAGGTATTGTATGTAGGAAGGAAATATGTTATTCAGGTTTCTCATGCTTTAATGATTGACACAATACAGATTCTTTGTTTACAGAAATTATCACAGGGAGCCTTTAAATGCACAGTGAAATATCAAAAGCCTGCACAGTCGCTATTCTTTTAACATTATCATAACAACATCCCAGATAGCAATGGAAAGAAACAGCTGACAAAATTTCCACGTAATTAAGCAGCGCATTATTTAGCGCATTTTAGCTCGAGATGTTTACATGCAGAGATAACAAACAGCTGACAGTTATCCCTGGGCAAAAAAACTGGTTAATACAGTGCATAAAAATAAACACACTGGTCATTATCTCACTGATTTATGCCTTTTTTCATATCTAGGTGACATATTGTTATCGATGTGTGACCTTTTGTAATATGACTCCAGCTCTCCCCGCCTCTCTGACTGTCCGCTGTCTCTTTGTCCTCAGGCGACATCTTTGTGATCGAGCCATTGGACTATGAGGTCTCCCATGAATACTACATCACCATAGAGGCCACAGATGGTGGCTCACCACCACTCAGCGACATGGCCACTGTGAACATCAACCTGACTGATGTGAATGACAACAAACCTGCTTTTAGCCAGGACATCTACACGGCCGTCATCAGTGAGGACACTGAGCTGGGAAAGACTGTGATGGTGGTAAGAATATACAGCACATGCCACTTTAAAAGACATGTTGACACACAGTAGGTGCTTGTTGGGGGCAATAACACATTATTACTATAAAAAACGCATTCAAGAGAATGTAAATTTTTCATCTTATTCTCCAGATATTTATTTTTTAGTTCATTTTCTATCAGTTGTTTATTTACCCTTGCAGTCATTCCCCCTCTCTTCCAATTTCTCTCTGCAAACACTACCACATATCTGCACCTATGGCAAATCACCATCTGGTGGCAAAGCTAAATTAGGACCAATGCTCTTCATGCTCACTGCACCCCTGTTCTCCTGCTTTATCTGACACACATGCTCAAACAGTTTAATTGAAAGGCAGTTGACTCATTAAGCCCCATTCCCAGATAAGGGATTTTCTGCCTCTTGCATGTTACATTTTCACTCCATCTATTTCTGTCTGCCCATCTCTCCTCCCTCCCATAATAAAAGGCCTGTGCTTATGGCCATTTATCTGTGTCTAATGTACCTGAATATAAATTATCCATCAGAAAATTAGATTTTAATACCTGCCATTGTCTCATACTTGTAAATCTTCTCTGTCTGCTGATTTCCCCCGGGATCCCTTTCAATATTTAATGGTTGGTGGGTTTTAAGACTGTGTGTGTTTGTGTGTGTTTGTGTGTGTGAGTGTGTCAGAGGAGGGCACAGGAGAGAAAGAAAAGGTCATGTGCATTTGTATGATGTTGTGATAATGGGGCAGCAACAAATCATGATATTTTTTTTCTGGTAAATCTTTTTGTCGTTCTTTCTACAAAATGTCAAAAAATGACAGGGAAATTGTTTTACCTGTCTCAGAGTTACAAACCTCAAGTTTTGTTTTGTGTAAGACTTTCAGTTTACTATAATATAAAAGAGAAAATCTGAGAGATCAGAGAAACAGGAACAAGAAAATGTCAGCTATCTGCTTGAGAAATTACAATTTAGTTACAGTCATCAAAATAGTTGTGCTTTGATTGACTTTTGCTTAATGAGATTACTTAGTGAACTAATGGCGTCAGCCTAACCCTAAACCCTAAACCCCTTACCCTTTAAAATCCTTCAATTGATGTTTTAATCGTTGTTTTGATTGTTTGATTGATCCAAAGGTGATTGCGGAGGATCTGGATGGGCCCTCTCACAGTCGCGTGCATTATACCATCGTGGACGGTAACCAAGGCAGCCCCTTCACCATCGATCCCATCAGAGGAGAGCTGAAAGTTGCTCGCCAGCTGGACAGAGAGAGAGTAAGAGAAACAGCAGATCCAATGCTGACTGTACACGTAGAGTTTAATCCACTGTGCAACTAATTGCACACTATGCAAAATTCAATCAGACTCATGTCAGGCCTAATAGGGAAGCTTGTTTACTGATCTCCACTGCATTATTGCTTACAAAAGCAGCTTTGCCTGTGTATGTTAATGTTGTCTCTCTCTTTTTTTTCAGACCTCAGGATACAATCTGATGGTGGTAGCCTCAGACAACGGGGTGCCCCCTCTTTCTAGCAGCGCCATGATCAACATCGACATCTCAGACGTCAACGACAACCCGCCACTTTTCTCCCAAGCCAACTACAGCCTCATCATCCAGGTGAGAGAGGAGGGGGAGGGGTAGTGTACATGCTTGATTAGAGGAGAGGACAAGAGCGAGGAAGATGGGTATGGAGAAAGAGAGGAGGAGGAGGAGGAGGAGGAGGAGAGGAATGCAGTGGACACAGAGAGTGGGATTAACAGGGAGGAATAATGGGAGACTGTGCGACTAGAATGTCAAGAAGCAAGTAGAAGGATGGAGCAAGTACAGAGGTAAGGACAAGGGAGAGAGAGGGGTGGATGAGGGAATTGAAAGACAGAGGCTGCATCTTAAGCATAAGAATGCAGTTCAGGGATGGAGGGGAAACACTGTAAGGCAGGAGTGATGCAAAGCGTGCATGTGCAGGATCCTGAGCTGATAATGCATGGTTGACTTAAGTAAAGATAAAATTTGTAAGAATGAGTTTAAGATGCATCTGAATTCCACTTTGGGAGATCCAAAAAAATGGGGGGAAAATAGATGAAAAAGACGGAAGAGGATTCGTCTCCAATTTTCCTGCCTGTTTAGAAAACTGTAAAAAGCAATTTAAAAAATACTGTGAGGAGGCACACAGCTCAGGCACTTCAGGATGAAACATTGTTTTGCCTCTGAAAAAATCCTGACTGGCTTTATTTCACTCAGTATTGAGCCTTGATCAAAGTGAAGCCAAAAAATAATACCACACCAAAACAATAAAAAAAACATAGTACAAATAATGTACACACCATGAAGAAAAAGAGTTTTTGTCACACTGGAGATTAAAAGTAAGTTCTGGGACAGAACATGAAAGAGGGGACGGATCTGAAGTCCATTCAGGGACACTAAAGACTAAAGACAAAGCCTTAACTGTTAAAGTGACATGTTCGTACTGGAACTCATCAGAAGCCTGTGAGCCAGGACAGCTGACAAACACCAGCTCCAGATTAATAGCTGGAACAAATAAAGTCAGCCACGACTTTATTTTTTTATCAGCAATGGATTAAATGACTATATGTGTCACTCATCATTACCAATCTTTCAGCACATTGTTTTAGTTTTCTGGCTCTCAACTCTGAAGTTTTGGTTTACTTTCAGTTTTCAGTTTTAGCTACAGCAGAAAACCATTGTCAGGAAAAAAGCAATAAAAGGCTACTGCACACCATCTGCCAAGCTGTTTCCCTCAGGAATTGGTGGAAACCAAATAAAAAGCTAAAAGTAATGTGAATATTGAAAATACATCTGTCAGGTAGACAGACAGACAGACATTTCTAATTTAACAGTGCTGCCTTTTAACTGCTAATTCAACTTAAAATGTAACAAAATGGTCTTAAGTGGCCAAAAAATTGTCATTACAGGTTTAATTTTAAAAGATAAGTTGCTGAAGTCACTTGAACTTTTTGTTAGTGTGTTAAAATTAATGGAAAAGCTGCATTTTTTCAATTTTTAGCCATATACATTTAATCACCATTACCTTTTTTTTCTGAAAACTGCAACACTGTCAAACATCATAGAACTAAAGAGCATCAGCTCTCATCACAGATATTAAATATTTCTCTCTCTTATCCCACAGGAGAATCGGCCAAAAGGCACAAGTGTTCTTCAGCTCATCGTTACCGACCGGGACGCTTCCCACAACGGTCCACCTTTCACCTTTGCCATCGTGGATGGGAACGAGGGCGATGCTTTCCACATCAATCAGCAGGGAGCTCTAGTGGCCGTGGGAGCGCTGAATAGGAAAAGTAAAGAACACTACCTACTTCAAGCCCAGGTGAGTCACAGCACTGAGGAGAAACCAGAGTTTGGAGGATTTATTGACTGAACCGACAAAACCACAGCAACCTGATCTATTTGTCTTCTCTGTTTTCCTTTTCTATATCCTTCTCTGTCATGCCTACTCATTCCTTTTTTTCCCCAAATAGGCAATGTTTGCCTTTGCATATCTACTCTAAATAATCTTTCCACCTTGTTAACAACCACATACAAGATTCTGAATTGAAATGTGCATCAGAGTGGATCTCACAGCAGAAACAAAAATTCAAAGACATTTGCTTTGAGTTGGCGTGATCACGTGTGTTGCTGGGTGTTGATGTGTCACCTTAGAAGAAAGAACAGAGGGGGAAAAAACGAGTGGGCAGATGGGACATGAAATGTAAGTGTGATGTCTTGTTACACACAAGATGCACACTCACATTTGAGTCAGAGTTGATTTTTTTTTTTTGTGCAGAACTGATGACCATCCATGTGAAAGTGTGAATGTTAAAATGTATGATCTGTAGATGCGTTTGTTGGCTTTAACATCCGATGCACAGACAGTATATAGATAGTGTGAGCTCAGGGTTATCACTGAAGGAGCTTGATTGCCCTCTGCTGTTGGAAGAATAATCCTCACAGATAAAACCTCACAGTGCACCTCATTTCCTCATGCATGTGTCTCCTTCTCGTCTCTCATGTTCAGGTGTTAGACAGCGGCAAACCTCAGCTCTCCTCCACCGCATTCATCAGCGTGCGCATAATTGAGGAGAGTGTCTACCCCCCTGCAATTCTTCCTCTGGACATATTTGTGACCACCGTTGGGGATGAATACTCTGGTGGCGTCCTCGGCAAGATCCACGCCACAGACCAAGACATCTACGACACTCTTACCTACAGCCTCGGCCCCTCTTCATCCTCATCCTCAGACGAGAGCGGCGCTATGTTCTCAGTTTCGGCCTCTGATGGTAAAGTGATCGCCCTGCGACCTCTCGATGTGGGTCACTACCCTCTCAACGTGACGGTAACTGACGGACGCTTCACCACAGCTGCTGATGTCACAGTGCACGTCAGGCAGGCGACTCCTCAGGCTCTGGACAACTCTATTTCAGTGCGTTTTGCGAATATTGCCCCTGAGGAATTTATCGGGGACTACTGGCGCAACTTCCTGCGGGCATTGAGGAACATCGCTGGAGTTCGGAGGAGTGAAGTGCAGCTAGTGAGCCTGCAGCCTTCGGAGCAAGGAGACCTGGATGTGCTGTTGACTTTAGAGAGATCTGGGAGCCCCTACCAATCTCAGGAGGTAGGAGCAGCTGTGATCACATTTTCCTGTTGCTTTTTACTGATGGGACCCATTTCAGTTTTAACCCCCCTTTACTGAGTCTTGTTCATGTTTCAATCATCCTCAGGTCGTCTTCCGTAAGCTGAACTCCTCTGCAGCTGTGATCGAGGAGATGACAGGCGTCCGGATCGTTCGAGTGGTGCAGAAACTGTGTGCAGGTCTCGACTGCCCGCTGCACTTCTGCGACGAGGTCATCTCTCTGGATAAGACCACCATGTCCACTCACAGCACAGCACGGCTCAGCTTCGTTACCCCTAGACACCTGAGAACGGCAACCTGCCAGTGTGAAGGTAAACTGATTACACCTCACATAAACACACAGGTGCTCATCGATGCATTTACTGTTAGAAACTCCCATTCTGAGTGTAAGTGTTGTTGGCATTCAGGTGGCAAATGTCCTGTGTTGAACAACCTGTGTGAGAACCACCCCTGTCCTGAGGGTATGGAGTGTGTGGCAGATCCAAGAGATACAGTCTACAGCTGTGTGTGTCCAGAGGGCAAAAATGGCAAATGCTCAGGTACAATCACCCCAACTCTTCATCTCTCTCTTCCCGGATGTCTTTACCTTTCTTCCAAACTTCCTCTACTTGTTTTGCTTTAAAATTAATATAGTAACTATGCTGAATATATGAATGTTTTTTTTATGTGAGATTAGCCTCAGCTCTTTTTAAAACATGTCTGTTACTTTATGTCAGATGGCCACTCACTGACGTTCAGCGGAAGCGGCTACGTGAAATACCATCTGATGGAGAATGACAACAAGGAGTTGATGAAGTTGTCACTCAGGCTCAGGACTTTCTCCAGTCATGCTACCGTCATGTACGCCAAAGGGACTGACTACAGCATCCTTGAGGTGTGTGTTTGTGTGTGTAGATGGATTTCTCCAGCCTTTATTACTCAATCATAACAATGTATTTATTCTTTCAGTCTCTGTATAAATTAGTTGATCACCTTGCTGATCATAATTAAGCTAAGACTGAGTGTCCCTGTGCATTTCTTAACTTTACGGGGAGCATAAAGCATTTCCATATTAGTAGGGCTTAATAAAAACATAACTGACCCTCCCTCCCATGAGACCATTCAGCCATGTGTACTGACCAACTATGCTGAAGAGTTCAAAAAGCCATTTTTAAAAACCTGTTTCACATAAGGGACTATGGGAATGTGGTAGTGGCTTGAAAAAACTCACACACAAGAGCTATTTTAGTACTGGGAGGGAAACAGAAAGCAGTTTTCCACACATTCCTTTCAGAGTCTGTCTGGTATAACAGTCTACACGCCAGACTTTAGACTAAAACCTGGCTGACTAAAAAGGCAGTTATTGTTTATCAGACTTCAGTGTAAGGCTTTTAACATCCCCAAACTGTTCTGTATTTTAGTAAGAACAATGAACAAAAGTTAGCAAGTTTTCCTGTTAAGCTAGCATGGTGGGATATTGTCTGATTAAATTTGTTCTCCAGCATGGCAGTAAAATGATGCTCGCTGTGTCGTCTGATAGGAAAAGATTCATGACAGTGTCTCTTATGATTTACAACAGCGACTTGATAATTTGATTACAACTCCTCCGCCAAAGTTTTAATTCTCATCTTTACTGAATGTTCATTATAGTCAAACTCTGTATTTTCTCACTCTAAAATAGATTGTGAACGGCCGCCTGCAGTATAAGTTCGACTGCGGCAGTGGCCCCGGCCTTGTGTCGGTCCACAGCGCCCAGGTTAACGACGGGGAGTGGCACACTGTCTCACTAGAGGTGGATGGTAATTACGCGAAGCTTGTGTTGGACCGGGTGCATGCCGCCTCAGGCACAGCACCGGGCACCCTGCGAACCCTCAACCTTGACAACAATATTTACTTTGGCGGTCACGTACGCCAGCACGCCTCGGCTCGCCACGGACGCAGCCTGCCTGTGACCAACGGGCTCCGCGGCTGCATTGAGGCCATCATGCTGAACGGCCAGGAGCTGCCTCTCAACACCAAAGCTCACCGCGCCCACGCTGTGCTGGAGGACATCGTGGACGTCGCCCCGGGCTGTGCGCTCGCACCTGCTGAGAGTTGCTCCAGCAACCCCTGCACCAACGGAGGGAGCTGCACCTCGCTGCCTAATGGGGGTACATAATGTTCTGCTCAGATCATTGCACTCACTCAGATTTTCACTGGAGTAGCTTGAGTTAAATTTCAAGATGTTTTTTTCTACACTGTGCTGCTTGAGTGCCTGTACACTTTCTTTCTAAGTCAGGGGAGATTTATTGAAACTTTTTCTGTCCCTCATTTCTTACCTGATCATGTATTGCTGCCTTAACTGCAGACCAAACATGCCTTCCTTTCTGCTACTCGCAACCTGGTGTAGTGACTGAAGAGTAGTTTTATTGAAATATTGGATATTGGAAATATTTACCGTTTTCTAAGCTATTTCTTATTCAACCATCTATTCCTCACCTCATTGCGCAGTGCTTGGTCTGAAACTACTTCAATCTGCTCACCTTGCTGTTCCCTTCAGTACTCTTTTCCCCACATACACACTTCTACAATACTGGGGACACACACAGGCTTGCCCCGTCCAGCCTCTTTCTCTTTTTTCCTCCTTTTCTGCTCTGTTGACTTTCTTTATCAGCAGTAAGTTTGATAAAGTCACAAAAACATAAATCACTTTTTGGATTTTGGTTTACTCAGGAAACCAAGTGCCCTCAGCAACATTCAGGTGCTTCTATAAGCTTTTACAAAACTATGGCACAAGTAGGAAAATGTTAAAGAGCAAAGGTTGCACAATAATCAGTGCATTTACAGGAGGGACGTAACACCAAAGAACATCTTCCTCTCTTCTGCAGAGCATGTGTGATCATCAGTAGATGAAGGGAAGTGAGCAAAGATTCTCTAATAGTCAATGGGCTAAGAATGGCATGGTTGTCTTGGGCAAATTAAAAAAAAACAACACTAAAACGAGCCTCCAAATATGCTTTGTTAATTGTTAATACACCTGGGCAGCCTGCCTGAGTAAAGTCTGTGAGGGAAGCACATGACATGTGTTTGCCACAAAGAGAGAGAGCAAGAGTCCAGTGCACAGATCCAAAAATAGAAAATTAACAAGTGATAGGTCTATACAGATAAATGGATGTATAGCCAACACTCCGCTGTGTTAATTTGCAGGTAATGCAAACTCAACACTTCTGCATCTGTTTCACATTAAAAAACGTACTTGAGGTTCAGGGGGCAGAATCCCTCATGTCCCTGTAAGGCTTCCCGTAAAACACCTGCATGTTGTGTTGAGTTTTAGTATCATCAGCTTGATTTAAAACAGGAAAAAAACTGTGTGATTCACACATCGTCACTGTACTATCAGAATGATCATAAACCATGTAGAGTTTTTATTTTGTTAAGGAAAAAGTCACAGTTATTTGTTCCTTCCTTGCCTTTGCTTTTGAGTGATGCTGACATTTACCTGTTTAACACACCTTCTACTGATTGTTTTCACACAAGCTTTGATCTGAGGATTAAACAATTAATTAATTTAAATCAATTTATTTAAAAAGTGTCCTCTTGCTGAGTGTCTTAGCCTCATAAGACATTTTTTACTGAATTCCACAGGTTACTTCTGTAAGTGTCCGGCCTCCTTCATGGGCACCCACTGTGAGATCGGCATAAGTCCTTGTGCCTCCAACCCCTGTCTGTACGGAGGCACCTGTGTACCTCGTGCAGATGACTTCTACTGCCAGTGCAGAGGGCAGTACTCAGGACAAAGGTATTATGACTTTACTTCTTGCTCTGCATAATGTATTTTAAGTAAAGATGTCCACAAGCATGCAGCATTATGCCATGTTAGTATAAAACTTTGCATCGTGTCTCTGTGAAGCTAGACAAATGCAAAATAGTTACTTTTTATCCATTATTTTCCTTCTGTTATTAAAATAAATACTTGCTTTGAGCATTTAGTGTTGAATAGTAATATTCTCACTTTGAGTATGAAGCTGCGTTTCTCAAGTCTGAAGGAATTTGTAGATGTGTAATCAGCATTCATGAATAAAGTCTAACCCATTACTTTACGACATAGTATATCCTGCAGCTACATGAAGTGCAGCACTGAATACAAATTTCTTACACTGCAAAAAGATGTTTCTTGTATTTTTTTGAGTTGCACAAGTTAACTTTTTTTAATCCAGGTGCCAGCTGGGGCCGTACTGCAGAGACAACCCCTGTAAAAACAGTGGGAAGTGCATTGACAGTCTGGATGGTCCAGTGTGTGAGTGTGAAGCAGGCTTTCAGGGAGACAGGTATGTCGAGTCTGAGTTCAAATCCTGTAAGTAAGCTGGTTAAATTACCCAAAACATGCCTCACTAAATTCCCTTGTATTTGTTCAGGTGCCTGAGTGACGTCGATGAATGCATCAAGAACCCCTGTGCAAATGGCGGCCAGTGTCAGAACACGTACGGCTCCTACAGGTGTAACTGCTCGCAGGGTTTCAGCGGGCAGATGTGCGAACTCCGCGCAGAGGTCCGCAATGAGTTCGTCTCCACCTCCTGGAACATTGGTCTGGAGGAGGTGATTGGCATAGTGGTTTTTGTGTCCAGCATCTTCATCCTGGTCCTCTTCTTCATCATCATCCGCAAGAAGGCCTGCCGCAAATCCAAGTCAGACGACGACAAACAACCCGGGTCAAACGTGCCTCACTCGTTCCTCCAGAGACCCTACTTTGACGCTAAACTCAACAAGAACATCTACTCAGACATCCCGCCTCAGGTCCCCGTGAGGCCCATCTCCTACACTCCCAGCATTCCAAGCGACTCAAGGAACAACTTGGACAGGAACTCCTTTGAGGGCTCAGCCATCCTGGAGCATCCGGAGTTCAGCACCTTCAACCCAGACTCTGTGCACGGACACCGCAAGACCGTGGCCGTGTGCAGTGTAGCACCCAACCTGCCCCCTCCCCCACCCTCCAACTCAGTCTCAGACAGTGACTCCATCCAGAAGCCAAACTGGGATTATGACTATGACGGTGAGTTTACTTTTAGGTGGTAACAGCTTTACTTAGCTTTGCCAAGGAAGAAGTATCATTGAATTCCAGATTACTTCTTTGTTGATATTTATTGCATTTAAAACATTCAGCACCACCCAGAGCATGTTCTTCTTTTATTGTAGGCGCACTCATTTTTAGTGTGGGTGGCCCCCAGTGTCAAGCAGCCTATAAACCCTGGATAGGACTTTTGCATTCGCAGGACTGTATAAATCAAAATTATCTCTGGCTTTCAGTGTAATCGTATCATGATGATAGTATTTAGTAAAATTCTGGGTAGCACTATTTTTACAGCTCTGTAATTTCCTAATTATTTTCTTGGAGGTTTCCTGGAAGGGAGGTAATTTGGTAGTAATTATAGGGGAAATAGAGGCAGTGTTTAATTAGTGCACTTCCAGTTAAATAATTCCAATTACTTGCTAGTTTAACCTGTAAATGTTTCTACAGGCAAAAGTATGTGATTCAATGGACAATAAAGTCTCCAAAAATAAATAAATAATGAATTTATATTGTTTTGGGTTTAAATTGTGCAGTTGTTTCCTCCGGAAATCAACAACTGCTTTTTGACTCAACATTATCGGCTAAATTCTACTAAAAATAACTAAAAATAATACAGCTTTGCCTTTTTCTTCTCTATAATTGGTACCAAATTGTGTTGTTCTTTCCAGGAAACTTGCCAAGAAGTTGTTAGAAAATAATGGACTCTTAAAATAAAGTGTTTCCAAGTCCAAACTAAATTCCTAGGAAATGATGGTGGTTTAACATATGTGGACAGCTCTGCCTTATGCAAAACAGCGGAGAACAGTTCATTGAGTATAAATTAAATATATAATGTAACTGGTTTTGCACATATTGCCACATTGCAATTTATTTTTAATGACACCAGGAAAATAAGCATAATTTATTTTGATTATTAACAATTTAAATATATGTTCATATATTAAAAAAACAGCAACTCTGTACACACAGTTTGTCCTGTATGTCTTTTTAATTAGGAGGTTTTATTGCACATCCTTATACTTTTAAGTGTCAACCATATTGCTGTGCCTTACACAGGACTCTGACTCTAGGTAAACACTGAAACCAAACTACCTTCTCTTGCAGCTAAAGTGGTGGACTTGGACCCTTGCTTGACCAAGAAGCCAGTGGAGGACAGCGCCTGTCACCCCTACAACACCAGGGGCAGCATGTCTGAGGTTCATTCTCTCAGCTCCTTTCAGTCAGAGTCCTGCGATGATAACGGTATGCCACCATTCAGCATGTTGAATCTGTCCCAATAAGTCAATGGATAAGAGTTCAAAAATAATTAACTACTTTTATGCGATGTTATTTTGCATTTGGTGATGAATTATTGCTTTTTTCGTCTGATCAGCCTGCAGGGTTTTGCAACAGTTGCCTTTGTCTCTTAGAGCCTTGCTGATTTTTTATGCTAACACTGTTTCTCTGCATGCTTAGAAAGGATGACCCAAGTGGTGGCTCTGGGGTCACGTGTTCTTTTCTCTTTCTTTTTGCTGCGGGGCTTCAGCTCCCATATGGATCAAATCAGTCCACAGATCCAGAACAAGGTTTTAAATAGGGTGTCCAGCCTGTAAGTCTTCAATCCCTAACAGTACAGACGGAAGCAGTCATAACATCTTGCACTGTGGAATTCTCCCGGGATTATATATTTATATTTCAAAGAAAAAGCACTCTGACCCTGTTTTCTCTTCTGCCAACTCGTGTTTCAGAAGGAGTTTGATGACTTACTCAGAATTTAGTCATGTTCCGTTTGAAAATCACTCACAAGTCCTTGACTCAAAACTGCATTTTTATTTTATTTTGTTTTATTTTGTTTTATTTACATGCATGATTTTTCCTCTTGTTTTGTTTGTCCTATTGTTTTATTTCTCCAAAAACATAGCTACAAACGGACGTTTAAAGCACTCATCAAGGAACATATCACAAGGGTATACACGCGTATGTTATGTTCTGCCATTTCTTCCTCATATCATACATCGTACCTCATGTCATCACTGAGATATCATGGTTAGAACCCTGCTGCTCCTAAGTCATCAAAACCTCCATCTCTTGCCTCAAAAAATAACAGTGATTCCTGAATTGGACTACAAATTGAATATTTCCTAAACAGGTCATTTTCTGTTTTCTCGTTTTTCTCAGTTTGTTGTCTAAACAAACACAGGCTTTTCTCTCTGTCGGGGTTGGAAATGTGTTTATATCTCTGGGGAATTTCACTGATTCTTCCATCTGTACTGTCAGTGGCACCCTGTAGCATCTCAGTATGTTGTTGTTGTGTTTTATCTTTCACAAACAAAACCAGATCCTCCACCCCCACCACCCCAAACATACACACTGTGCTGCCTTCCACCATTGTCTTGTGCCAGCCGTGACACCCCGCAACATTTAGTGCCTTAGAATTTTTTTCAAAAAAATGTGTCCAGCAACAAGGACGCAGCATTTGTGGGAAGTGTCGCTTTTGTTGGCATTGCTCCCACCTCGTACCATGAACTCCATTTGTGGTTTTTCTTTTTTCTTTTTATTTCCTTTTCAAATAGTAGAAGCATTTATACTAATGTGAGATCTCTTCCACCCACTCTCCCCTCCCCTACCTCTCACAAGCCTCCATAGTGACAGTAATCCACCTTGTCAACTCTGTTGTTGACACGGTGGAAGGAGAAGGTACTCTTTTATTGCTTCCATCTGCCAGTAGTTTTGTCCTTGGTGTTGGGATGTGAAGTGTAGGTTGTGGAGCTGCCATTATCTTAAACTGACAGGCGTCATCCAACCATAACACCTTTTCAGATTCAGCTTCTAATTAAAAAGATATGCAAATTCAATATTAAACAGACACTGAAGAGTTTCCTTCGAGTCCCGGCATTGATCTTTGCCAACTTTTGATTTCACACCTCAAGAAATTAGTTTAAGAAAATGGCAACCTGTCTCACTTTCTTTGTCATTACTTCAGTGTTTCATTGTCCTCATTTCATTCATGTTCTTGGCCGATTGTTCTACCCCGCCAGGTTTTAATGTGACTTGTTCTTTCTTTCTTTCTCCTCCTTCTTGCTTCATATAAAGAGTCTTTTTTGGCTCATGATCTCAAGAACCCAAGAGGTGACGTTTTAAATCTTTGTTTGCCTGATGTTCACTGGTGTTTCCCTCTGATCCCACCGTCTGAATCTTAACCACTAACCCCAGAGCTTACTGAGGAGAGGGTTAAACCTCTAAGCTGGTGTGACACTGAGCACATTCTGCATCAGTGGCCTCATAAGGTGTTATGTCGGCCGCTGTGAGATTATTTATAATCCCAAAAACATTCTCATGCATGATTGTGATGCTGCGACAACTTTTAATGTTAATCCAACCATTATATGATCAAGTTCTGCACAATTACTAACTGGAGACCTGATGGTTGGATTGAGTTTATGTTTGTGTGTCTGTGTTACTACTTTAAAGACTGTGTCACAGGATTTAAAACAACTATTTTTAAAACACTAAAAACCCAGATTTTTGCATAATAAAGTGGTTTAGTTATAATCTGGAAGTTGCTTTAAAACTCTTTAATATGACTGATTGGTAAAGTAAAAAGAAGGACTAATCTGCCTTCAGGTCACAGTGAATAAAAGTGTAGTTGCAGGAGGTGTTTACTCCACTTCTGATAGATCTGATTGGACCAGTGAGAAGTGGGTGTGGCTAAGCAATAGTGGCAGTGGGTTATGAGGCTGTCGAGGACTGAGAGATACCTCCCATTCTTTCCTCACTCATGTTGTACACAGTGTTTTCACTAACTGATATACAAATACACACTGTGACCCATGATAGCCTTTTGCTAGCTGCTACAAAAAATATGCTCTGATTAATAATTTTTTTATTAAAGAAAAACTTCAAACTGTCTTTTTCTAATATGTTTTGGGGCATAACAGAAGAAAACTGACAGCAGAGACAAAAATAAAAAGGAAAAGTTTATTTCTCATCTCATTAATTCTGTGAATGTGTCTGCTGTGTGTTGAAAAAGTTGTACTCACAAAGTGGTGTGAAGTGGACTGTTTATTAATGAGCAACTCATTGTGTTGGTGTGATGTATCGTGTTATTGTTGCATGGTGTGGGTTTAAATATTAACATGATGTCAATGATGGTACTGCATGTGTACGTCGAGCATTGATGCTGTATGATAATGATTGTGTTTGTGCTTTGGGCTTTTCCTTTTCTAACAGGATATCACTGGGACACATCTGATTGGATGCCAAGTGTTCAACTTCCTGGAATCCAGGAGTTCCCACAGTATGAGGTTGTGGAGTCGCCCGCCCCTCTGTACAGTGACCCGAATGCCATCGACACCGACTACTACCCCGGCGGCTTTGACATAGAGAGCGACTTCCCTCCCCCGCCAGAGGACTTCCCTGCAAACGACGACCTGCCGCCGCCACCTTTGCCAGAGTACGTCGACCGCTGTGACACGCTGCGGCCCATGGGCAGAGATTTAGACCCGACTGCGACCAGTCCGGCCAGCTCACCTGGGATCCGCCAACGCCCGGCCCTGCCCCAGCTCTACAGCCTTAACCAGTACCTGCCGCAGCACTCCTACACAAGTGACGCGGGCGACACCGAGGGCCAAGGCGCTACTTCCACCTCAGCCACCACCACCCCAGCTTCCACCTTGGGCACCGGGGGCTACAGAGGGGGCTACCCCTTAGGTTGTAGTCGGGACTTTGACTCCTCAGCTCTGGACAACATGTCCATGTCTCTGTACACATCCACAGCCTCCTGCTCGGACATGTCAGCGTGCTGCGAGGAGTCCGAGGTGATGATAAGCGACTATGAGAGCGGCGACGAAGGCCACTTCGAACGTCTGGTCATCCCGGGGCTGGACTCCCAACAGCACACTGAAGTCTGACACTGGATCCAAACAAAAGTGCCTGAACCCACAGCTACACCTTACTGTATGTTAGCCCTTCACACACACCCCCACATGAAACACGCACAGTATGTGTACACATAAAACACACGCACATACAGACAAATGATGAATTGAGTCTAAACAGCGGGGTTGTTGAGACTGGTTGTGAAGGCCAATCGGCTGAGAAGATCTCATGAAGCTATGGGTGAGACTCTGTAGCCTCTTAACATCTGCTCAGTCCAACTCCTGCCTCTTTGAGTTGGCAGTGCCATTACTTTAAGTGACTGTCATCATACACGGGATCGTCTGAAGGATCGCCATTTCAGTGTCCAACAGGAAAAGCATCATGGAAAAAAAAAAGATTATTTCATCACAATATCTTTGTTTCTATAAATAAAACCAAGCAAAATGTTTTTATACAAGTCCTCATTTTCAATGTAAATTTAAATGTACAGTTTTGATTTCAAAGTTTACTAGGTTTTGTAGATATTCTATGCTTTTATTTTCAACAAAAAAAAGAGTTAAATGGTGTGACATTATCAGCCTTAATGTGCTTACATTCACAAAAAAAGAAACATTAAAAAAAAGAGAGAAGAAAAGAGCGTGGCTTTTCCGATCACAGTGTACTCGTAAAGTTTATTGTCTTCTGCTCATTTCAAAAAGGGTCTTCAATGAATGACTGCATATTCTTGTGTTGCTGTTTTTTTTTTATTTGTTTGTTTGTAAATTTTGACTCTGGAACCTCTTTATTTTTCCACCAAGAAAATGGGACCCAATATATTTATAGTGCAGAGTTATCCATGTACACATGACTTTTTCAGGCATCTATGTGTGTGTGAGCAATGCTATGGTCTTGTTAAGG
>JAPZDV010000020.1:5097048-5109073 GCA_029814665.1 Acanthurus lineatus
GGAAGGCCAAGTCTGCCTCCAGCGCAGAGGAGGAGGACAAGGACAAGGAGGTGTTCATTCTACATGTATTGCATGTTTACTTGTGCGTCTTTGTTTTTTTGTTTTGTTTTTTGTACATAGTTGTTTAAGAATTTAAAAAAACAAATAAACAATAAAAGCAAAAAACCATCTGCATTTTCATATTTTTGTACAGTGTTTTGTAAATATGTTGCAATATACCGAGGGTATTTTGATGTGAATCTTTAAAAAAATATTCACACTTGCTATAAAAACAAATAGACTTAGACTTAGACTTCCTTTTTATTGTCATTTCTCAAATTACACAGCGGTGCATTTTGGGAACGAGATTTTGTTGCACTGGCTTCCAGAGTTGTATCAGACAGTTTTGGGAGGTAAGGAAAATAACAGCAACTGTGTGTGGTTATATACATGTATATACATGTAAATGTAAACGTACAAATATGAGTGCGATATAAATGTGAGTGCAAAGACAAAATATGTACGTGGAGTATGCACAGAGCAGAGTAGCAGCAAATAGACTAGCGCACGACTTTCAGCGGCGGTTTCGAATATAAATATGAATAGATAAATAAACAGAAGTTGCACTGAATAGGAAAAGCATTAGAAATGTAGTGACAGAGAATTCAAAAACCAAAGATGCTGTCCGTGTAATTTGTTATTTGGAATCCGGTAGTCTGATAGCCAGGGGGCAGAAGCTGTTCTTGAGTCTGGCTTCCAGAAGCCAGCAGGGAAAACAGTCCGTGGTGGGTTCGGAACGGACACGGTGAGCTCCGGCTGAGCAGCGCCTGTGTGCGATGTCCTGGATGGGGGGGAGTCCCGATGATCTTCTCAGGACTACCGTCCTGGACTACGGATTTTACTGATTTCAAAGTTTACTAGGTTTTGTAGATATTCTATGCCTTTATTTTCAACAAAAAAGAGTTCAGTGGTGTGACATTATCAGCCTTAATGTGCTTACATTCACAAAAATAGAAACATTAAAAAAAGAGAGAAGAGCGTGGCTGCACTCAGATTGCAATCAAACCATGTTGCAATCAAGCACACTTTTATGCATCTCCCCTGAGTTAGTTCACGTCAGTTTCACTTCAGTTCGAATCAACATATTATTGATACCGATACTGATATTGATATTGATGTATTAGAGGCATTTCGTGTTCACAGCAGCTTCTGACACGAGCCTATCTCTTCCGTCAACATTTTTAACCTTAACTGTTGGTTTCAAGTAGCTCGCCAGCTGGAAGGAAAAAGTAATGCTAATTTCATTCAACTGCATGAAATAAATGAGACGTAATGCAACTTACTTCAAAGAAGAAGAAGAAGGAAGAAGAAGGAGAAGAAGAAGAAGAAGACGAAGAAGAAGACGAAGAAGAAGAAGAAGAAGAAGGAAAAACGACTGCACTCAGATTGCGTCTGTTGAAAACACATTTCAACCAAATACGCTTTTATTCATCTCCCCTGAGTTATTGCACGTCAGTTTCACTTTAGCTCGAATCAATGTGTCACTGACACTGATGATGTTGATGCTGATTTTGATGCTGATGCTGATGTTTACACAGGCATTTTTCTCCTGACAGTTGGCCTACCTCGGGAACCGTGCGCCCACTTTCGGCTCAAGGAAGTGACGTATCTCGAGAACGGAAGGTCGTAGAGACTCGGCAGTGGCACCGTTGGACATCTTATTGGTCTTCAAAAAAAACAAAGAAGAGGAAACAGTAACGGTGTAAACAGAAAGAATTAAATTGATTAATTTTATTAATATTAAAAAGCGAAGAAGAGAAAGCAGCAACGTTTGTGTAAACAGAAAGAAGTAAATTGACTCATTTATTCATATTAAAAAGCGAAGAGAAAGCTGTTACGTTGGTGTGCGCTGTTTGTTTGTTTGTAAATGTTGACTCTGGAACCTCTTTATTTTTCCACCAAGAAAATGGGACCCAATATATTTATAGTGCAGAGTTATCCATGGACACATGACTTTTTCAGGTGTCTATGTGTGTGTGAGCAATGCTATGGTCTTGTTAAGGTTTTTATTGAATACTGCCACAAGCTCACGCTTTCCTACTGGCAATAAATTATTCCTAAAAAATATCCCCGCTGTCCGTGTGCATTCATTTCAAAACTAGATTGTGTAAATAAACAAACTTGTTGTAGTAAATGTTAAATCTGGTTACTGTACCTGTATTATCCATGTTTGCAAGGATGCAAAGTTTCTAATTGGTCACTTTTTATTGTCATTGTTTAAAATGCTGTAGTATTTCCAAGCTTTCATCTGTAACCCTTGGAAAGCAAAGAAAAGTATTTTTAACTGAACTCAACTAAAGAAACATAGTGACAACTTGATGTCTTGTTAGATCTTGGGGTTAAGACATCAAACCCTGACCCTCTGTCTAACCCTAACTCCTGAGCCCACAGTAACAATCGTTTCCTTAAGAGCAACAGATTTTTTTGAAGACAGCAACTGCTTGATCAGTATTTTAACTCATGAAACTAAAATTCTTGTGAAGATCCCAAAGTTTTTTTTTAAGATACCAAAAATGAGACATGAGATATGTCCAGAATATTTAAATTTTACACAGAATCAAGTTGCAATAAAATAAACATATTCTTGGTTTTGAATATTATCATTTGATTATTAAAATCATTAAGTCTCAATGGAAATAAAATGGTTTTAACTACACGAAAGGGTCAGTATACAGGGGAAACTGTTTTTAATGGAGTTTGAATGGTGATCTCTCCATCACACCTTGTTTCAGGCTTCCTCGCAGCCTCAGCTTCGTGTCACCTCCCTCCTCTGACTCCCTGCAGCTGTTTGTATCGATAAACTCTGTCTGTCTCACACAAGGCTGATAAACTAACACGTCCCTGAAAGCTCCAGGCTCGGCCCACCACTACAGTCAATCTGTGCTCTGTGTGTTTGTCTTTGGGCCGACCTTGTCGTGGTTTCACACAGGAATGACTGTTCTTCCTGCTGAGCTCTGCAGTGAAAGGTGACCTTTTGACCTTCAGCAAGGACAGCAGTCACCTCACATCTGCTGATACAGGCTGACTACTGTCAGGACATATCTCTCCTCAGTCTCTCTAATGAATCATATCATGTCACCAACATGTCTGACCATCTGCATGAAACTTCCCCTGAACCTCTGTGGCCGTGCAGTAGAGCACACTGAATAAAACATCAATTCCGCTTTACAATGAGACACACTGGATAAGGAGTTTAAAGTATCTAACAAATGTAATTATGCTAAAATGAAGGGGACAAGGCTTATGTGAGAACAACTTTTGGGTCATGATAGATGCTTTTTTGCAATTCCTTGTTCAGCATAACTTTCTTTGTCTTTTTATCAGTAAGAACTCAGGTGAACTGAGGAGTAAAATTAAGTACAATCATATTACAATCACCAAAAAAAACAGCAACTCCAAACGTTGTATATGACTGTCTATCAAGAACCCACTGGAACATTTGTACCTGCATGTAGAGACACCAACTACCCCCATTGGTGACTTATTCCTTTTAATAAGCCTGTAATCTGCAGTTATTTTTCATAATAAGTCATAAAATTAGTCCAAGTCAGAATAAACAGGAAGTAAATGGACTTTTTACAGCCTGGGAACTGTTATCTTTATTATCACTTAATGATTTATAAAGCTTTAATAACTGACTTATTAATAAAATAAAAATCTATAAATCCTTTATAAAGGCTTATTTAAAAAAGTGGTATCAAATTTAAAAGTCATGATGCAGTTGCATTTATACATTTCATTTGTACAACAACTCAGTCTGAATTGCATGTTGGTAAAGTGTGTTACCAGAACCAAAACTATTATGTTTAACACTTCCAACTTTTTTTTCTACTTTTGTGAGCACATCTAAACACATATAGCTGCACATTGACTCACAAGTCTCTCTGTTAGTAAAACATCATTGACTTGGATTTTAAGAGAAAAGAAAACGAGTTCAGTAACAGACCTGCTTCCCCACAATCAGCTTCATCATGCTGTGCAGCTTCTCTGAGCTTCACAGTGTTAATGACATTCAGCAGGTTTAAAACAATTAGCACTTCAGTTTATCTGTGAATTTCCATTCCACTTTTCATACATTTGTCCAAGTTTAAAAGGAGGCTGCTGCAGAGAATGATTAATGAAAAGTGACAATGCTTTCTTTGCTGAGCTTCAGAATGAAAATCTTTTCAGGAAAATCACTCAGGTTTCTCACGTGGGATCAACAGCCACAAAATCTGTGAGGTTTAAGTGGAGAAACGTATATATTCCAAACTCCAGCAGCAGCAGTTGGTAATCGAACCACTTTGCAGCCACTCATGTGCTGCTTAATGTCATGCTTGGTGGATCCAATTAACTCTGGAAATGGCACCAGGTGTTCTTCCATTAAACAAATTAAGGTTTTTAAACCTTTAATGCATTATTCATATTACGGAATCACAAATGTGATTCTGTGTGAAAGGAGGTGTTCTGCTTCAAAAGTTGTGGTTATTAGTGTCCACTTGAGAGGCTGTGAGGCTGCAGTACTCTGTGACAACCACAGGGTGGCTGCATATGACAACACATAAAAAACTCTTGTTTCTTAGAGAAAAAAAAGCAGAAGGACTGAATAAGAAACACAAGCCGTCTAATCAAATCATATCATTCAGACGATTATTCTGAATGAATGAAGGAACATAAATCAGTCAAATCAGCTGATTAATGGATCAATCGGCACGAAAATCTGTGCTATTATTTCATGATGTAAACTCGACCTCTGCATTGTTTCCCCTAAACTGCCCCATCTACAGGAGATACTCTCACCTCTGTCAATCAAAGCCACATATTTGTATTCTTAAATAAAAAATAGGTCCACAACCCATTAGTATACAATTCACAGATTTCTCACATATTTCAACTGTTTTCACAAAAAGTCATTTAGAGTTTTTGATGGTAAGATTACTTTCTCATCAATCGCACCTCAAGCAAGGATTTGCTGTTTGGACAGAGTGTGTGCACAAGACTGTGAATAAATGCAAACTGAGGTTTCCTCGTTATATGCAAATATCAAATACCTCAAATATCCGGTCTGACCAAGCAGAGGTGTGAGAGGAAGTCAGAGGGTTGAAGACGGTGATTAACAACAGCCTATCGTGTTGTTTAAACATGTCTACACAGTCCTGAATGTCTGCCCAGTCATTCATGAGAATTAAGCTGAGAGGCCCCCTCAGACCCAGAAATGTGAGGAATGTGGTGAAACATTTTAAAAAAAGGAACAATGGAGCAGGAAAAGGAATAAAAGGAAGACAATTAAAAGTTTTTGAAGTTCTTGAAACTAAGAATTTTGCCACGAGAAGATCAATTCATTTTAAAAACAGTCCGTCTTCACAAAACTTTCATTAAGTCTGAGAAAACAAGCCCCATGATGGTGATACCATGATGGATCAGCAGACTGGACTTGGAAACCACTGTGGCCAATTTAGATATTTCCAGGTTTGGTAACTTTAAAACGCACAAAGTAATTTTTTGTTTTTCACGTTCTAGTTTAAGGTTCTAGTTGCTTGGACTTCTTAGAGATGTGACTGTTTAGTGAGTTACATAGAGCAGCATGTAGGTCAGTCATCAACACCCACAGGACACCCAGGAGGCTGTGAATGTGTCTATAAGCTGATAATCACCAAATCATAATACCGGTGTGAGCTTCAGGAACTCTTCTACTCTTTTTTTTTTAACTTAATTTACTATCTTTTTTTTATCTGCATTTGTTGTCATAGTTTGAGACCATATTGGGTGTCAACTTTTTAAAACTGATGCACTTTTTATCTTGAAGCCAAAACTCCTGTTATTTCAATGTGTGTCTTATCATTGTTTTGTCTTATCATTTATTATTTCATTAAGAGAATTAGTCACTGATCTATTGCCTAGCTAACACATAATAACAACAATAATGATTAAAGGAAGAAGAAAAGATGATTAAGTAGAAGATGATAAAAAAGATTATCAGCCAGTAATAAAGATAGTTGTGTCAGATTTTGTAATTTCAATAAAAAAATTCTAACTTTTATCTATTTATGCAAATATCTGGACTGTGATGTCATGAATGTTTGCTATCCAGTCAAAAGAATGTATTTAAAAACTTGATAATTTTTAGATTTTCAAATAAAATGAGGGGTAGTGTTTCTACATGCTGTGTTTTCCTGTCACTAACACTCTAACCTGTCATCACGGATCTGACCGCTCTGTCCTGTCCTGCAGAAACCCCCCTCCCAGCCCTTCCCATCACCTGACCACCTCAGCCCACTTACTCACCTGCTCCCCATTTTCCCGATTAGTCTAGCAGTATTCCAGTCCATCTTCCTTCTGTTTTTGCCAGATTGTCTCTTGTGCATCCGCCTTGCTGTGCGGTGTGTCTTTCTGCCTGCCTGATCTCCTGCCTGACCCGCCGTTTGATGAGTCTCTTTCCTGCCTCTTATTGGATTTGTTTGCCTGATCTGTCTACCTAGTTTTGACCCTCGCCTACCTTTTTTTACAAACTAAACTGCACTTTTATCCTGACCTGTCTGTTTGGGAGTGTGCTTTGGGTTAGAGTTTTCCTACTTAATGAGCTGTTACAAGTGGAAAAATATATTTTAGCACGTGACGTTATCAAACAACTTTGAAAGCCAACTTCAGCTACTTTCTTCTGAAAAAAGCGATACCATCAACAGTGCATTGTTAATAGAAAGACTGCGTAACAAACTGGAGGTAGAGATTTTAAAAGAAGTGGCTTTATTCTGTAAAGGGGATCTAACAATGAAAGCAGCTTCTCGCTCTGGGTTTTCATACGTTATCAATGCTTTAGTCATAAGACAGGTGGCACTTAATTTCTCAGCTGGAAAATTGGCATCTGCAGTGGAGGTGCTCATCGTGTGCTCTCTCCGCCTGCATTTAATCCTGCATTTACAGCACAATAGTTAGAACAAAGGTATTTGGCAAATGTAATGAAATAACAAGTAGATTTTTCGCTCAAAATACTCTTGAGTCAAGAATACAAGTAGAATTTTAGAAAAGAAATATTCAAAGTACTTGTTAATATTTTTTTTTCTGATGTGCATTATAAGTAATCTATTACTATCCAACCCTGTAAAACAGCTATAAATGACAGCAACTTCTTTCTGATGTATCATGTTGTTTTCCTGTGTTTTGCTAAGGGGTTAAAGAAACTAGAGGGGCTAAAAAGAGTATGACGATACTGACAGGTGACCAAATAAAATTCACAGGTACTTTGAGTGAAACTATAAACTGCTGCGTGTTTGAATATTATTGGAAAGTTAAGGGTTACTTTAAGTACACAACTCAACAACACACAAAACATGATATCATTGTTTAGAGACATTTTAATGCAGAAATGTTGCATAGAATAGTATATATAGTGCAAAAACAAACATTTAATGTAGTTACAATCCCAATCAAACTTGCAAATCACATAAAATGAACCTTCATTCAGTGGGAAATAAATTCCGCAGTTCAACTCTCCAGGGGTTGAATGTGTGGATTAAATTAACAAAAACAACCGTAACAAAACACTCACTGTCTGGCTTCACTCATGTTGAAGTAAATCAGTAACTGTATGTCTGTTTTGCATAATCATGTGCTGTGAAGAAACATGTGTATGTGCGTGAGAGAGAGAGAGAGAGAGAGAGAGAGACATGCAGGGACCACTGACCCCAATAATCCTCTTTCTACCAGCATACACATCTTTTTTCCTGGGTGGAGCTATGCTGTTGTCATGGCAACGGGCCAAGTGGAAGAGGAGGAGGAGGAGGAGAAGGAGGAGGAGGAGGAGGAGGAGGAAGTGGGGGCAACAGCAGATAAAAGCAAACACTCTTGTTTCTCTGTGGGATGTAGTGATGACCAGTGAAGCAGCAGAGACATGCTGGGGTTGTGTCAAGACCGCACTTATTACATTACTTCTGTCTCCTCTCCTTCATTTTGCTGACAGCTCCCTCAAATGAGAGAGACGCCGGCAGGAGTGTGTGCACGGCCGTGTTTGAGTATGAGTATGAGTATGTGTGTGTGTGTGTGTGTGTGTGAGTGTGTGGTGGGGTTCTCTCACGGCACCCTCCTGTCCTTATCGTGGATGAATCTGCCCTTTCCCTCCCCCACGCACACCACTTCTCTCCCACTCTCCTTTTTTTTTTTCCTCTTTCACCCTTCCCCTTTGCATCCCCGATTCCTCCACAGAACTCATAATGGCTCTCTTGAACCTGTTTCTCTGATTGGTGTGATGAAACCACACAGAACGCTGCACATCGCCCCTCAATCTCTCTTTGTCTTCTCGGTTCTCTCTCTTTCATTAAGCCAATGAAGGGAAAAAGCTTCCTTGGAGGTGTTTTAAAGAAGATAAAGAGTGTGCTTCCATTTCTATTTTTTTTTTTTCTGCTTTCCGTCGGTTCAATTTAGTATAAATTCAAAAGCTGCATAACTGGCATAAAATACAAAAAAGCGCTTTCGTCTCATCTCGTACCTCTGATGTTCCTCCAAATACTAAAGAAGAAAATATGGCAGACAGCTTTTGTTCTTCGGTGCTTGCTGTGTGTGTGTGTGTGATCCTGTTTACTCTTTAAAGAAAAAATTATGTAAAAGACGACCAGAATTCATGTTTGAAAAGTTGAAAAATAACTAGCAACAACAACAGAATATAATGAATCAATGGTTAGAAGTTACGTTAGAGAAGTCTTTGTGTTTTGTTGCAGAGATACAGTATCTACTTAAGCTAGCATGCTAATGAGTTAGCCCCAGCCTGTCCTGTCTTGACCTTGATTGCTTTGTTAACTCATTGTAAGACTCATTTCATTTCAACTTGATGGACACAAAAGAAAATAAAACTCACTAAAACCATCATAAGTTTTATTTCCACAGTTTCAACAGTCACCACCTCTTAGATATTTACGATATAATATTTGAAATAAATGTTCTTTCCGTTTCCCCTTCAGTGTGTGGCTACAATCTAAGTATATTCGTCACTTGTTTACAAAGGTGGTGGTTCTGCACTGAACCTGGAACTGAACCTGCAGATAGACTTTGTGAGTGGAGGAAAGCTCATAAGCAACATTTGAAAGGGTAAACCTTTCTAAGAAATATGACACATCTGATCTTACATACAAAATATTTACTTGCTAACCAAAGACAGTGCTGCACTGTTTGGCTGTAGCTTCACAGCAAGAGGCCTTGAGTGTGGAGTTTGCCTGTTCTCTCCATATTTACGTAGGTTTGCCTCCGGTGCTCCAGCTTCCTCCCACTGTCCAAAAACATGCAGGTTAGGCTAGTTGAATCACTTGCAGGTGTGAATGTAAGTGTGAATGGTTGTCTGTCACTATGCGTCAGCCCTGTGATTGACTGGCAATCCTGTCCAGGAAGTACCAGACCTCTCGCCCAATGTTAGCTGGGATTGGCTCCAGGGAGGGAGGTAATGGGATGGAAATCTTAAACATACATCTAATTATTGACACTTTAGGAGACAATACGCATATAATAATGCACTTTATACTGAATGTGTAATAATACACAACAACACACTGTATTAGAGACTCAGCTGGAGATGAAAATAGAGAGAGAGAGAGAGGGAGGGAGAGAGAGATCAAGCTGAGTATGTGGAGGTAAAATGGTGTTGACATAAATGCTAATGTGGAGGTAAACACAACAAAACACACACTTTAATGTACAGAGCAGCCTGTACTGGCTTCACAGTCAATTACTGTCAAGTTTAGATTCTAGTATGATGATACAGACTACAACATCTGTACACATCCACACTATTTATTGCATCACAGTAATCAGATATTGTGTACATTAATAGTAATCATTTTCACTTTAAGTAGTCATTTTTTTGTATATAGATGTATATATTTAATCTATGATCATCTTACTTTTTTAACTTTTATGAATTCTGGTCCTGCTTTGTTCACCTCCTTTTCATAGGGAGAGAACTCTACTCAAAAACTGTCATTGGCAAAACAGCATAATCTCAATAAATCCAATCCAACCAATATACAAACAACCACCATTAACCTGCCTTCGCTAACATTGTGTGATGTTTCCTGAAAAGCACGCAGTGAGGAGAGAGGCGCACTTTGCATACATTCACATTAAATGAAATGCAAACTTTGTTCATCCTTTTTGATGAATGCAGCACAGGTGTTATGGGCAAAAGCGCCCCATCTGTGCATGAAAAAACAGGCACAAAAGCTGCCATACACCTGGTCCTGAGTGTGCCGCAGCTATCAGCGGCTCAGCAGGTGGTGAAAAAAACACTAATAGAAAGTAACATTAGCAAGCTGGGTTAACTTGCTTCCATTTTAAGGGGAAATAGAAGTTTGACAACATAAAGGATTCTCCCAAAGTGTTGGACACAAGCAGACATCTGAAATCACCAACAGAACATGATGAATGCTATGTGGGCTTGTTGAAAAAGGACAAAAGATGCATCTAGTGTTAGTGTTTGTAGGCTAAAGGGCTTTGACGTGCTTCAGTCAGTAGTAGCTACACCACGTAGGTGGCAAGCTGTCAATGACTAAGCAGGAGTTGAACTAACATAAATTAAAAAAAAAGTGCCAAATGGGAATCTGCTAATGCTACAGGCCATGAAATATCAGTTAACAGCTGCTGTCCAACCAGAGGCTTGAAGCTTAAAAGCAGGTTTTGTTGACACATTGAAAATGTTTTATCTTCAGAAAATGAAAAATGTACAAACAGGAAACTTCAGTATTGTTATAGACATATTTATTTTAACAAAAAATGAGAAGGCAAAACAATCTCATAGAATTGAAATAAAGAGTATCTTTTAGATATGTGTTTAATGTCTAATGTTAATTTGACATACCATGAATCTCTCCACAGCATCCATGACTCAAGTGTAGGCGGTGAGATTCTCACAATCCGTGACTCGCCATGTCAGAAAGAAGATTTCATTCTCACCCTAAACAATTCACTGTCAGTCATGTATGTCATAAATACTCTATGCAAAGACATAAATTCCCCAGCTGCAGATGTTGAGTTGCAGGCAGTTTATATGGTTGTGCATACAGGTAAGCTACCTTCTTCTCACAAACAAATACAGCACAGTCCCGAACAGTCACCATTATTTGTTCCTCACCATTCTTTCATTTGTTCAGATTTGTTGTCCTGGTTTCTCTTGCTGTATGTCACTGAGAACAATCTTAAACAGGTGTCAGTTTCTTGCCATGTGTACATAAACGGTCAGTAAGGTGATTCTAATTCTGATTTTATCATCAAACAAAACCAAAAAATGATTGAACTTCAGAAAATAACAAATATTAAGTCCTCTCTCCTCCTTTTGTCTCCGAAGTCCTTAAATACTGATTCTTAAGTACTGATTCAAACACTGGTTGTTCTTTCTCACTAGGTGCTATAATCACAAATTTCAAACTGGTAACTTTTCCTTTCTGGACTTCATTTTGATACAAGCAAGGCTTTCTTTAATGTGTTTTGAATGCACTAAAGGTGACAGATTTGCTGATCAGTGTCTGCTGTCAGAACAGGCTGACCTAAAACGCAATATAAGGACACAGGATATAAGGACAAGGACACAAATAAAGAGGGATAATGATCATACTTTGCATAATGCAAATTAAAAACTTGTTTTTAAGATAATGAACTGTTTGCTTATTGAAATTACATGACAAAAGGGAAATAGGATGAAGGAAAAGGGAAGAGTCAAAAGGGCAGCTTGGGGAGATTATAACAAATTATTTTGCAAGGTTGATGGGTAATAACTGTAATGAGACTGTGAGGGACAAAAAGGAAGTAGAGATAAGAGTCTCCTTTGAGTAAAAGCAGGGGTTGTATCATAGCTTGTATTATTTGAAATAGCAAATCAAGTGAAAAACATGATAAAGAGAGAGACATGAAGGCTTCAGTAGACATTTTCTGACTGTTTTTTTTTTTTTTTTTTTTTTTAAAAATTTGAAATATTATTAATTAAATTTATTCCAAAAAGGTAATGGATATTTTTATAAAATGAAGGTTTAGA
>JAPZDV010000020.1:5109173-5122917 GCA_029814665.1 Acanthurus lineatus
GATAGATAGATAGATAGATAGATAGATAGATAGATAGATAGATAGATAGATAGATAGATAGATAGATAGATAGTGTATTTTGTGCTTTATTCTTGAATTTGCTGGCTAAAATAAAAAACTTTGGTTAGGTTTTCTCCTTTTATTATGACAAACTGTGATTTTCTGAGACAGCTTAATAGTCTGCAGAGGTGCGTGTGTGTGTGTGTGTGTGTGAAGGGGGGCGGGTGAACGTTCATTGTGAACATCATTAACTAACAATACCATAATGGGTATTCTTTGTGTGGACACTCCTCCAGTTCTCAGGGATGCTCAAATTCTTTCTCATATCCCAGTGAAAATAAGTAGGCTATGCATGGTGGTATGATGAGAGGTTTCGATTACAGTTACACAAATCATATGCTACACTTTAAACGGAATAAAGTCTGTGTATAATTATACCTTAAATGATATCCATTTAAACTATGCTGGCAAAAGCTGATAAATCAGAAGTTGTGGATTCATTTTAAACCTCTGCGCATACCTGCGATTTGAGGATATTAAGCCTAAACCAAGATAATTAAAAATGAAGTCGTCTTTAATCATCAACACTTTTGAGCATTGATCCACTTCCATATTTTCTTATAATCTACAAGTATGCAGGCTTTACCCTGAAACATTCATGAGAAAACATGAATGATTCTTAAAATCATAATGAATGGGCTGCTGAAATAAAGCAAAGCGAGCGACCGCAAAGCCATGAATGAACACGCATGCGGTAAATGGAAAAGAAGTAGGACGATCTCCGAGCGGTTATGGTTGCATTTCCACCTCACGGCCACCGGGCGACAGTATTTCCCCCTCAAAATAAAACCGCTCCTCTCCGGACTGTTTGATCACATGCTGGGGAGGTTTGAAGTTGCGGCTTCATGTCACACATGCGTGCCGACAAAGTGAATGACACACGGGCGCAGAAGTGACACGGAGGAGACCGGAGAGAGGGGACGATTAGCAGAGCTGATCCACGGCAGCTGGGGAAAGTCCACGCGGGGCAAGAGAAAGAGGAGAAACGCGCGTGGAGAGGAGATGAGGATGAAAGCCGCGGGAGGCTATAGTATCCCACCACCGGCGTCTCCGAAAACCACGCTGTAGGACGCACAGAGAGCCACGGCGCGTTGAATTTGGGTCCGTTGAGAAAGTTCAGCGACTGTATACAATGGTTATAAATGACTCTCACCTGAACAGCTCCACGCCAGAACCCAGCGCCGCCGTCCTGAACCGCCCGCCGTGGGTCACCACAACTTTGGGCTGCTTCCTCATCTTCACTATCATTGTTGACATCCTGGGCAACCTCTTGGTCATCTTCTCCGTGTATCGGAACAAGAAGCTCAGGAACGCAGGTGAGTTCAAAAAAAAAGTGTGCGTGCGTGGCACAGAGCGGCGCGCGCGCGTTCAAACTCAGCGGCGTTTTAAAAAAGCAAAACAAAACAAAACAGATAAAAAAAAAACACAAACTCTCGTCACGTTTATAAAGTGACAGAAGTCTCACGTGGCTTGCGTCTTATTCAATTTTATGAATTAAAACGTGCTCACAGGGTGACGTGTTTTATTGTTTTGTGCGCTTTGTGAATAGCTACGGAAACACTTGATTTTTTTGTATCTTTTTAAACAGTTATCTTCGCCGTCGAGCAACGACGTAACCGACTAAGCTCGCGGTGCAACACAACATTGTCAGGGATTTATTTAATCCCTGGTATATCACGCTGATATTAGTCCAAACACTTACATATTTGCCTCGGAATTGATTCTCTCGTGACTGCACAGTTATTGACCACAGCGGCTGATTGTAATGGACAGTCCATATCGACCTCGACTTGCTGTAGCCTACTTTTGAAGCAGACATAATTTCACTGACCTACGCCAAGTACGCGGACAGCTAAGCAGGCTCGGAGGAGAGCAAAGCGAAGAGAAACACTATAGCAATTATTGACACAGTCTGAAGCCACGGGGAAAGCCCGGCGCTCATCCCGGCGCTCATCCCGGCGCTGCTTCCACTAATGCTTCCCTGGCTTTGCCGCTATTGATGCCACTCCAGCCGGGAGATTTAATTTAATAATGATAATGACAAGAGAATTTTGAATGTATTACCAGGTCGATGATGAAACTTGTGCCATGCGTGTGTCTTTTTTTTTGTTTTTTTGTTTGTTTTTTTTTTAAATATACACACCACTTCACCGTGAATTTAATTATGATATGGGCTTGGGATTAAATTGTGCGCCCCCGAGTTTGGACAACATTGACACAGCAGTGTTTGTCTTGCTCAGTGAAGGTGGTAAAACGCTCGTAATTTAATAGTCAGAGGACACAGCGCTGCTGAGAGAAAACCCAAGAGGCTCCTGTCGTGCTGGGGTATACACACACTAACTGGCAGATACACATATCATGGCTGTCATCATTTGGAGGCTGTAGTAGGGGTGATTTGCTAAATACACTCCTGACATTACCATTTCACTCACCGCAGAAATGTTGGGGTCAGAATAGATTTCCATCATGTGGATACGGAGCGGAGAGCGCCGGTGAGGAACATAGGCGTTATCAGGGATATGTGATTGTCTCACCGGGATTTCTGTGAGCTCTCATCGCTTTATGATAATGGGCACTTGACAAAGCAGACATGCAACTCTGCAATAGCTGCTCTGTTTTAACAGCTGAGGCAAAAGCTGTCTTGAAATGGACTCTGAAAAATGGATCCATGTGATTTCATGGTATCTGGTGTTAAATTGTGAAACAAAGCGTGGGGCAAGAGAGGAGATAAATTTAGGAAACTGCATCTTTTGAAGTTGTTCCCTTAATTATAACTAATCACATGTAAGGAGGTCATAATGCAGCAGAGGAAGGAATTTAATCAAGCATGTAGTTTACTTACATTATCTGCACATCTAACACTTTAATATCACATATAGTTTATATAACATAACCAGCCAGAAACAGCATCTATTTATACAGATAATTTGATAATTCACTTTGCTTTTTGCCCAACTGGAATCCAACGTAACGTCCTGAGGAACATTTGAGGATCTGAAGGAGCTGATGAAAAAACCCTCAGCTTAATTAGGTTTTATAAAACTGTCCATGAATACTAACAAGTGCTACGCAGACTGATGACGTGATTCCTCAACTTCCTGCCTTTGAAGTCTATTCGCTGTTTTCCATTCAAGTTCTGAGGACGTGCATGCCTAACCTAAGGATCTTACAATTTTCTTTTCGAAAAGCCATTGGCAAATCGTATGCAAATTGGCAGACATATCGATTGATGTAAGAACTTTCCCATTCATACTTTCATCAATGTTTTGATGACGCATTACCCATTCCAGTTTGTTTTACTGGCCCTTAGCCATGGGAATTTGATGCCATGGATTATTATTTGAAATGCAGAGACAAATCTGACTCGGACTGAACACCAGTCTAAACTTTCAGGAGTGGGTTTTAACTGTGAGTTACCACATTTTTTTCCCGCAATGAATTCAAGTTCCTGTTGCTGACAAGATAGAACCTCCTTCATAGAAAAAACAAGGTGGCATAAATTTCCTTGCAATGCACTAGATTCTGAGATTACGCAGCAGTCAAATGGCAAGGGGACAAATTAAATAATGAGCGCTGAAATACACTCAGTGGAGAACCTGGCAGGCATTTTGGCCACATATTGCAGGTAGCAGCACTGCTGTCTCTGTATGGCCAAGTCCTCCGTCACTGCAAGAAATGGCTAGTGAGAGAGTTAGCGTGAAGCCAACATCATGCTGAGCGGTTTGAGCTGCATGGCTGGGTAGTGAGTCGGTGCTGTGAGCTCAGCTCAGTGCCAATAAATCATCTTAAATGTAGCTGTTCTGTCATAGATAAAGGACTTTTCTGTGATTAATTATTTTTATGTATAAGGAAGGGGAAGCATCATTACAGTCTTGAATGTGAATCAAGGCAAACCAATAATACTTGTAACACAACAGTTTCTTTACCCCCCCCCCCCAAAAAAACTTTTTTTCTCCCTCCAACATACTTCTGCTTTTTTTCTACTTTTTCTGCTAGATGTCGGTTTTGACACCTGTTTTTTGTGAAGCACTTGATACAGAACATCGATCAGATATAAGTTTAATCAGAAAAACTTTGCAAATGTGTAAAGTTTCATGAGTCACCTTCCATTAAGGGGCAACTTTAACTTAACAAAATCCGTTAAGTTGCATACAGCTGTAAAAGATGCTGTGGGGAAATAACCATGTCTTCTCAATGCGACACTCTTAGCTTCTTTACTACATGTTGTATCTTGTATGCTAAGGAAGAGTATATGATGATTTAACATGCTGACAGAAAAGGGGGTTAACATTTGAATTTTTAAGTGTGGAAGCAGATGGAAAGTCAGCGTTGCTGTCTGTGATGGGCTGCAACAATGGCATCATACGCTATTCCACTTGTGTTGTCAGCTTGAGTTGGTGAATGAGAACGAAACAGAATTGTCTTTTTTTTTTTGGTAGAAAATCAGAAAAGAGTTATTTGTGTTGCACCATCTTGGCTTTCTCGGTACCGACTGTTTTCAAGGCAGAAGACTTGACAGATTAAACAGCACAGGAGGCTTGAACAGTGACTTACATACAGTTCCATTCACACTGGTCTGAAGTGACAGACTGATACCTTTGTGCATGCACTTCTTGCTGTTGCAAAATAAACCAAAGAGCCCCACATTGGTGTGGGGCTGTCTGTTTGTCAGTGTGACACAGCATCTATCCCTTTTCACTGTGTGTCTTTGCAGCATACTGACAGAATGCAATTTCCAATTGTTTATCACAACTCCTGTATCTGTTATAGTGTTTTTGCTCTTGATGTGATAAATATTTTGAAGCATTAATGCAAACTAAAAAAAGGGGCACTTAAGGTTTCTAAATGTTCACTGGCTTTGTTTGGAGATTCTGAACGGAAATTTGCTCGGCTTAATAAAGAGATGACTGTGAAAAGAAAACAAATCCCTCTCTGTAAATGTTGTACAGTAGATGTTGATTTCGCAGCATCCTGTTTCATCATGAGTGAAGCCATTTGAAAAACTTGTTTTGTGAGAAACTCTAATCCTTCAGACAAGGCTGCACGTATCTGTATCAAGAGTGCACAAGTGTGATTAAACTGGGGCCACCAGTGTCTCGGGTTAAAAAAGGGTTATGCCGGAACAGAGCTTAAGGAAAAAATGTTCTCTCTCAAGTCTCTCAAAGGTAAACAACGACGGTTTAAGGTCTGTTTGCCAAAAACATTATTTCATTGTGAATTTAGAGGAAGAATTCAGTAACACTGAGAGGACACGTGTCCTTAGAAAGGTGGCAGACACTGTCACATTACACTGCATAATGTATCCTCAGACGGCGGTATCAATATCGGGTAGCTGTATCATGTGTTTCCCCCCTCTGATGATGAGGCTGCCTCTTTGTGAACCCTGCTGTGCCCCCCCCCTTGGCTCCCACTGCCACAGTTTCATCCACATCGGCTCGGCTGAGGGACAGAAGTGTCAATTGGATACCAGCTATTGCTGGGAAGTCGAACTGTTCTTTTTTTGTGAGAGCTGAATTTGGTCTGTCATTACAGTTTGTTTGCCACATTGTGATCAAAGTCTTCGTTATCTGAAGTGCAGCTTTGAGCAGTGGTGCACTGGGAAAGAAGACTCAGCCCAGGAATTTTTCCTCTGTGTTCACGGCTGAGGCTGAGGGTGGGGCGGAGGACTGGGGTGCTCACTGGTAGGTCCAGTCCCAGGATGCTGCTCTCATGCACATCCTGATGACACAAAGAGGGCTCGTAACAGAAGGTAACGAGACAAACTGGGCTGGGCGGCTAGTAAAAATTTCATATCCCAGATGGCCATCACACTGCTTTCAAGTAGTAAATGTGTCGTATTTGTTAATCCCACTCTACACAAATATGTGTTTTGCTTTTTTATTGTCATTGTATGTTCAAGCTTTGCTGTGTAGAATGATGTCGGTGCAAAGATTGACTCCAGAGGGCTGTTTTCGCATCCAGCGACAGATAGAGGAACGATTCTCTGTGTTCAAGCTGTAACCCTTAAAATTTCAGTCCTGGCTGATTTGGCACCAGTTGAAGACTTTTAATGTGAAGGAGCCTCAGTAGAATGTCCTGTCTGCATCTGACCGTGGACGGTAAACAGGAGGGCTGATATTCAGTGAAACGAATATCAGTAACACTTAAATGCATGCATCATTTCCTGTGGATTCCTTTTCCTCATCAGCTGTGTTGGGTGCAGCTCTATCAAAATGACCATAAATAGCATCAAAAACTCATTTTTATTAATAGAAAATTCCTGAGGATTTTTCACTCTGAACCTAACCTGAATTTAAAATATAAACAGAATAAAGGATATAGGGATTAAAATAGTGGATGGGAATCTCCAGGGACCTCCCGATTCGATTCAGCCCTGATTCAGGGCTACTACTGGACGATAAGAACGATTATAGATGCATCTTAGTGCAGATATTAAACCATAAATAGCTGTCCTTGGTGGTGATGAAAATGTTGAGCATTACAAGATAACTGGCTGCTGCACTGAGTTCCACCTCATTGTTCCAACATCAACATTGCAGTATTTGTGAATCGATGCTGAACTTCTGCATCCTCATTTGTATCAAAATGCTTCTGAGAATGAGTCTGAATGTAAAGGCCTGAATGTCTTCCCTCACAACTAGTATGAGAAGCCAATCAGAGTCCAGTATGGCAACTTAAGTCCTCCAGTGCACAAAGACAGTAAAGCCGGAGACATCGCCTGTATGGAAATATTTTCCTTATCATAATTTTATTCTAGGTTTTGCAAGAAAGAAAAAGGATATATTTAACTATACTGAAATATAGTTCTGCTAAAGGTGTTCCAGATGCAAAGCATACTAACTGTTCATGTGAAAAACACAAATAGAGGGGGTCTTTAAAGCTTCTCCTTTGTCTGCGAGGCAGGTTGAAGTTTCCTGTGAAGTACTGCAGGATTCTGCAGGAGTTCAAGAGGGCCTCAGAGCTGAAGTTTTGAAAGGGGCCCTCACTAACTGAAAAGGCCAGAGGTTAGAGAGTACGCCTGTATGCTGACGTTGACATAAGGGGTACTGTACTGTATCCACAGTGTGTTTTCTGCCAAGAGTCTATCTGATTATACTCCTGATAAAATAAACACAATCTCAGAGCGGCCGCATATTTTATGCCTCTCATCACGATTGAAATATTGGTTTCGGATTCGATACCATCCCGTTTGTTTACTCTAGAGTTCACTGCAATTTGCAGAAACAACGTAAGTCAATGCAAACATTATTTCAATAAGACAACTTTATTTCATTAAAGCCTGTGTATGGCTGATGGTGTCCTACTGTTCTCTGACAGATATGCAAAGGCGTGAAAGTTGTGGCTGCTCACTGGGTTTGTCAGTTTTTGTGGTGATTGCTGTGATAAGCATCAGAACGGGGCAGTGTGGTGGAGCAGCTTAGCAGTATCAGAACTGAAAGAAAAGGGCTCAGTGGGTGAAAAACACGCACTAATTGGGGACCCACAACAGCCAGCGGGTCATGACTTTGCAATTAATTTATAGTTTGGCCAAGCTGAATAAATGAACATCGAGTGGGAGAGAATAAGGATCTCCTTATTTTACTCATGGGGCACTTAACTCCCTGTTATAGATTAGTTAATGCCCCTGCTGTCAGCCAGGACACGGAAGAAGGAGCGCCTGCTAGTGTCCCCCCCAAGGCTGCTTTACACCTGATAACTTAGAGTCAGCATTAACTGTATCTTTCTCCTGCGTGTCGTGAAACACGTGAACGACTTACATTATCCACGCGTGACTTGCATATCTACTTGGTACAGATTTCCTGTTAGAGGGCTTTTTGGCTCTCGTCAGGATTAAAACTCAAACATTAGATCATACAGATCTAATTAAGTGGCAGATACACGCGCGGCTGTGTTTCAGCTGCTGGGATCATGTGCATGATGTTATCATTGTTTGTGTTGCAGAACTTGTCCGTCTTGTTTACTGCTGCTTTTTACTCTTAGATGCAGCAAGGGAGAAGAAGAGAGAGAGAGAGAAAGAGAGAGTGAGAGAGAGGTTCACAACAGTATCCGATAGTGGAGATAAAGAGCAGCTGACTGGTGTGAGCCTGCCACACAAAGCCAAGACACACAATGAAAGAGACAGAGGCTTATATTTTCATTCAGAGGCAGACGCTGGCTCGCTATTTCAGTCATATAAGTTTGTTGCTTCTGCCATTGGCATTTGCGTTTATGCTTTTGGAATATTAATTGCAAAAATCATGGGAAAATTACTTGGTGAAAAACTGTCTGTTTTCAACCATTTGACCAAGCTATTTCAGTCTTGGCAGGTGCCACCTTGGTCCTGCTGGGTTTAGGCCCTTTTCCAGGGGCTTCTGAGAAAGAAAAATTGACCCAGCAAGTGCTCATTTGACTTGGTCTACTCTTTACAAGGTGTCTCAGCTTCTAGATGATTTCCTAATATTTGCAGGATTATCTGTACAAACAACGGCCGCCTGCAGTAATCCATTCTGTATATATGATTTGCATCTGCTGTGTGATAAGAATGGAGGCTGAGCTTCTCCAGATTTCTCCTGTGAGAAAAACATGTTTCTGTTTCTTTTTTTTTTTTTTCAGGTTTACATTCTGTTCAGTGTAAGTTTGGCACCTTATCTCGGTCTCCCACCTTCTTTGTACTCCTCCTCCACCCAAGCTTACTCAACCTCACTCACGCACACTCTTTTTTTTAAAAAAATATTTTTTATTATTATTTTCCTTTAAATTTGACCTTCCAGGCTTCATATTCCATGACACCCTGTCTGTTTGCATCACTCTGATCCAACACCCCCACCGTTCTCTAAGGACGTTATGTTGTCAGACCGCATACCTGTGGAGGAATTCTGCCAATAGCGCTTTGCATCAAACCAGTCAGGCAATGAGACGGTTATCACACAAGCCCCGTGGATTCCAGATTATATAATGGCCAAGTGGGCAAAATGAATTAAGCTTGTTATTTTGATAAGTGTTAAACAATGACCAGCCTGACGTGGTCGAATTTAACAAGAGCAGGCGCCTGGCATCTGCTCTTCTCGTCATGACCCCCTGTGCTGTGTTTCCTTTCTCCTGCTCTCATTCTCTCTCTCTGTGTGTCTCACAGAGGGGGAGTGTGTGTTTTCACTTCAAAAGAAAGACAAAAGGAGTTTGTATTTTTACATACAATGCAACCATTTGAGATTCCAACCTCCCCTCTCCAGCTATGTCTCGCTTCCCTGTGCTATTTTTAATCATTTACAATATCATACAGTAAAAACTCCCTTCTGCTTGATGGGAGCTTGGGATGACACACATGGGAAAGCAGTGAGATCAAGTAAAACCTAATGCTCATCCGAGGGGAACTGTGCATAACATGCATACTGTAGAGTGCTTACTCTAGAGCAGCAACTATTTGATTACACTCACACACACACAGGCGAGGCGGCGGGGGTTCAGAGGTTAGAGACGCTGGCTGGTGATGAGACGGGTGCCAGTTTGAATCCCAGTTGAGAGAATCAGAACTGGGGGAAGAGAGAAACGCTGTCCTCTGTGTTCAAGGTGCCCTTGAATGAAGCACTTAGTCCACCATTGCTACTGAGCGGCCAGCAGTGGAGGGCTGTGGTCAGACTCAGCAGCTTCCAGCTGTGAATGCGTCACATTGTATGACTGTTAAAATAACTGATGAAAAAAAAAAAGAAAAATGTGCTGGGTCAGACAACCCTCAATCTTCAGATACAGTTTTGGAAAAAAAAAAAAAAAGGACAAACACACAAACTGGCCTCCTTATCTTCCTCTTACATCTGTTCAATTTGTAATTTGTCATTTATGGGTCTAAAAACAGGGCACGGCTCACTCAGCGCACTCACAAGCAAACAGCTCAATCAGAGAGCCTTGTCAGTCTCCGTGAGCCCAAGGGGAGATTCATTCAAATCATTCAATTGCATGAAATGCTGATTTTAATGGCAGACACATGAATGTCACTTGATGTAACCATATGAACAGTGCCCCATTCAGCCTCATTGTGTCTGGGTTCACGCACAGCACTGTTCTGCCAAAACAGGATGAGTGCACTATTATAAAAATAACAGTTTTAGCAACTACAAAGCAGCAACGTGAGGGCTTAACGTTCTAATTATAATCCTGAGGGTTAGAGAGACGCATGTTGTCCGTGTAAAATTAGAAACAAGGTTTAAACGAAGCCAAGTCTTAAATAGGAATACAACAGGTCTTCTGTTTGATATTATCTCCTAATTTTGGAGCAGAGGTGTCAGAATGGGAGTCGTGTAAGCTCTGTCTGAAAAGGATAATAAGGATGTGGAAAGAAGGAACTAAATCTGTATTTTCTGAGACAATCTTGGTGACACATATTTGCACAAGACAAGATTCATCCTGAATTTCTCCTGAAACCTTCTGCATTTTGCATAATGTAATAACCGGTGAGAAATGATTTCTGTTAGTTTTGCTGCGTCGCAGACTGAAACAAAGTCTCAGAGTTTATCACAAAGGGATTCATGAATCAGTCCACATAAAGTAAGCTAGAAAGAAAAAGATGTTACATATTTTAGAGGCATAAAGGATCAGGTAGTGTTCGGTAAAAATAATCAACTAATAAATCATTTTAAATGTGCAAGAAAAAAAACTCTGACTAAATCCCTGAATAATGCCTTTGAATTTTTAATCTCCTGATGAACCAACAGGAAACTATCACCTGACTCTGCATGCAGTCAGTTTTAGCATTATGTAGCTTTTTCATGACCTTTAAAGGGACAGTTTGCCACAAGATCAAAAATATACATTTTTCTTCTTACCTTCAGTGCTCTTTATTCTGTTAAATTGGTGTGAGTTGCTCAGTTTCGGAGATATTGGCTGTAGAGATGTCAGTCTTCTCTAGCAACAATGAAAATAAATGGTACTCATCTTGTGGCTCTCAAAGGGGCAAAAAATACATTGGAAAATCTCAGCAGCAGTGTCTCCCTCCGGAAGTCATAATGTGGTTACTCATGATAATCCACAGACATCATTATGAGCAGTTTTGTGATGTAACTGTTTCCCTTTGTCAAATGTATAACTGCACAGAAGGAGTTATGCATTTTCTCATGGATGAAAGGCGAGCTAGCCAAGTGTGCTAAGCTAGCTAACTGTAAAGCTCAGCTAAATAGATGTAAAGTTCATTTGACTTAATGAAAAAGGAGTAGTTTAATAGAAAGAAAATAGTTCCTGCATTAAATCGATAGAAATAAGGTCTGTGAATTATCTTAAATAACAAGGTCGCAACTTTTCAAAAAACATCAAGTTTTTTTAGTTCAACTTTGTTTAAGCTATCTCTTTGGCCTATTTCTCCAAAACTTAGCAACTTAACTCAAACCAAAACAATCAAGATGGATAAAGAGCAATCTAATGTTTTATTTTGACTTTTAGGTCAATTTTTACAAACAAACTTATTGTTTTAGTTTCAGAACCAGGAATTTTATTGTTTTGGTTCATTCTCAAAGCTCTCATCCATCAAAGATTTTTTGATAGATAAACCACTAAACAGAGTCACTTTCTAAATTACTTCTTCTGGTGCTTCTGTTCTACATTTTTTTTTTTAAATTCACCAGTATTGTTGATCAGAGATGAAGATAAGCTGAAAATGGTCAATAATTTTCCAGTAAACTGGTCAGGCTTTGTAAAGGTTTGAATACGCTTGTCGTCGCTTCTTAAACTCATTACTTTTGTTTGTGTAATGATCCGTTGTTATCCAACAACCAATCCTATCATTAACTGCTTACTTGAGAAAACAGTCACTCATCCATTTAATTCACTCTAATCAGAGATGAATTTGTCCATTATCAGATCTCTGTTATGCAGCCAGCATCCAATTTAGTTTCTCTTTGTTTCTGTTTTGCATCACTTAAGATCACTTAACTCAATATCCCCTTTATGTAACTGACTCCATTGTAAAGATGTGTGTTGTTCAGGCCTCTCACTGGGCACACAAGAGTGTCAGCGACGCCTGTTTTACCTGCAGAGTTACAAGAGAAAAGTGATCCTTAAATAGCTTTTTCAACAGCCATTTTCCAATAATACAAGTCACAGTGTGCAGTGCAGAGGTGTGCACTAATTCTCAAGAGGCAGATTATGACACACTCTTCGTAGCCTGTCACGTTTGTAAAGTAATTAGTCAAGTCCTACGCATCGCTCTAATGAGCAGGGGCTTAGTGTGTGAGATTTCCTCATCACAGTATGCTTTCGTTTAATGACCCATAAACATGCTCCCCGTGATTATTGTCTAAATGAGTGTATTTTGTCACACTCTCAGATGCGTTGACTTGGGTTCACTCCAGCGTTCTTTGGGTGCCATCCAAAAGTAATAGGAAATTATGCGGTAGGAAGTTGGATGTTAATGCTTCTCAGTGCTCAGTGAACTAGTCTAAGCCTCAATTTCTCAGAGAATGTAACAATGAGCCCGTGTGGCATGTGGTATTATGGAGAAATAATCTGATATATCTTATGAAAAATATTGCGTTGCGATAATAATTGTAGATATGAGTAGATATGTGTGATATCATTGCTGCTCGGGGACATTTATTAAAACACTCTTTGCTGACTCCGCCGCCACAGTCGACCTAATATCTCATAAAATCCAATTTTAACCAGAAGCGTTATGTGTGATTCAGTGTCAGATTAGACATTTTGTTTTGCTGCGGTTGCTGTTCACTGACTTAAGCAGGAGTAGATACGGCAAGTTGGGGGGAAGTTAAGTGGTCATATCGGAACAGTCAGTGTCAACATATCAGTTAAGATGACCTGTAACAATAAAAGATATTTGCTTTCTGATGTTTATGCGAAGGTGAGAATATGGGATTACATTTATTGGCCTGAATTGTCATTACACCACTGCACCTACTACATTACACCCGTACTACCATTTACAATGCACATTTTCTTAGCACAGGCTCACCGTCTGTCCATTCTGAAAGATGAGGTCATCACGGATGGGATTTAAGTGTTTGTTTCCTTTTAAAGCTGGTCCCATGCTGCCTGGTTTCTGAGAAATATTAGCTCTGAAGCTATCAGCTCCTCTATCAAGGCCTGTGCACAGCCCAAAATGACTTAACAGCAGCGCTAAGTGATTTTTAATCGTTAAGACTCCAAAAGGACAGAGGCAGGAAAACAGTGCCCGAATAACTTGTGGTAACATCTAATATCTGCCTTCTTAAGTATCCAGTAGACTTAGAGCAACATTATCATTTTGTCTGATTTTATCTAATCTGAGTCTTTTTTCTGTCTGTCCATCCTCCTGATGATTCAAAACTCAGTACTGATTTTTCTTTTAGTTCTGTTGTTTATCTGAAAATAATTGTTGTGTTTTCATTAACTTAGAAATAGCCCTTAATATCTACAGAGGAAGCACTGGAGTCTGCCATAATCCTCATAAACAATCAATAATAACCCTGTCTTACCTGTAGCCTGTGAGTCCATGAACGGACAAACCAAACACTGACCCCAGACTACATCTTTTTAGGGTTCTCTAAATCGTACACACTTGATTATAAATTTTGCATTTTAATGAATTAGAGACTTTGTCATTACACAAAATACAACACAAACAAGCTTTTGTTTAAACTTTGCATATTGGACAGAAAAAAAGCAGTGTTTTCAAAATGTATTACTTGTTCTTCAAAAAAAGGTAGTGCTTTTAGTAGCTAATGGT
>JAPZDV010000020.1:5123918-5152446 GCA_029814665.1 Acanthurus lineatus
TAACTCGTGGTAACATCTAATATCTGCCTTCTTAAGCATCCAGCAGACTTAGAGCAACATTATCATTTTGTCTGATTTTATCCAATTTGAGTCTTTTTTCTGTCTGTCCATCCTCCTGATGATTCAAAACTCAGTACTGACTTTTCTCTTAGTTCTGTTGTTTATCTGAAAATAATTGTTGTGTTTTCATTAACTTAGAAAGAGCCCTTAATATCTACAGAGAAAGCACTGGAGTCTGCCATAATCCTCATAATCAATCAATAATAACCCTGTTTTACCTGTAGCCTGTAAGTCCATGAATGGAAAAACCAAACACTGACCCCAGACTACATCTTTTTAGGCTTCTCTAAATCATACACACTTGATTACAAATTTTGCATTTTAATGAATTTGAGACTTTGTCATGACACAAAAGACAACACAAACAAGCTTTTGTTTATACTTTTGCATATTGGACAGAAAAAAAGCAGTGTTTTCAAAATGTATTACTTGTTCTTCAAAAAAAAGGTAGTGCTTTTAGTAGCTAATGGTGTAATGTGAAGTTGGTGGCATGTGAGTCATGCAAAGTAACAAACATCTCCCTTTCATCGTAGAAAAGGCAAGAGAAAGAAAAAGACAGTAATTTAACTCCATCAAAGAAGTCTTATGACTGTCAACGATCTCCTCAGACCATTTACAGTGAAATAGAAAGAGAATTAACAGTAAAATTAAGTAATAATGTTAAAGCATGACTTTTGAAGTCGACAAGATAAAGTGAAAAAGGTATCAGAACTGTAAAAGTTCTATCCATGCCCACACATACTGGAGTTGGCATAGCATATTCATGTTTTCTTGCAACTAGTTGCAGCTTGTTTTTACTTTGTGTTGAAGTTCTGTGCAGCATCTATACTTGGCAAACACTGAATCTACATGTTTAGTTAAAGCAAGCAAAGGTAGCAGTAAAAGCACACAGAGATCAGTAAGAGCTTTTACTTCAGGGTTTCAACAGTCAATTATTTCGATAGTAATAACAACAATATATATAGTAGTTATTTTTTTTTTAATTCTTTGGCTCTTAACTGACCAAATTTTAGGCTACATAAAGAGCTTGCTACATTGCATTCAGATCACAATGTAATAGAACAGAAATTTTAGAGTTTCTAGTTTCTCTTCAGTAACATATATTTAAAGCTTTGTCTCCTGTCATGGATACAACTCTGTTTCCGACAGAATCAGCTTTATTGGAAAAAACGTGAACACATTCAAGGAAATGCACTATTTTCTGTTTCTCTCAATGACTTAAACCCTAACAGACATTCAGCTGTGGTTCACTGCAAGCTCGTTGGTTTTTGCTGAGTTTGAGCTTCAGGTGATTGTTGTTGCACCATGTGATGAAGCTCTCTATCAGACTTTTGTACTCTGTATAAATAGTAAAGACTGCATGTTTCATACTGGTCATATTATCTCCGAATTAAACTATAGAATCATATATTGCAATACACACATAGAGAACCACATTATATTTTTTTTTAGATATCTTTGAAAGTCTTTAAAACTTTGCCACAGACTCTATGAGTCTGGATGGACATGGCTGTGAACTACAATGAATCTGCAGCTCTACTCTGATATGAAAACTTAAAAATTAAACAGTCAACCAAATAAATAGCTCTGAGAAAGCTTCCAAATTTGTTTATGTGAGCCAAGAAATACTTTCTAACCTGATCAGACAGGTTTTTCCCAGCAGCTTCAAAAAACTAGTCAGTCTGAACCGGCAACCACACCATGAGATTATGATATTATAACTGAATAGTGCGAAAAGTGTAAGGCAAGCTGTTAAATACGCTTTTATCAACAACACAAAATTTATTTTGGGGGGTTTAAGGTTATGTTAGCAATCCTCTGGACTAGATTTGATGTTACCAAAGTGGAGACTTGAGTTAAATCAATGGTTACATCAGAGCAGATTTTGGCCCACAGTGTTCTGTCAGGATGGCAAAGTTACATGAACTGGTTTGGAGAGAGGCGCAGTTGGCTGAATGCCTTCAGGGAGAGGGGTGATGATGTTGCCAGTGGCTGCAAACATCTTTCCTGCTGAGGATGAAAAATGTTTGGAGAGCTGTGTGTCAAATTATTTTGAAAGCAGAATAAGAGAATCTGTCCTCCCCTTCTTTTGTAATTCAATTAGGTTTTCAGAAAGGGATGCAGCAGATGCTGTCAAACGCTCTGTGCAGAGGCTTAAATACAGTATCATCAGATCCAACATGAGTAATTGATCATTCATTCATCATCTGTGTCATTATTTCCACATAATCTAAATCATCCTGTCAAGAGTCTAAATTACTGCCCTGTGCTGTAATTTTTAGGCCAGTGTGAGTGTGTGTGTGCGTGTCCGTGTGTGTGTCTGTCCCTGTTATGATCAATTTTAGATTCAGACTGAAGACATTTTTGCAAAATGAGGTCGTTTGACCTCCCTGCACTCTTTTTCAGTGGAGGTAAGGCTAAGATAATACAAATGAGAAGTGGATTTAGTTGGACTTTGGGTGAAGGCTTGAGGTTGGACATGTGTGACTGAAGGTTAAGGGCAGGATTAGAGGCTGAAGAATAAACACTGTCAGGGCCCTGTGTGCACACATGTATGTCCACACTCAGTGGTAAATGTCATTTTTTGTGAGGTTGAAATGTGCATGAGTACTTAAGTAATAAGTTAATCAACATTAAATCCTGAATTTTTGATAAACCCTTTTGATTGAGGCTTTAAATTAATTAATTTTGTCTATTTGGGGGCAGCACAGCAAGCTAATGTAAAGTTAATATGGCGAACATGTCAGAGTAGCAAAGGCATGAGGACAGTAACAGTGCAAACAGACCTGCATCAAAGTCCAAACTGCAGCTGGTTTGACCAGATTTCTTTTACAAATCAAAGCTCACATAACGGCAATCTTCTTTAGTAGCTAGTGTTCATAAATAACTAACCTTTCAGAATTAATTTGAATATATATCCATTTTGGACAAATGAGTGCAAGGTGTTCCTGTTTCCAACCATTCATGAACTCTGGATTGATTCTATTCAGGTTTTCGGTGAGCCCCCCTTCTCTGCAGGGAAAAGCCAGCAATCCTTCCTCCCACGCATGATCAAGTTTTGATTCAGAGTGTGAACAGAGGGGAGGAGCTATTCACAAGCCAATCTGTTGTCACTGTGTTTGTGTGAGGGAGAAAGAGAGAGAGAGGGAGTGAGAGACTGAGAGGAAGGGGGTAAAAGGGGGCTGAGCGATCAATGCAACATGCACAGCTCCACAATAAGATAAGATTTTACCCATTTTAAATATTAAAAAAAAAAGAATTGAAAATCAATAGATGGCAGTCAATGCTGATATTGTGGCAGACAGCCACACATAAATAAATCTATGCTCACTATGCCTTCAGCTGCTCACCCAGTTCAGAGGAAGATATCTGGCTGCTAATGCTCGAGCTCTGTGTCTTTGGCATTGGGAAGGATGCATACAGTGAGTTTATCAGAGCGATATATTCTGCTGAAAAGAGCTGCAGCTAGAAACAGGGTTATTGAGAACAGTAGGACTGAACCGACTATTGTCAAGCTGTGGGCTGTAAAACCAAAACAATGAGTAAGAAGACAGTATGATGCACTGTGAAATTGACAGGAAGCTGATAATTCTCTGTCTTCTTCACAGTCAGCTGATCCAGTGTTGTTATAAAAATATTGAGTAGAGCAGCTTTTAGCTCACTGAACATGCAAAAATGCAAAATGCTCTATAATTTCAGCTTTTAAGTTGTAAAAATCTGTTGCTTGTCTATTTCTCATAATATTAAACAGTAAAAACTTCAGTGACTGGACTGTTTTCCCACAACACAAGTAATTTGAAGGCATCATTTTGAGGCTGTTTGCTATTTTCTGTCATTTAGTTGACAATTATTGACTGGTTTTATTGAAAAAAATAAGCTACCAAAATATAACAATTTGTTTGAGTATTAGTTGCTTCCCTTTTTATGCTTACATATTGCTAACTTTGGTTTGCTTATTTATTGCCCCAAATTGTTTAGCTTTAGCTCCTGATGCAGACAACAACAAACCAGTTGTTCCAGTCCTGAAAAACAAAGATTTAAATCGAAATATCGCACAAGTCATGATGTGATTCCCGATAGCATGAGTTGTGTTTGGGTTCTCATTTCTACCACCAGCTTGTCGATGTCATTGTTGCAGAATATTATGTACATTTGTGAGTCGTCACAGACTGGAAGACAGAGGGTTTGTATGTCAAGCGTGGGTGGGTGATTGATGTCTGTCTCCCAGCTGCTGCTCTGTGTGTTTACTCATGAGGCTTATTTTTTGGGAGTGTTTATTGTCAACCCATCAGGCATCTCTCCTCACGCAGATACAGTTTCTATGTGCATACAACCAATGAAACCGAACACACGTGCATACAAGCGCTGTATTTTTAGTGAACTTCTGATCTTGTCATCATAATTAAAATGGGAACGGCTGCACAGGATGTGATGCGATGTTGAGAGACGCGTGAATGTGGGAAATACCAGTGATGCAAGAGACAGATAGTAGGTTTTTAATATGGGGATTAGTGAGAATATGACATTCTGGCTGCTCTGTATGTGACTTTGAAGCAGAGCTGTTACATGCAGTAAATAGGAAATTAGAGACTGTGTCCAAAGCTTATGCTCAGAGTGACACTAAGAAAAAAAAAAAGGAGCTAAGATAAGCCATTAACCACAGCAATAAAATACAGCTCATCTGTTCAAAGCTCTCGAATTTATGGTATGCAAGTCTGGAAACACAGTAAAAAGATGACATTTTAAAAAAAATGCAGAAAGAATCCCAACTATGGTATAAGGAGATTATACTGAGCTCTTTGCGGTCAATTGGGGTCAAATAGAATGTTGGAAATAACTGCTGCACAAACTAATCATATATAGTAAAGCTCAACAGATGCAAAAGCTCTGGTCTGACCTCAATTTTCCATGGGAACAACAACAATATATCAAAATATACATATTACTGTTGGCTTTGGAATGTCACGAAACTCATTGCATTACAGATCCATCAGCTAAAACTATCATACAATCCTGCGTATCAATCTGATAACCGGCATGATGGGAGAGAGGATGTGCTATTGCTATTAATTATCTTTGCACTGCAGATATAAGTGTCACTGACAGATCAATGGAAATATGTCCACTCTTCCCTCTTAAGCACAAGGAAATTAATCAAAACAGGACGTGTCCTCTATAAATATTTGGATGTTCTTTGTATCCATAAAGCGAAACATGTCAGTGAGCAGGACAAATGCTTGAGAACGAAATCCGACACAATTAGCTCCAGTGCTTGAAATAAATGCAGACGTCGCTGCCTTTCTGTTCTTTTTGGCCACTAGGGGGCAGCAGGACAAGCTGTAAACACAACACTGACATATTATCACCCTTTAAAGTTGATGTGGTGAATGTGTTTGCAAACAGCTGCTGATTTCTCAGTCCAGTAAACATGAAGTAACATGAGAACTGATTTATTGTGGTCATGACTTGTTTGTGTCCACCTGATCCGTTTTGTTTCCAACCAACTGCAGAAATATTCAGCTCTTTTGCTACTAAATAGTCTCACGTCTGCTATACTGGTCGTGCCGGGTAAGCAGTGTACTAAAAAAACAACCAACTGTAACGAAAGCAGGGTTGTTTTGGTTGCAGTGATTTGAAGCTTGTGTTTAGGTTTTAAAATGAAGTGTCAAATGTCTTTCGTCTTAGTTTAGGAAAATCCTCCGCCTGAAAAAAGACTCTCACCCAGCTTGACTGCTTGATCATTTGAAGACTGAAGTGAAAATAAATCCTTGTTATAATCCCAACACTAAAAAAATAAACTCTGAGCTCTCTCGCTGATGATAAACATCAGATCAGAATGGAATCTGGTGTGACTCCAGGTACTCATCGCCTCAGAAACTTCGATCTGCCTCCGACTGTCTCACAGTGCAGTCATCGTCAGCAGCTTTCTGCCCATCAGACCCTCACAACACTATAACACCCTGCATATTTGATATTCCATATTTAGAACTGAAATATCAACATTATGACAAAGCTTTGGAGTAATTCAGTACCTACCTAGTCAAAGAGCATCCAAACCAGATGATACAAAAGAAGCTAAATGCTTTACAGAGCATGGAGGGAAACTGCAGGTTGTGCTTATAAATATTCATGGCTTTGTCACTGCAGGCGTCACCTTAAAAAAAATATTAATTAGTGGCAGCTATAAGGTATGAAAAGCCAAAATGAAAGGTTGTCAAACACATCTTCTTCTGTCTGAGGAGACATGCAAGCTGTGGCGACAGATGGCTTTGAGGTGCTGGTGAAAACACTGGATTCAGGGTCTCTAATACCAAGCTACAAATATTTCACCCAAAACAAGCTCCAGAAATTGTACAGCAGCTGTCGTGAGAAAGTGGAGCAAACAGCATGCACATAAACACATGCACACGAACACACACACAGAGGTACACACTCGGCATCAGCTGTGCAGCGTGATAAGCACTGAACTTCCACCATGTATTAGACTGCCTCCACAACCACTCTAATGTAGGCATACTGTATATTAATAGTCCGCTGAAAATAACTCCAGGCATCAGTGTTTACTATCGCAGAGTCTCACACTCTATTTAACTCACGTTTTATTTGAATCATCAAGGGAAGAAATGATAAATGCTGACATGCTGCATATCATCAGTTCAATATACAAAATGTATATGGTGAGTGAATTTTTAGCTCAAACGTCCCAGCTTGCTTTGCAGCTACCCTGCATTAGTGTTTTCCATTATGTGGCCAAGTTTGCTGTCAGCTCAGGAAGTAAAGTGAGGTTTCAGACAGCACAGTGAACAATACGGGTGCGGAGGTGGCCAAGGTTGATGGGTGTTCATAAGCTGTGCAAACATTTGGCCTTTGATGTCACTGCAGGTTCCCTTCCTGTCTCTCACCAGTAATTAATTTGATCTTGAGCCCCCACTCTCCAAATTTCAGGAAGTTTTTCAGGGAGACTCCCTCCGCTCTGGATAGTTCGATGTTTTATTTTCAAGTGAATTACGATGTTTCCTACAGTTTTGTTTTCAAGGATTGCTTTAAAAGTTTAATCCATAACAGAGGAACTATTGTCTTGTTTAAAACCAATGTTAATGTGAAGATTCACAAGAAAGAGGACACTTTTTTGGTTAAACAATGCAATTCAGAACTTAACTTCAGATAAAGGGATTAAGAGCTTATGACAGATAGCGGTTTATATTAATTTGGCAGCTTCTGAAAGTTTGTTAATAATTCCTTGGAGCCCTCGGTTAAAAGACTTGATTTAAATTAAGATGGCTACGGTATTTATATAAAACATGTTCTCAAAGATGTTTTCTTTTTTCTTAAGAAATATTCTGGGTTTGTCTTGGCTCGGGTAGCTTAGCTCAGGTTTTTATTGTACAATAACCTCAGTACCCTTGAAGCATGATGAGTGTGCTCATTTGATAATGAGTGGCAGTAACTCCTCATTAAATACTTGCTTTCCAGGGACCTAAATGACATAAATGGGATCAATCCAATCTTCTGACAGGATCAAGCTGCTTGGTAATTGCAAATGGGAATCCAAGCTACTCTGTAATTGGTTGCAGTGAATTTGTGTGTGTGTGTATACATGTGAGTGTGTGTGTGGGTGTGTGTGTGACTCAGTGAAATGTGGGCACTTGAAGGAGGCTGTGTACCAGTTTTAACTGGGGCATTTAATTATCTCACAAATATTCTTTTGACCAAGACATGTATCAATATTAGTCAAAACTTGGTCACATGTTTGTTTGCTTTGGTTCAGTTTGAGAAAGTTTAATGTACTTAGTTTTTTTTAGCTTTTTGCCTTGTTACCCACTGCTGGGTCATCACCGTGTGATGGATAAATTTTTTGATCGATGTAGCCTTAAAAATTTTGCAAAACCCAAGTCATACCAACATTTGGTACAAGAAAACTTTTTAGTTGAAAGACATTTATTTGAAAGAAAGTGGCAAAATAAGTGGGTTCTGCTACAGTTTGCCTCAACATGTGCATGTTGGCCAGTTGTGCTGCTGTGCAAACAAAGACAGAATATTAAATGGGATAGAGAGACTGTGATGTCAGAAATTAGTTTGTAGAGTACAGTTTTAATGCCTCAAGTTTGTGTTATGGTAGTCGCTATCTTTGTTTTCTTAACTACTAATGACTGTGCAACACCTAGCCCCATGCTTCGGTTCCTCGAATGGCCTCAAATGGCCCTCAGAGGAACTGCAGTTTTTGACACAGCTGTGTTGGCTTCATTTATTCAGCTCTGGAGGCTGTGGCCTGGTATAAATGAGTACATTTATAGATCCAAATCTCAAAATGAAACATTCCTGACATTTGTAATTCATTTTTTCTTAGTAACAGTATGACAGTATTTAAGTTTTTTAACTGTTACACCTATTAACTAAACATTGTATCATCTGCTTTAAGTGTTACCCTTTAAACAGCTCTCTTGATGTGTGCTTGACTTAATGTGTCAAAATGTCAGGTCATAGGACCACAAACACCACGTCAGAGTGTCAGGGCACATGGCCTTGAATACCACATCAGAGGTGTACTGAACTGTTAACAGGTCAGACTTCAGCTTATCATTTCAGCTATCAAACATGGCTCATCGGCCCAATAAGCTCTTTGTTATCATCCACAAATCTGCTGGAGTTTCAGCACAACTAGGAACAAACTCGGATGTTTCATTTCCCTCCATGTGACCGTCTGCAGACAGTCCCTCTGTTCACATATACAGTAGCCCTCTGTCTGCAGAGCTGGATGTGTACACTCTTACATAACTGACTTTTGATGTCTTTGTCTCACCAATATTTCCTCTTTTCCTCATGAAATAAAGCAGTATCTGGAGTTAAAGACACGGACACGGCTTGGGTTGTTTTTTTTCTTTTCCTGGTAGAGTTGAAGATTGAATCTGTGAAGCATAAATTATTAGGAAATTAGGAAAACAATTAGCGTGGCAAGCAGGCAAATAATCAACTCTGCGCATCTTAGGTGTGTTGCTTTATGAACTGTAAATGAATTAGTCACAGCACTGGAGTCGGTGGGGTTCTTTGTCGGTGCATGTGGAGCGCAGTCAGGGGTTTTGGGTTTGCTTGAAGGCTCATGTTTGAGAGAGATACACACAGAGAGAGGCAGTGGTCACTGTTACAGTGTATTTAAACCAGTCTGGTGTGTCCTGGTTGAACCTTAAGCCTGTCTCTCCCTATCTGGGTCAACACATCAACCCCCTGCCATGCTCTGCACCAGTCTGTCTTTTTAAACAGCTACTCTACTACTCAGACTGGAGTCACCTGTTGAACACTGAGGCAAGGATGGGGGAGGGTTCAAAGGTACTTTTATTGTGAGTCATACAGGTGCAGTAAAAACAGCCTCAGACATCTGTTTTCAGCAGATAATTTTGCAGTATTGTGTCCAAATCTGCTGTGTGTCAGTTTTTTACTTTTTATGCTGGAGGAGATTTTCGCACAGGAAACAAACTCACATGGAACTGCTGTCCTTTATTTTGGTGGCATTATGTTGTGTGCATTTATGTGTGCGTCAAGGTCTGTTTTGCAGCCTAGATGTTTTTTTAGAATTTAGTTTTTCAAAAATAGTGCTTTTGGGGATTTGTTAAGAAAGTGTGCTTTCAAGGCTCAGGGAAACTTCACAAAACACGGTAGTGATGCTGTAAAATGTGCAGAGACAGTCTGTCTAAAATTGTGAGGGGTTTTTCGGCAGCAGGGTTAGAAGCTGTGTTTTGATGTCCAAGTCATTAAAACGCAGATGTCCTAATCCCAAACTATGTTTTCTAAAATTCATTTAAAAATTTAATTTGTGGTTTCAAATAGAAAATGCTTCTTTATAGGCCACCGCTTCAATGATGCTTTGCTTAGTGGTATGAAATTAAGATGGTAATGCCAGTCTGTTAATCCACTGCTTTGGACCAAACGCAAATATTTTAACTAGTTTTAGGCTACACGCATCCTCACCACCAAATTTTTATATAAATTGTTATTTTGATGCCTTTAAGAATTTTATAAAATCCCTTAAACAGAGAAAACATCACTGACCCAACGTCAGTTCCCGAAGGTCAAGGTTGTGTTGTAGTCGGTTTTACAAGCCACACATGCTCAGTGTGTATAAATGGTTATGTGATGAGCATTTTCAAGCATGTAAGAAAACATTTGATTTTCCTCCTAGTGTGTTTTAACTTGAGTTTAACACTTGGACAGTTTTTTTAATGTGACCATGTAATTTTCTGCTAAACATGTTAGCATTATCACTGTTAGCATGTAGGTACGCTTGCATTGGAATTTAGCTCAAAGTACAGCCTCACAGTGCTGCTAGCTAGGCTCTTCCATGATTCTTCATCTGATGAGAAAACTCTCAACTCCGGCAGCTCAAAAACAAGGCAATAATTGCAGTTATTATTATTTGCCATATTTTCTTCAACAATTACTTGGAAACAGATATATGCACAGTGAATCTGTCACTCTTGCAAGGTTTATCACCATCATCATCATTTTAGTGCAACAAAATACCACACTGTATATTTGATCTGTGCTGATTACAACTCGAAACAGATGTACAAAAGCAATAGACATGCAGCTTTAGTGTTTAATTACATAACTAATACATCACAGTCTCTCTAAACAGTGACGACCAGGGATTAATCTGTGACAGCAGTCTGATACAAATGGGGGAAGCATGAATTCCCCGTCATTCACATGTCCTTAGTATGAAAGGGGTTTTAAAGGCACATAGATGCTAGCGTCAGCAAAATAACCTGCACCTGCCACATTAATGACAGTTTGATGAGACTGAAACTCAGCAGAAATACCTTTATTCAAGCAGCGCTACGCTTCAGATGGAGGTTTCTGCAGGCATTGTCCTACTTTATGTCCTCTATCTTGGACGGAAAAAAAGAAGACAGTGGAATATGCTTCAATGCGTAGAACTCATGCAGATGGTTTTCACAGCAGTTTTAGTTTTTCTCCTTCATAACAGATGCAGGAGCTGAAGCACATAGTGTGGCTCACAGGGGAGCAGCTGGACTACTGTAAATCTTAGCAGCACCAGCAGCTACAAGAGCTGTGGCCACATGGTTCACCCGACCCACGGCCCCTCAGGGGATCTAAAAGTACAGTATCTCCCACACACTGACCCGATGTTCATCAAAATCACTGCGATGGAAAGATAATGCTTGTACATCTATGACTAAAGATGACAATACTGTTTTTTTTTTCCTTTTGAATACAGTCATAGACATATAGTTCATTTTCATCCCTGGCCTTACACACAGGTTAATTTTTTATATCCTGTTTTGCCACTAGTTCATGACACATGAAGACTGTGTAATCAGATTGACAACATGACATTGGACAACTTGTCTAGGGGGCTTTATCTGGAAGACGTGACTGGACCTGTCAGGCTGTGTCAGGCCACCAGCTGTGGGGGCCTGGCTGACATCTAGTGTGACACCACCCGTGGTGTTTTGTCATCTCTGCTCCCTAACCAGAGAGAGTAAGTGTGGCAGACAGGTATTTTCACAACACATGATCCTCAAAATTGCAGTGGTGGCTGTAAGAAAGAGGCTAAGCAATTTGAGATTGAGACAGCTTATTTAGGTTTTAAAGGTCTGACGAGGCCAGCCAGTTGGTCGGCAAACCTCACTGGATCTGAGATGTTGGCAAAATCTCCCTCAAGTTGTGTTACATGCTGACATCATCAATTTCTATAAGAGTAAAGGCTCATTAATCCCCTTTTTTAAATAAAGCCAAGACAAAATATTTATGTGAAATCTAAAACCTGTAGCTGATAGCGAAATTTATTTCTTATTTCTGAAAGAAAAAGCAACACTTTTTAAAGTTCACGCTTGCCAAAGCACAGGTGTGTCCAGAGTCTGTGGACTTTCAAGTCACAGCCCAGATCTGCAGAAGTAGATGCTAAGTACATGTTTCGTAATTATTGAAATGTACCTCAAAAGTTGTTGTGTCTATTTTAAATTTGTCATGATTTCTAATGTTATAAACTACGTTCCCTTTCATAAAAAAATAATAAATAAAAAAAAATCAAAAAGAATAATATGGACTTACTGGTCAAAAAGTTCATATTTGAACTTTGCAGGGCGAATAAGAAAAAAAATTGTGGTGAGACAGAGGCAATGCAATAACAAAATCCTGATTCATATTTGAGTGGGACTGCCTCACTTAATCTGAGTTTGGTGAACCGACCTTCTCCCTGGGGGCCGATCAGACATCTACACTCTTAACATTATTACTGCATTAGGGGCTGTTATCAAAACATCCTGAGCCTTAGTCTGGGCAAAATGTCCTGGCGACGTCAATGGGACAAAGGACACTGTGTGTTAATCTGGGAGTATCTCAAAGGAATCTCCTTCACAATGGGAAGTTTCTCCATCAGTTAAGAGAATTACACAGGAGCCTGTCGTGATTAACATTTTCGATGTCATGTGTTGGGAAACAACCACCAAATAAAAAAACAGCCTGAAAAAAATAGAGGTCATGTTCATGCGGCCATTCAAGCATTTAAAGAAAATGCCACTGTTTGTGTGTTTGTGCTAAACGTTGTGATTAAAATTTGATTCTGACATTTAAATAGTCTTTGGGCTGCATGCCTCCGGCTGTTTTAAGGAAACAGCCGTGGTGCTCGATGCAAACTAAAATCATGTTGGCAGTGCATAATGCTGCTTTCCACTCTGCTGTTTTTCGGACAGCGCTTCCCTTGCAGAGAGGGCACTTGAGGTCAATTTGTAAATCCCTTCTTTCCTTTGCCACACCGGGGTAGGAATAAACCACATCTACCTTAATCCTCGTGCATACTTTTCCACTTTTTTTTCTCTGTTAGCTAAAAACAAATTCTCTATAAAGTAACAGAGAAGGCTATTGACAGGTTTTGTCTCCCAGCATCCATGTTTCAGTATTAATGTACTATACGTTGGGTGTGTTTTTGTGCTCATCCTAGACTCTTGAAATAGCTTCTGTAAGAGAAGTGAGGAGATTAAACCTGCCGAGAGTCTCATCATCCACGCTTGTCACCGGCTTCATTCATAAACACAATATCCGCAAATCCAATATTGACCCAGGGACATAATCACTCTGCTGCTTCCTGAGGCTGCCTCCATCTCTCTGTTTTCCTCTGTGTTTTTTGTTTTATCCTCCTCTTCTTTTCTCTACCTCTTCCTCTCTGTTTCTCTTTCTCTCTCTCTCTTTGGATTATTATTAATGCAGTTCAAGTAAAGGTCCAACATCACAGTTGTTGTTTTGTGCACATTTTGTCACATTTTCTTTTTGCACACCCTGGAGCTGTCACCCAAGCTCTGCTGGACAGACTGCCGTGATAATCCGACCACCCCCCACCCCAACCACAACCCCCCCCATCATAGTGGTAGCTGGGAGTTATTTTGAGTGAATTCCACAAGACCTCGCCAAATGCCCCCAACACACAGTCACAGACGCCCACAAGTAACAAATTATAACCCCTTACTCATCAAGCACTCATCTTTATTCAGGACTGTAAAATTTGATGGCACAGTTATTGATCGCTAAATCATGCACAAGTCCTTATAATTTAAGAAAATTTACAAGTAAAAGGATTTCTTAGATGGAAAGAATAAATGCAGGAAGGTAAATCCTTGAGGGGCTCAGTTGTAATGGCAAAGATACTAGCACAAAGTACGGCAGTAGGTCATGGTGGCAAGGTCAATGAATGTGTACCAAGTGCATCTTGTTTTTATTCAAATAAATGTGACCAGAAGGTGGATGAGTGTGCTGATTAGTAAGTCTCTTGTCATTCACAACACTTATGTCAGATACATGCTACTTGAGACTCGGAGTGTTTTGTTTGTTGTGAAGCATCTCTAGGTCTTATTAAGGCTTGTTGTAAAGGGCTGCAGTATATAGTAGCCATATGAGCACAAAGGTACATAAAGGACTTCTTAATGCATTCTTCATATTCAAATGTAAAAATGGTAGTTTTTGTTCATGAATTTATTACTTTTAATACTGTCGCAGATGCTCTGTTTTAAGTAGTAGCATGAAGGGGCTACAAACTGCGTTTCATTGTAAAACCTTGTGATGTAAAGTCTATTTTTTTTGTTTTTGATATCCAAAGGTTGTTTCCCATGAGTAATAACCTTTTTTTTAAGCAATAGCTGTGTGCGGTTAATAACTCTAATGTAGGCTACAACAAAAATTTAGTGTAGCAAAAGGAAGTGAGAGCCAAATGGAACCAGAGAACCAGAATGATAAAACAACTGAGTCTGAAAATGTCCTTCTGCCTTTTGATGGTTTTAAAGATATGAACAACTTAAGCAATTAATTACTTCTTTGGTTTCTGACTGAATGACTAAAAGTGCTGACTTGAGTTGGTCTCCACTACATTGTATATTTCTTCCTGGAGGTTTTCTCAATTCCAAGCTGAAGATGGTTGCACTAAAAGCTAGTCAGCTTTTTCTTTCTGGTGCAGGAGAAAAGACCCATTTTTCAGCAAAATATCAAATATCAACACATTGCCTTATGCTTTTACTTTATGCAGCGTCTTCCGTCTTGGCTTCTTGCACACAGCACTAAGTGTGACAAGCAAAGTATATTTCAAGGTCAAGAAAACACCTTGACGCACAGCATTTACCAGAGTTTACACCGCCATGTAAAGAGCGAGATGTGTGTAATTGAAAATTATAATGTGATGCATGCCTTTGACTACACGTGTAGTGCCATTATTGTCAAAATTTACATATATACTTGATGTATTAAAATGTATTCAATGTAAAATGTATGCTTTTTCCTGCATTAACATACATTAAAATAAACATTCTGCAATATGCTTTGCCCAGGGCAACGGATGAATCTTTAAGAGAGCAGTCATTCAGAAAAAGCAACAACAAAAAAGAAACTGCGCTTCTGTCACAATCAGAACAGTGGCAATACTTTTACCAGAGCAGACAGTGATTAATGAAAAACAACCATTTTCTAAATAAAAACAATTATTGCCCACTGCCTTTTTAAATAAATGGAATTTAGGATATTTAAAGAAAGGAAAAACATCTGTTATATCTGAAAGAAAGCACTCCCATTCCCATTGCAGTCAAAGGGTGTGTAAAATTCAGATATACTGTTTGTTGGAGATTTAGTACAATCAGAGTGAGGATTAATCAGAATTGATCTCTGTTCTGGTCGTATTTGAGACCTGTTTTTGATTAGAATTCATCAGTTATTGGGTGAAATAAATATCATACATCTTTAATTCTTTGCACTGATTACTATTTGATAGTAGTCTGATGACTTAATGCGGCGTGTGCAACCATGATGCCCTCATTCATACCTTCATTGGTGTAACAGACTGTTAGTCATCAGTTGTCTGTACAGGCTGCCAGAATGTTGTCTGATTGTTTTCAAATAAAAATGATAGGGCAAGCCAAAAAGTGTTTATTAGGTCACTGATAAGATTTCAAGTTTCAGTACGAGTACAGATTTCAACAAGATGTACTGAGATTCATTTTTTGACATACATAGGTTTATATGTGTCGCAAAAAATTTGTTAAACTTAAGATCTAGTTTTATTTTATTTGGTAATGATGACAAGCACTTGATAGGGTTTTTCAATTAATAAAAGAGGAACCTATAAATTCTCCTTTTACTGATAAACTGATCAATGTGGGTGTCAGTCAGCGGTGACAAAGACATCAAGTACAACAGAAAGAACTGCAGAGTTTGCTGAGATAGCACATTTTGAATGACAACCGTCAGAGCAGCACTTGCTGGTCGACATGTCCGAGTACATAAAGACATCCCTGCTGGAAAAAAACAGCAGGACTCTAAGAGTAAAAAACATTGGTCTGCTGAAAAGAAAAATGTGACACTTCAGCTGTAATCCAAAGCAATCTGAAGAAACAGACAGCTCACCAGCAGCAAGTTGGCTGTAAAGTGTGAAGGTGGCAGTCTCATGCTGTGGATCCTCCTTTCTATGCACAGGGACATGAGATATCTGAGGTTCAAAAAATAATATGTTATGGCACAGACAATGTGTGTGAATGATTAAAAACAATGCATCTCTCTTTCCTCTATACAAAAATACATCTCATACAGGTGCTGCCATTTTGCACTGATGATGTCATATGGAGGCTTCATCTGCACAGTGGAGTTCAGCAGATGAAGCCACAGTTTCGAGGTCCCATCGATACAGCAACCCAACTCAGCCAGAAGTTCGGATTAGCTGTCAATCATGGTGCTAAATCCCCTTTTCAGAGCATAAAATAACTGATTAAAAGCAAACTGATCAGAAAGGTGAACACTGTAACATCAGGAGCATGATTAGTACAACCTAAAAAGACAGTGACAGAGATTTCAGACTGCAGGCTCATGTAACCTTTGTACTTGTTAGCCTTTGTATTTGTCCTTTTCATGACCCTAGAGGTGTCTAGCTTGTCTGTTTCAGTTGTTAACAGTGTCCAGGGTGAAGTTTCTTTTTATATGTGATAAGGTCTTGCCTCTTACTTCTGCTCTAAGACAGAAATTGTCTTCTCTAGACACAAACTCTTTATCTTGCCTTATAAACATCCTGTGTAACTGCCTATAAATACTCTAACTGAAACTTCCTTCTTTATCAGTCAGCCGCAGAATCCTTTTGGAAAAACTCATTAAAATACACAAAGACAAGTTCATTGTCCAATCTTTTTTTTTCAAATTTCCACCACAACAGAAACAATCTTTGTGGAAAATTTGGTTGATGTTTACTTTTTACTTACTTTTATTTAGTTTGGCAGCATCATCAGCTAACATGAGGCGACAGGATTTATGACCTTTACTTTACCCAGGCACCAGGAAGATATTGAGTTTTTATGGCTTCACTTTTGAAGAGCTATCATGTTGGTCATCTTTTTACAGTCAGTGGCATGAATCCATAGTCTCACTTGTTAAATATAGATAGATTCTTGACTTAGATTCAGTGAAAGGTGGGGCCTTCTATTTGGATATAATGAGTGGTAAGTAGTAGGCTCATTTGAGTCGATGTGAAACAATACGAAGTAACCTCTTTAATTCTACCTCATTTAATTAAAAAAAAATTAAAGCTTAATATGTGAACGGAAAAGAGCCAAAAGGCGGGGCTTATGTGATTAGATGAAAGTAGTCAATGAACTAGTAGAAGCCAAAGCTTTTAAAATAAAATAGTCTCCTCTGACTGCACTTACGCTAAGCTACATATCAAATCACAGCCCTACCATATCACTGCAGTGGCCTCAGGACAAGAAAGTGACAGTCCTGGTATGACCCAGAAAAAAGCCAGGTCTTAAATCCCTTTGGAAAATCTGTGGAAAACCTCAGTATAGCTGCTCACAGACGCTTTACTTTCAGCTTGACTGAACCGAACGAACTGTGCTCTGAAAAATGGGACAAAATCCTAATTCAGATGCTCTTGGCTGATACAGACTCAGAGGTGTCATTACAGCCAAAATTTAGTTTCAAAAGTATTGACTTTGGTGGGTAAAACTAATTTGGATGGGATGCCTGTATATCATTGCCAGTGTGTCTGAAAAACAATGCTAAAAAATCATTTTTTGTGATCATCACCTCTTACTAAATAATCCTGTTTATTTTTTTTCATTTTAAGATTATGCTACAAACATAAATAGCTAACAAAGTTAAGCCAGCTGGATACTGTCTAAATGCACTGTATACTTTCACAGCTTTCCTGTTTGTGTTTTAAAATTCATTGATGGCTAAAGGTGTCTTTTGTACCTAAATCCTAACAGAAATTGGTTAAAAGTTTAAGATTGCAGGAATGGAAAAGGGAAACAGCATCAGTCGTATCTCTCCTCAAGCCAAATGAAAACTCAGAGTGATGCGTCAATCACAGGACTAGTCACAGTGGCAGAGACAGTGAGTGAGAGAGTCCAACAGCTAAAAGAGCCAACTGCCTGTGGGCCTTTGACAACACGACCTTGTCAAGGTCAGGGATGTTAATACTGAGTGACTTGAGTTTAATGTCCTGTAATAGAGTGGTTACAGTAAAGAATAGCCAGTGCAGTGAGAGCAGGATAACTGTTTACATGTTAATCAACACCTTCTTTGAACAGTGTCCTCTAATATTTTGTAGTTTGTATTAAAGCATACAGCTAGTGTTCATCTCAACACACACAAACACACCTACATGATCTTGTTTTGGTCACTTAGAGGGACCTTGCTCTACCCTAAATTGAAGGGATACTTAGTTGAAATAAAACCAGCTTAGTATTCTGACAGTATGAGTGGTATTTGCAAAAGAAAACTGTTAAACTTTCTGCCATTATCCTTGCACCCAGAGCCCCCACCTCATTCACAGACAAAAGTCCTTTTGCTGACTTGCTGTTGTTCAAACTACAGATTGTTCTGCATTTCTGTATTCCCGCCTACATGGACAAGAACATAAGTGGGATCGTGAGAGAAGGATCAAAACAGGGACAGCTCAGCAATTTCAAATCAAGCTATAAAACAAGGCAGTGCTGAGTGAATATGTGACTGCACTGCCAATTTCACAAATCAGTTTTTTCAGAAACATATTTAAGTGAACTGTAGAGCTGTAACACAAGATTGTTAACATCCCCTTGCAATGTAATTTTTTTTTTCCCAAAATGGATAAATAAAGGAACCGAGCACCACTAACCTCACAGTACTTCACTCGCCAGTGTGAGTGTTTATTGATTTAGTACAGGGAAGTGCATATTGCTTGTTTTCTACCTTTTGAGCAAAAGGGAATATCTCAGCCCTTTTTCTCTGTTTTCTCTTATAATATAGTACCCGTCTTAAAAATATTTCCATCTCTGTGCTGCATGGACAGCCCAGTTTTATGAGAACAAATGAACACTCCCTTTAACTTCTCGGAGATCTTGTTTTAACTTAATTTTAATCACTTTACCAATGACCCAGCCTTAATTATAAAAGTTAAATTCTTATTTTGTGGTAATCAGCTGTTTGTCCAGGAATGAGAGGAATGATGAGTTGAGTCCACTTATTGGCAATGTGTGACTATTGTCCCCACAACATGATTAATACAAGAACACATACACACATCTGCAAACTGTGCTCAGTAGGACCCTCATTTACACCTCATTCAACCTTTCAGCTGCAGTCATTCTTTTTTTAATGTTATACTGACAATGTATGCTATTATTTTTAAGGCTTGTTTCACTGCCTCCATGAGAATTTGCTAATTTGCCAATCCTTTTTAAACATATAGCAACTGAAAACACTTTCTCATGAATCTAAATCCAACACCTATACTACACTACCTTTGGTCTAAGATTCTGACATGAGCCTAAAAAAACAACTTTCAAAGGTGTCCTGTAGAAAAAAAAAGTTCTTAATGTCCAAAAGGTGCCCCCTCTCTCAAGGTCCTCACAAAGATAGATGTATAAAAGGACAGACACACACAAACACACACACACATGCACTCAGTCACACATATACATTCAGTAAAGCTGTCCACCAGTCATAGGCTCTTATGACAACAGCAGGTGCACCTAATTCTCTGTAGAGGTCGGCTGAATGACAGATATAAAAGGACAAAGCTTAATTAATAGCCACACTCGATCCCTGGCAGAAGAATGGTCGGTATGTTTTACTGGAGCCAGCAGGCTGATCCATGGTGTGCTTCTCATGCTCAGGTGAGACTGACAGGTCTGCCTGCAGGTCTTGGGAGTGTGTCTGATACTGACAGACTGAATGTCAGCACTAAAACGAAATTGGTTCCTGTAGTGCAGTGATTGCACAGACACACAGTGTGCTTAGTTCCCATCTGACATGCAGTAAATGTATCTATGACAAAGTCTTGTCACACAGCCACAGCTTGATCTGTGGTATTTAACCACTGTACAAAAAACACATTCAACTAATATGTAAGTGTCAGCAGTGAAAATGATTTATAGCTAGATGTTATGATCCCATAGCATCCTCATGACAGGTCACTCAACAGTAAATAATGCCAAAATGTGGAGATGTGCGTAAATAAAGAAAACTGCACTCATAAGGACGTGCATGCCTGCACACAAGTGAGGCTGTTCCCACAGAGCAAAATAAAAATATTTCCTCCTTTGTCTCTTTCAAGTTCACATCATATATTTCACTTCATAGGCGCTGAGGATTGCAGTTGCTGTCTGTTGCCTCCCTGCATGCAACAGTGTGTTCTCCAACCAGCCATGTCTAATTCTTCCATCAGTTTGGGGAGAGAGAATACACTTGTGAGCCCTTGATTACTGTCCGGTCTGTAGATCTTGTTTGCCTTGCACGCACAATTTCGAGTTCTTGCAGACAATTAGAATATGCATTAGTTTGTGACAGGGACTTTCTCCCTTTCATTATGTATCAACATCAAGTGGTAAATTTAAATGCAAGTTGAAGTTCACATGAGGAAAATCACCAGGGAAGCTATCAAATGTGTTCATGCATGCACACAAGTGCACAAATGCACAGACATATAAACAATAAAAATGTTGATGTTGCATTCCCTCCCTTTTAGCGTCTAGCCTTGCAGCCCTTTCCCTGGGGCTTATGTAACAAAGTAGTAACAAAAAGAAATGGATGTCTCTAAAGGATTGTGCTGGTGTTTTGTTTTTTTTTTTTTTTTGCATGTTTTAGCATATTTACAAGTCATGTAATCTTGAATTACTGGCAGGCATTTTCCAAAGCTTGACATTGTATTTTTGGGGGGGGGATTTTCATTGTCCTTCCTGCCAGGCAGCTTTTGTTTTTCTTTTAAATGTCAGTGCCGGATGAAAATGAAGATCCTTGAACCTTGATTCAGATTTTCACATGGAAAACTATTTTGTGTGACATTTGTCAAAGTTAAATTATTCTTTTGTGATAATGCAGTTCCCAATCCACTTGCTGGCCCAAAGTAAGAGTTTCTTGCTTCTGCTTTGACAGAGATGGCAGGTTTGAAAATAAACACCAGGATGACATCAGAATTTTTTTTTCATACAGTGTTCATGTTATCCTTCTGTCTTCTGTTAGCAAATATTTTGTTTGTATTTTACTCAATATTCCTTCATACTAAAACAAATTGCTACCAGAAAAAGCAAATGTGCTAAAGCTAGCAAAATGTTGGTACAGCCTTTTTTCAGGCAATTCTAAAATGTGTCTGAATGAAGAATTTGGCATTCTAAGCACAATAACTTGGATGACTTCTACTTGGATGACCAATCTGCTCTGCTTTTCTTGTCAATGACTCATGTGTCCTCCCTTGTCTCTCCTGTGGGTGCGTGTTTTGTCTGCAGGGAACATCTTTGTGGTGAGCCTGGCAGTGGCAGACCTTGTGGTGGCCATCTACCCATACCCTCTGGTCCTCACCTCCATCTTCCACAATGGCTGGAATCTGGGTTACGTCCACTGTCAGATCAGCGGCTTCCTCATGGGGGTCAGCGTCATCGGCTCCATCTTTAACATCACGGGCATCGCCATCAACAGATACTGTTATATCTGCCACAGCCTCAAGTATGATAAACTGTACAGTGACAAAAACTCTGTCTGCTATGTGATGCTCATCTGGGCGCTGACTGTGGTGGCCATTGTGCCCAACCTGTTTGTGGGTTCACTTCAGTATGACCCACGAGTTTACTCCTGCACCTTTGAACAGTCAGCCAGCTCAGCATACACTATCGCAGTGGTTTTCTTTCACTTTATTTTACCCATCATGATTGTCACCTACTGCTACCTGCGTATTTGGATACTTGTCATACAGGTGAGGAGACGGGTCAAGCCAGACAATCGGCCCAAGCTAACGCCACACGATGTTAGAAACTTTATCACCATGTTTGTGGTGTTTGTACTGTTTGCCGTTTGCTGGGCGCCGCTCAACTTCATCGGTTTGGCTGTGGCGATCAGACCAGAGGTAGTGGTTCCCCTCATCCCTGAGTGGTTATTTGTGGCCAGCTACTTCATGGCCTACTTCAACAGCTGCCTTAATGCCATTGTGTATGGTGTGCTGAACCAGAACTTCCGCCGTGAGTACAAGCGCATTGTCGTGTCAGTGTGCACAGCACGTATCTTCTTCCAGGACAGCTCCAACGACGCAGGAGAGAGGCTCAAGAGCAAACCGTCACCTCTCATGACCAACAATAACCAGGTCAAGGTGGACTCTGTCTGAACCAGAACTCAGAAAAATAGCAAGTGGGCACGGACTAACATGCTGTGACTAAATTAAAAAAAAGAAAAAGAAAAAGAAAAGAATAAGAAAAAAAGCAAATATAGATATAAAACAGCCTCTGCCCTCTGAGCTGTCCACAGACTGTCATATGGTGCTATCTGTCCTCTGAACAATCACAGTAAAAACAGGGGTGCATATTATCTTTGTCTTTTATCAAGCACTTTTGTTTGACTCTGCAGTACCAGTAGTACAGTAAATATATGATGTCTGTTTTGTTTTCATGTTTACAGTGATTATATAAATGTATCATGCATTATATTAAGTATTTATTTTGTATGAAATGTCATGTAGTTATATAGTAAGATATATCAGGTTCCAGTTAAACAAAGACAAAAATTTATCAGGCCATTAAAAAATATATATATATCTGCAAAACTTGGTTGAAAATATAGCCAGATGTTTATAAATGAAGTTAACCAATTTCAATAACCTCATTTGTGACACTGTTATACTAATTGAGTGCAAGCAATGTGGGTTGCTGCTGTCTTATTATACCCTGCAATACATTAAATGGAATATATATTTTAGTCTCTCTCTCTGTCTCTCTATCTATCTCTATCTATCTATCTCTCTCTCTCTCTCTCTCACTTTGTGAGCTCATTATACTGTATGCATGGATATCAGGAATTGTTCATATGCAAAATAAAATCTGATATTGATGGAGGATCTGCTGTAGTTTTGTGTTTAATTTATGCTCAAATGCAAGTTTATTAAAATGCTGCAAATGCATTCAGTAACTTTTTCATAGTTTTGAACATAATTTCCGCCCATTATTAGGACAACATACTTTGCAAAGCAATTGCTGAGATCTCAGTACCAAGCCTACCTGAACAGAATATCAACAGGGATGAAAACCAAAATCAAGAAAAAGATTTAACCTGAAATCATAATTTAATCAGTGTGGTTTGTTTTCAGGAAATGCAATCAAGGTTTTGTACAAAGTACTTTATTTGGTTCACTAGGGGTAAAACTAATGTAGCTTTACACAACTATTTTGCAGAGATGTTTCAAATATAACCTTATCAATGCAAAAGAGGAGAAATTAAACATAAAAAATTATATTTTACAATAAATTCAACCATAGCACACACCACAGTCTCCAAAACTACACATCAATTAACCAACTTCTTTTAGACAAAATACCTAAAACTGAATGTTCGGTTTCAGTTGCAAGTATTTAAATTTAAAATTTTATTCAACATAGCTTAAGATATAGGATAAAAAAAACAAGCCACCTGAGAGGCTTGTATTTGCATTCGCCACACCTGTGAGTGTTTGAGTTAATTGTTAATTGGCTTTGCAAGATGCTGGTAACATGTGCTTAAATACCACAGGGAAGCTGAGTTCTAAAAAGAAAATTGAGACAAGCTGGCTAAGGACAGTGCCAGGGGCTTGCAGAGAGGGGAACAAAGAACTGTCAGCGCAAGAGGGATACAATGTCCCAGTGGCATATTTCCACCAACCTGTGTGACAGCTTTGTTTTGTTGTAAGAAGTTTTATTGAAATTAAAGGCTGTTCAGCTGCCGGCCTGTTTCTGTCCAGTTTATCGGAGGGTCGCTGAAACAGACTCAATCAGATTTAACCAACTATTTGCTCTAGCAACTGAATGTATTTAAATTATTTACCCTGAACCTGTTTGGTTCAAAAAATTACATGAACACATTTCATATTGTTTGTTGCTAGTTCTCTAAATTCATATATTTTGCCACAGATCAATGTCTGACAAACAACTCTGCTACAATTCTGCCTGAGTAATGGGGATTTTATCCCAAGTGGAACACAGCCAATGAATATGATCGGACTTTATGCTGTATGTCAGCCATTTTCTGTCTGTATCGCATGTCTGCATGTCTGACTGATGCGTGGTAGCTGCTGCTATCAGGTTCTGTCTGCAAACAAATTTCAAAGTGAGCTTATAATGTAAGCTGGAGAGACTGTCCTTCACAATGTAAAGGACTCTGTGGTGCATAGGAGACAGGGAATGTATAGCCAACTGTACATCAGCGTTTGCATGTGTGTTGCATAGCGTGCATGGGCAGTGCAGTTAGTGGAACACAGACAAAGGCACCATGCATCAAAGAGGAGAACGCTCAACTATGCATCTGAAATCCACTTGGCTTACATAACTGCCGCTGACCATCATCCTCAAAGCATGAGCTGAAAGAGCCAGCTCCCAGCGTACTCCCTGCCCCCTTCTCTATCTGTTTAATCCCAAGAGCTGTGTGTGGCAGGAAAGGACTGAATGGGTTGGGGATGAGCAAATGTAAAAATCCCAGGGATTTACACAGAGTTATACAGTAATCTGGGCCCAAAGATTTTTATAGCTGTGGATGTACAACAACATAGGAGATAAAAGTCAGGTGTTATTTGACCAATGGCCCATCTTCCATCACCGATTCAAGACTAAGAAAGAAAAATATAAAGTGTCCTTCACTGTGACAAGACCATAGATCAAAGCTCCACCAGAGTATATCCTCTGAAATGTAGGACAAAAAAAAAAACATGATTGCTTTTGTAAAAAAATTTGCATTCCTGCATTAACTTAGACAGAAAAGATCTTAATTGCTTGAAAAATGTTTCCATAAAAATTGGGGGAATATTTATACACTGAACACGTTTTTTTTTGTCTATTCATTGGGCTTCATCCAAGTAAATTTCTTCCCTGAAGTGGCACTCTATTAAAAGTGAACTCTCCGTGACTATATTACACAATAGTGGAAAATGCCATCTAAGCTTCTTGAATCACTCTTGACTTTGGAGAACACATCCAGTAAGTGTGATAAAATATTCTAAAGTCAAGGTTCATTTGCTTGCTATTGATGGGGGAAAAAGGCAATGGGATATTGTTTAGTTTTGTTTCTGTTTCTGTCATGCTGACCTTTCTTCACTAAAACTCAACTTGGATTTGGAAAAGACAGCCCCTTTTCGTTTCTTTCAGGGTTATTATTAATGATAGATGAGAAAAACAAAAAACTGCTGGTGGGAGTGGCCTTAAGGGGATCATACCAAAAAAAACTAGACACCACAAAAGGCCCATAAAATGAAAATAATGATCCGATAGATGCTAAACAGCTCTGCAGTGCTGAAGGAAATACACTGTTAGTAATAACCCTCAACTGATCAGTGTTAACAAATTGACCTTTGCAGGAAATTTAGAGAAAACATTTAGAAAATGTGAAAACAAGAATATAATTAATGCCAACAAACATTTGAAAATACTTGTTTATGGAATACTTACATTGTTCCTTTTTGTCTTACTTTTTTGCCACTGGTAAATATTACAGTGTCACTCAGTGACTGTGACACTATAATGGTTGTAAAGAGACCTCTAACCTGGAAGTTGCCACTATGTCCTCAGTGTTTCGGTTGGCTCTGAGCCTCCCTGAAAGAGGAATAGAAATGCTAAAATGCCAGATAATGCAGCTCTGTCCTCCCATTTTTCTCTCACAGAGACATAATCCACCAGGTATTCAGTGCTGCCACCTGGGCCCCTGAAATTGCCACAGAGCTGTTGAAGTCTGTTGTAGGAAAACCTGCACTCTATAGTCTGAGAACGACAGCAGACAGAAGATTAGCTTACCATCAGCGGTGTTACATAAAATGATAGGACAATGGTTTGCTTTGATGTGATGAAGATTCTAAACATTACTAGTATTTTGGAGCACAATTTGACTACAGTACTAATGAAAGAAATAAGGTATAAACTTTCACATTTTTCAATTGTTACATGTATCAAAAATGTTTTTTTTTTGCAGATTTCGTTGGTGCCTCTCAGCTGGAACTGACTGACCTGTAGAGAGAAACATACACTTAGTGTGGTTAGTTGGGTTATCTCAACATGATGTTCTCATTGTGTTGCAGAAAGCTTGATGGATTGATTATGGAGTTCAATCATGCTTGACTGTGCAGATAATGTGCAATTAATGTGCTCAGTTTACTACCCTCTGAGTCTCTTCTCCGATGTGTTTGAACTAAAACAGTTCCCAGTTCTTTCAGAGAAATATCAATGACAAACATCGACTGTTAACAACTGAGGTTGCCTGTGTCTTTGCTACTTGAACACATCACAAGGCAAGACGATTCGATGTGGGGGAAATAAACACCTGCTATGTCCACACTGAACAACTACCTCAAGTTTCCTGATTTTTTCTGCCAAGCAACATAATGAAACGTAAAAACGTTTTCTTTCTGTCAAGAGGAGCAGCTTTGCTTTCCATGTCATTCTGTTATTTTCTCTTGTTTACTTCATCCTCATCTTTCATTTAATTTTTGAAGTTGAATTTTTTACATCTCTTGTTTAACACATTTCACAGTGAAGCATTTCAACTCTGGTTCCTGTTTGAACACACAAGAATGATATGGACCTTTTTAGAGCACAGAGGAGTAGAGGAGTATTAAGCAAAAGCATATTAAGTAAAATATATCAATGAAAATAAAGCAAGTAACAGTGAACAGGGGAGATGACAGGGAGAAAAAAATGAACATTTTCCCAATTATCAAATGAACCATGTTAAACTTCTCTTCACTGTCCCAACACGCACTGACACCCACTTATTCACTGGCTCAAAATGAATGTTCAGACTCTAGGCTGTAGGTCCGCATTTCCATATTTTTCCTCCCAAAGACACAAGGAGTACAGAAGTCATAGATCATAGAGAGACAGCTACTTAAATTCAGATGGAACTGTTTGCAGCCCAGTGTAATGAGAAAAGTATCTTTCCAATAAAATACTTCTGTTAGGTTTTGGGATGAGGAGAGATGTCCAGGGATTAGGTGTACCTCAAGGACAGGTGCTTGGTCTCCTTCTCCTCTCAATATATAGCACCTCTTTTGGTCAGTTCATGTGCTGATATTGGTTTTTACTGCTATGCTGATGATACTCACTTGATATATCACTCAGACATGATGGACTTCTTTACTCCACACTTGCACCATACAACATCCGTCTCTGTTTCTTGTCTATTATGTCATCAGTACATGACTACAATTTTTCTTCACACCAGAAAACCATCATGTTATTGTGCTGATCCACACAGAAACATTATGTAATGCCATGTCATTTTGTTCTGTCTAACATTAAAGAAAACAGGCCTTCCTTTGACCAATGTAACTATCTGCCGTAGGGGCTGCAAGCATGCATATGAAAGTAGTAAAGAAAGTAGTATATAGGTCTTAACATTTGCCTTTTAGTATAGCCTGAAGCAAATAACATAGTAATTAGCATAGTAATTAATGTTTTTTCTCTTTTTTTCCTCTTTTTTCTCTTTACACAATTCTGAACTTTTTTTTTTTTTTTTACAGATTTCAGTGTTATATTTAAGGTAATATATTTTATAAATTCAGAAAACAAGACTATATAGTCTATAGTCTAATCAATGACGATTTATTGCTGCTACAAAAATTGCTAATTCTGCATTTTGATGAGGATATTTTAACATAAAGTATGAACATAAAATTTTTGTTCTAACAAGATACTTTTCTGCCAAGAGAAATTTGTTAAAAAAAGAGAAAGATCCAATTAACTGAGAAAACACTGAGGCCTTTGGATGTCATAAAAATTAACAATTGTTTAGTTATGGTGAGAACAATGTTATATATGTTTCAGCAGAGTAAATACCATTAGCTTATGTAATGTAGAGGGTTTGTAAATGTAGACAAAGATATTAGTTTTTTTGCTGATACCATCAACACTTGTACACTCTTTTGTGTGTTTTCAAGGCTTTGCACAAATAGGCACAGCTTCAGCAAACACTGAGAGGGTTAAACATGTTTGCATTCATGACACAGTGTAGTGAAGTGCTTTGGATGAATGTGTGCCGTAACAGAATGTATTTCTCACTGTACACATTTTCTGACCTATTTATGAGTGCACCTTTACTAGGTTCTTTTATTTTACGGCACAAATACGGCTGTTCCTTATTGGCTGACCTGACACAGCAGTAAAAGTCTTTTCCTCATAGGCATTTACATCTAGAGAGACAAGGTTTGAACTAAATCCTCGACTAAAATTGAGCATTGCAGTAGTCACTGAAACAAATATAAGAGTTAACACCCAAAATCCCAATTAAGTTCACAGCATAACAATCCTTAATCATCAAACAACTAAACAAACAAAAGTAGGGTCAATAAATATGACTCAAATAAATTTCAGCTGCTCTCTCAGCTTCCACTTAACAAAGTGATACACTGTCAATATTTTTTACAGCTTGTTCTGCTGCAAAATAGACTATATATAAATATATATATGTATATAAATATGTATGTATGTATGTACGTCTGTGTGTGTATATATATATA
>JAPZDV010000020.1:5152546-5211146 GCA_029814665.1 Acanthurus lineatus
CTTCAGTTTATGACTGACTCTCCATATGATTTGTGTTGGTATTTGTGTTTGTATATACATGGTTGAATTTTTGGTTTAAATGGCTGTGGGACAGTAAAAACTGATTCATGTTCAATTTAGTTTGGAGACATAGATGGCTTAAAAAAGACAATGGCAGAGGTGGACCTTAGGCCTGTCTTACGAAACTGGATTATAACGTCAAATGTCTGGGTTACAAAAAAGGATTGAAAAGCAAAACACGAAGATTAAAGGTAAAAAAAAAAAAAAAGGGAGCTTTAAGAAATCAAGGCGGTAAAAGCAAAAAACACACTGAGGGAGCAGCAAAAGAAAATCATAAGACCAAAGCGCTTTTCATTTCAACTGATATTTTGATGCCATTCGCTTATCAGGAATTAAAGTCTCCAGTCAATAAGGGTGGATCACATGATAAGCCACCATTTATGCTATCTTGAACAACATGATGTTCATTTCAAGTGCAGGAGTGGTTGATAATTTTCTTTTTCTTTCTTTGTTTTTTGATGCGGGTGTTAGAGGCAGGGTAACGAACAAGTAATTTCAGCAATGCAGGAACATCAAACAGAATGTGTGGCATGCAAAGAAGCCATTTTACAGGTCAGATATGACCATTTATCGGCAGCAGGTGCACTGAAGCACCACTGATGAGCAAAATTGAACAATTCAGTACTGTTAAAGCAGCAATAAATAGTAACCATTAAGTATTTTTTTTGTTATCAACAGAATTAAAATTTTAAAACTAACAAATATACACAAAAGAATATTTAAACTTAAGGCTGGAAGTAATACACATGTTCCACAGGGTTGGCAAAAATATACTATGCTATTGCACCAGCATTTTTAAACAAATTTTTAAAAAGTACTAACACAAAAATTGTATCTAGTTGCCATGGTTCTGCTCTGAGTTAGTTTTTTAAGTTTTGCTGTAAAGTTTCCTTCATTCTTGTATGACCAGTTCATGTTTTCTTGTCCATGTGTTCTTGTATTTCTTGTTTTATTTTGGTAACTCTTGTCTTGCACCTTTTGTCTGCCCAAGCCCTTCCAAGTTTCCCTCTTCTTGTGATTAACTGGTGTGTCTCACCTGTGTTGATTGTCCCACCTGTGTGTCATTACTCCTTGTGTGGATATAATCTCTGTGTTTCCTTTTTTGTTGTTGTTGTCTTCTCACAGTGCTCTTGTCTTTCACTGGTTCTGCATCTCTGTCTTTTTTTCCATGTTTTTGTCCCAGTTTGTTGTTTTATTTTTTGTGGTTTTGACATTTTCTATTTTTTGTATTTCTGCATGCACTTTTTGGCTCTTTCCATTTTGTTTTACTTTTACTAGCTTTTACTAGAAAGCTTACTTTTTGTTTGAACCCTGCCTGTTCCCATGTCTGCATTAGGATCCTCTTTTTTTAAACATGATACTAGAATGATTTTTTTTTTCTTAACCACTGTATTAAACTACATTAATATCTTTAAAGTGACACCTCCTTCTTCTCGGTCAGTGTGAGAAAAGAAGACTCTTAATATGCAAACAGGGAACTATTTTGAACCTTATCTTTGCAATGCCATTGTTTTTACAATGTGAAGCCTTATTTGTTTAATTTAGTTCTGCTTATTTGAATCAATTTGATCATGTCTGTGAGAGGAGGCAAGGAAAGCAAAATATGGCAACATCAGTGCATGCAGTTAGAAAAGCCTCCTGAAGAAAACAGCTCTATTAAAGCAAAAAAGTATTTGTCTTCCTCTCTTCATTTTGTTAGCTTTGTCCAGCTGATCGGGTCAAGGCTCTTCTTGTGGGCGGACAATAACAAATCATTTACTCTCTGCTGCCATCCATTGTTTGTTAGAAAAAAGCCCCATCTTTTGTATCGGAGAGGACAAACTACTTATGCATCACTAATAATGAGAGTCTGTGAATTGAAATTCTTGCATTCATTCTTCCATTCGCTATCTATCACTTACTTTACACAATTAAAACATTTTTACATCCAACATTTTTATTCCAGATAAGAAATTAAACTTACTAACTGCATAAATTGACTGTACTTTTCTAGAAGAATATGCATTCAAAACATTTTTTTGAAAACTGTATCTAACAAAAGGTCGATTCTATGTGCCATTGCACCCTTTATTGACATATGACTTTGTCAATAAAAATGCATCAATGTAGTAAAAAAAAATACAGACCATATAAAGGAAACATTAACCTTTTCAAACTAGAACTACTTAACAGCAGGAGCCGTGGACATCAAGCAAGCATCACCTTTTTATTAGTTTGAGTTTGTTCAGTAGTGCGTGAGAGCACGGGATTATTTCATCATATTGCCAGGAAAGGCACCATGATGATTCATGTTTGAGGCTGTTGGATTCTGGGTAGCTCTCAGACAATACAGATGTGTTTTCACTACCTCATTTCTTTTTATTACTTTGGGATTGAAAACATCCTGTGCCGTACATGTGACACGTGTTTCATTTGATAAGAATTCGGCGCTCTAGGAATGTGTGCATGTGACTTTAGATGAACAGCCCTGCAGCCACCTTTAATGTTCTTCAGGAACACTTGTGAGGTGAGTGCGAGGCTGATATCCTAATAGAATAAGGTGAGATGTCTGCGCCCTAATTAGTGTGATACTACTTTTACTTTGCCAGATAATTAGATTTTATTTAAAAGTCACTTTGCGGGTGATGTCATTAACTGCCATGAAACACTCATCTACCCAGAGGTGCAGCTCACAAACACACAAAGATGCACACACACATTTGTATTTCAATACTTGTGAGGACCCTAATTGATATTATGCATTCCCTAGCCCCTTAAAACAACCCTAACCCCTTTGCCTTAACATCACAACTCAATGCCTACCCTTTCCCTCATCTACCCAAACTTAAACCTAATTCTCAGTCAGTTAGTTTAATCTAAGCTCAAACCTTCAAACGTTCCTTTGAAGTTGTGAGAACCAGGAAGGTTGTCTTCATTTTCCAAAAATGTCATCACTCTGTTAGTTAAGACTTGTTGTTATTTTGTTGGTTTTTTTTTTAAGTACACACACACACACCCCAGAGATGCATGTATCTAAGCCGTGTAATCCAACAGGCCTTTCATCCTAGCTTATAGTAGGAAAAGTGAAGGTGTTTCTGGTTCAACTAATATGGCTTTGTTCTACTGAGGTGTCCAAGTAAGTCAGTGGACTTGTATAAGATTAACTGCACCTTGCCTGAAAAGTGGAGGAGGTCAGCCACTGGGGGCAGGAAATTGTTCCAAAAAGGTGCAAACAAGACAGACAGTTTCCAACAGCTATTACTGTCTGTACAAAATGTCAATAAAAAGTTATGAGACAGGTCTATTTGGCTTGTACTCAGTCTCCAGTAATTGCTGTTTCAAGTATGTTCCACTGTGTGACAGACAAGCTTATTAACAAAAAAACACAAACTGGACCCAACTAGGAATAAAACATCACATTAAAAAAAGAGAAAGCAACTGCACTGACTTTTCCTGTGGACATGAAAAATGGGCACTGAGGCTTGAATTAAGGTTTTCTATAGATATTCCTATAAGGCTTAATGCTATTCATAACTGTAGCTCACACAGGCGGCTCACACAGAAGCATGTTCCAGCTTTAACATGCTTGGCTTCATGCACCATTAATGGGGATGACTAACCCAGGAGCATTAAGATTACTTATGTGTCTTACCTCATTATGCCACTTTTGTTGAATTGACCCTGTATCCATGCAGTTAACATCGACATCAGAGTACACGAACGATGATATACTGGGGTAAAAATAATAGCAATTATTAAAACTGAAACCAGATGGATATTTTTTCTTATTGTTTTTGTATAAGGCAGATTCATCTTAACTCTGCCGAGATTCAATCCCATGATTCTATGGGGTTCTGGAGGCGGTGGTCTTTAACATTAGTCCAGGCTATCTTAAGCACTGATCAACCCCCACAATCAGAGAAAAGAAATCTGAGGTAGGCATCTAAAGAAAATTCGCCTTGTGAATCAGTATATTATGTGTAATTTTTTTACCTTTTTGTTTTCTAAAAGCCCCTTTCCTAAAAAAGGAGCTTTGCAGTTTTGTTCTAATATGAGTATCATATGTTTTTTGTGTTCTTATTATATGAATGGAAAGAGTTGAAAAAGCTGCATTTTCTGAACTTAATTTAATGATATTCCAAGTCTTTGGCAGATATAATTTCAGGGAAGTGGACTCTGTTATCTTGGACATTTAAGTTCAATATGTACTCATGAAATGCATGTAAATAGAACACATTGTCTGTCTGAACATATCATTACTGTCTTGACACTGAACTATGGAGGGCACTACAGTACATTACAGTATGTATGCAGCATCCCTTATTATGTGTGCTTTCTTTTACGTTTAAAGTGGGTGAATCATGTACTATTCAACAAAACGAGTTCAGCGGGCTGTTAAATATTCTGTATAACAATCAACTTTTTTTTTTCGAAAAACAAATCACCATGCCACAGTAAACTTTTGAACACACTGGGAACTACACAAACATCAGTGAAGCAAATGGACAGCCAACAGCGTAGAAGTCAGGATTGTCTATGTCTTTAACCACTCTTTGCATTATTTACATTGAAACACAGTCATATTTCATTTAATGTTAGGAGCTATTTTTAGAGCTCTAAGGGAAGTGTAGGCACGAAAGGTTATCTGGGTCACATGTTATTCCAAGTCTGTGTGTGTTTGTGTGTGTGTATGCTTCGCTCCCTTATGAGAGGCAGAGACTAAAGAATAGCTTCAGCAATGCACAGTTTACATTGATGTAGGACAGTTAAAGGAACTCAAACTTTTCCACTCTATAAGTTAGAAGATTTTAAGATAGTTGACAGCCATCTGAGAAGGCCAACAGCAAAGAAAAGGATCTTTTTTGCTGAAATTCTCATGATGCTGTCAATGTCAAATGAATTAGCTGTGATGAATTATTGCAGTCCTACAGCTTCCTAAATCACAGCTACACTAACTCATGTCAGGACCAGCGGCGTCCCCAGAAATGACAGAGTCAGGTGCTTCACCCCCTTCTATATGTACTTAAGTTGTGTTCCAGTTCAGAAGCTAAATCCCCGTACAGTAAGCCCACATTTCTATACCAAATACATCTGAATTTGTCAAGGACTGTCCCATTTCAGTGGCTCCTCCAAATGCAATCCAAGAAATGTATAAATGCTTATTTTGCGTGGTGTACACTCGAGTCCCATAATTCACAGTACTCATCTTTGTTGTGTATATACATTACAACAGAACATTGAGGCAACAACATGACCTTTTTAAAGTCAGTAAATATCATTTGCTTACATTATTTTTAGCAGGTACTTGCATTCTGGTGCATCAGAATTGTGAACTTGAGAATGTAAATGATGTAAGCCTGTTTATGTTATATTAAAGTTATATTACATTTTCCCAAACATTAGCAAAAGCAGATGCTATTTTAAAGTCTTTTTTTCTGTGCTTGACTGTGCTTCCATTGAATGTACCTGAAGTGTAAGCTCAGCTGATTGCAGGCAGGCTTTGCTGCCTGACTAGGTTTTGTTGGTTGGTTGCATCCAGGAGTTTGTTTATGTGACGGTTGGTTGGAGCTGACACTGTCTTACCACAGTGCAAGTCAGTGAATGAAACAGTACAGTTGCTCAGGTCAGTGATCATCAACTGAGACACTCAAATAAAAGCTTTAAAAATCTTTCCAAAAACAAAAAACACTCATAGAGTACAGTGGGTAATGTTGTTGTAGAATACAACCCAATATGTTTCTGTTTTTAAATACACCCCATAGTTAGTCAAACTCAGACAACTTCCTGTACAACCTAGATGAGCTCAGTTGATGGACTTCCATACATTAAGAAAGCATAAACTTTCAAAAAGTTTAAAGTTATGAACTTTTCCCCAGGGGCTGGCTTATCTAAATTAATCTCAACATAACTTCTAGATTAATTATCATGAAAGAAACTAGTTATGTACTTTAATTGGAATTTTATATAGTGGAATCAGCCACAGTAGATAAATTTAAATGTATATAATAGATGAATCATTTAGACTGACATTTTACTCAGAAACTTTGCACAACTTTTTTTCTTGATGAAGTTAACTTGCAAATTTTCAGTGGTGAATTTAAAAGTCTTAATTAATAGATGCTAAATCTTGTGTGTGTTTGTGTGCGTTTGTGTGAGTTTGTGTGTGTCACAGCCTTGATGTATGTTAGCTTGTTTGTGTGTGTGTGTGTGTGTGTGTGTGTGTGTGTGTGTACCTGTGACCGGGCAGGAGGGAGTGTGAAGGAGGCCACAGCTCTGGGAAAGAAGCTGCTCCTTAGTCTGTTGTTGCATGATTTTATTGTCTTGAACCTTTCGCTAGTTGGCAGCAGTTCAAACAAGAAGTGGGCGGTGTGTAAATGGTGCCCCTGATAATGCTACTGGCCTTTTTTCCCTCAATTGACTGGTAGACTGCTATAGACTGGCACATACAGTGTTTTGGGGTTTTTGGGAATAATGGGCTGGTGGAACAATGGGCCGTTCTCATGAGACTTGCAAGCATGACTCATAAACAAAACATGTACGATGAAACATTTATTGTCAGAAAAGGCAGGCAGTGAAAATATTAGCAGTTGATCTAAAACCCGCACATTTGCATTAATGTTGTCAGTTGTCAAAGCGATTAATATTCACTATGCCCTATAAGAAGAAAAAAAATACAAATGTATTTTGGTAAAATATTGAATAAACATAGTAAAGGATGTGTTAAGTGGCATTCATTTCTTAAGACTTAAAATATCATTTTTGTTTTGATATCCATAGACATACGTACAGCATGCATAAATCAGTTATCACTCAACATTACACTTTTATAACTTTACCTCCTGACTTTAAATGACCCTGAACGCTGCATCAAATCACTGTCACTTTAACAAGATATCATCATCCAGTTGGTAAAGATATTAACTGCTTATAACCAGCTGGTTTTTTGACAAGCATGGAAGTAAAATCCTGTTTCCCTTTTGTAAGTAAACGAACACAGCAGAGCAGTGGTCTCAGCGTTCAGACCTTTACCTTGCCTGCTCTGTTAATGGCTGTTCACTCACTGAAATAGGGCATTTATTTTTCAAGGCTATGTTACAGTGATGTTTTCATAATATTAAAATTACACTGACAGAGTGCCAGTATGGCTTGAGAGCCAGCTACACAGCAAAGGTCATCATCTCACTGCAGCCAAAAACACAATTACTGCTATTAGATCATAAGAGGGTCATTCAGCCAGAATTAAATTTGCTATTTAGATACAAGCAAGTGGATGCAAAAACATATACACTCAAAGCTGCCAATGAAAAACATGTGCACAGTTCATTTTTCTAATGTAGCTGAGTTTGAGTGATAGTCATTTATTGGCAGCCAGTGTTCACTTCAAAGGTTAACCAGTCTGTGCAACTTTAAAGCCCATCACAATATTTCAACAGTTACAACAGATATATACAGTTTTTGCAATATTATGATGTTATATTGCTATTGACACAGGTGCATGAAATATAGAGGGTTTCTTTATACAAACACTAGTCTAGCTTTCTCCAAAAATACATCATCCAGCATCAACAAAAAAAAGTTCAGATAATAAAAGCAAAAGTTTGCCTTGCACGCTGAACTGTTTGTGAAGTCTGTGTCTTTGCTTTAGACAGCCACCATATTAACTGTGCAGATGTAAATGAATAAACATATTTCCCAAAATGTTTTAGCTATGTGCATAAAAATAAAGTAAATCAAAACTTACTTGATCACACTGTTCAGTTTGCTCATTGCAGTTGGTAATTCATGCAACCAGAGAAGAATTTCATTATGCTTCATACATCTTTAATTATTATAATGACTTAAATAGATGGACTACTTATGTAAAGAAGATGTCCAGTATCCAGTCAAAATTATTGCACAGATCATGTTAACCCATTGGAGCCAACAGACCTGACTGAATGTACTTTTTTAAGTGTTGTTTTTAATATAATAAACTGTTCAAATTTCCCAATAATTTGTTACTCAGTGATATTACTTGAATAAGTTGTAAAATATTGTGAAATTCAACTGCAGAATAACATACACAACTGACCTTACCCCTTTTTTTACAGAAAAAAAAGAACAAAAACAGGCAAATGTGAAATAGAGTAGACTTTTTGACAGAACAGAGAACACAAACAAGGCTCAGAAATGTCCCAGTATTGATGTGAACTGCCTCAATTAGTCTCCTCTTCCATTATAATTCCTCAGAAAGAGGTCTGAACAGGTATTTATATCTTGCCCTGCCCCTCTATTGCCTCCAGTTGTGGTTTATTTGATGGCACTTTCTGTCCACAGTCATGCAGAGTGGCACCAGATATGCCTTGCTTGTGCTCTTTTTGCAGAGTGTGCACTCTCTCTTTTCTTCTGGCCTCTTTTGTACAGAGAAATTGCCACAGGAATATGGATGTATACCCTGTCAGGGACTGAGAGGTCCAGTGACATGTGAACAACTGAGCCTCTGAGGCTGCCCCTTTCATACCCAATCATGACTCTGTCACCTGTTACCAACAAGCCTGGATACCTGAGAAATGTTCCAAACAGGTGTTTTTTTTTTTGTAGCATTGAACAACTTTCTCTCTCTTTGTTGCTAATTTCCTAACTTTTTAAAATAATGTTACTGGCATCAATTTTAAGGTATGAGGAAAATAATGTCTGCACACTGCACAAACAGCTCCCACTGTTTTATTACTGGTTCAATTCAACATTTTAATCCAAACAGATCTTCTTTAAAATTTTATCAAAATTAGAGAATGTTTTTTTGGAAAATGTAATTAAGTTGCTGAATAAAAAGTGAATTAGAAATCATTAGTCAACATGAGAAAAAAATGATGACATCCTGCTTTATGTATTATAGCATCCCAAAATTTATGGAACTGATATTTAAATCATAGCTGTTGTACTCCTCGGTAGCATTTTGTCTAAGAAATTAGTCCTTTTTTTATTCACCATTGCTGGTTTTCTTTCCTTCACACAAGTTTCCCTTGAGTATGCAGTATGAATGGTGGAACGCACACTGACATTCCTCCTATGCATTTCACAAAAAGAAGCTTGCTGTCTCTGATACACAGCCTCTCAGGGACCTCCTGGTGAGAGCAATTTCTTTTGTTGTTTGTGTGTCTAGTCTTCCGTCATGGTAGGTGCAACATTTCAGCCACAATGTGATGGACGGGCCCCAGCGGGGCCAGACCCGCCTATCCTGGATTTTGGCCCTGCTAGGAGAAATAAGCAACAAAGCTGTTTTAATGCATGGGCTTATCAGAGTCACAAACCCGACAACGGGAAAGGGCCCAGTAGGCTTGGTTTGTTGTTGTTTGCCAGGAGCTCTGAGCTTCAGTTAATGGTAGTGCTTCGCCCATTAGAACAAAACAAACAAACAAACAAAATAATATGCATTCTTCTGGCATGAGCACTGCACATGGTCCAGAGCCAGTGTCACTAAGGTGTCTGAACAGTGCTGGGCCATGTAATAGTTATCACAATGTGAGATAAGCAGACCCTAGGTAGTCCCCATTTACATGTGGCATCACTGTATTAAATGACTGAATATCCATATCCAGGTGAAGCATTAGACTGGTCACTTATTTTTTATGTAAATTAAATTGTTCTTTAGTTTCCATATATCTCTCATTTTGACAGGTTTATGCCCACATAGATGATCAAACCCAACTTTGATCCAACTCTAGGTATATCTAATTTCTTATTGCAATTTTAAATGTAAACATATTAGCTTGCTGCAAAAAAAACTGCAAGAGCCATGATTCTTTTTAAAATTAGATTAAGTTTCATTTCATTAAAACTAAAAGCAGAAAATGTCTAGCTCTTTAATACAGTTGTTATGGTGACAACACCATTTCATCCCCAGATCATCTCCTCCCATGTGTCTGCAGACCTCACATTACATAGATACATACTGTACAAGCGCATTGACATCTCACAGAGAATTTAGGAAGACTTGATGATTTTTCAAATGGATAAAGCACTGTATTAAAAATGAGTGGACAGTTATTTTTAGCTCTTTTCATTATAAAGTGGCATATTGAGAACGTCCAATCTATCCCTTTGACGGAGGGATGATGGCGTCTGAATGTGGAATTAGCGCATGCCTCAGCGTCTTTGTAAGATTTTTTACTTTTAATGACTGCACTAATTAAGAAGTCTTCCTCGGGTCCTGGATAAAACAGGAAAAGCAATGATGGATGGGTTTAGAGACAAAGAAAGGGAGTCTCGAGAGAGAGAGAGAGAGAGAGAGAGAGAGAGAGAGAGAGAGAGACGCTCAAGGGCGGCCCCAGTAGATAGTGGTCTGCTCTCTGTTTCACTTCACAGCAGGGGTCCCTTTAAGCAAAGGTCCAGGCAGTGACACTTTCTCCTAATGAGGGAGTAAGACAGCTATTGGTCATGCTGAGAAGCCATTAATAGTGTTAACTGGGCTTGCTAGAGGAGAATATATCCTCCATGACATAGCATGTCTCTCTTTCTCCTTATGTGGAAGGAGAAAGGAGCCTTGCAAACACACACATATATACTGTACATACCTCAAAATCAGACATCTAAAGTGAGGATGAACAGATGTGTGATCGCTCCTTAACCTTGGCTTAACAATGTCAAAAGCTATCATGGGAAATGATCAGTGAACAGAAGCTGGCGTTTGAATATGGAATTGAAATCTGTTAATATAGCCGCTGACTATAATTAGGTAAGACAGTCAATGTCATTACGTCCTCATTGTCAGTCATTATGTTATAGGATGAAATGTAACTGCTTATTTAAGTGACACTGGGAGCCACTGAGTGACAGTGTATTTCACATTGAAATACTTTCCTTAATGGTTGTCTGTTAAGCATATAAAGCTTTTTCCTTAAGTCTTAAGTCTTCTGCATGGACTGCATACAAATTTGCTGACACATTTTCAACATTTCTTTTTCTCCTTCCTCTTGTTGTTGTTGTTGTTGTTATTGATATTAGTCTTTTTTTTAACTTTAATTTCATGTTTCCTGATTTATTTTTTAAATTTCTTCCCTTATATTTTGTTAAACTTCCTGTTTTTGTCTCTTTCCCACCTTTTTGTGATTACCTGATTACTTTCACCTTTCCCTGATTATCATCATGTGTGTTCCCTCTTAAAGTTGTCACTTTATCTGTGGTTGTTTACTCGTATTTCTTGCCTGCATTTCTGCCTGGTACTTTGTGTCATACCAATTAGTTTACTCTTGTTTTTCTTTAGTTTATATATATAATTTTTTCATGTTCACTTTGCTATCTCAGTTTTGTTACTTGCCTTTTTTTGGTACCTTCTGTTTGTTATTAAAGCTTGACCTTTTGATTCTGCAACCTGCTGACAAGTGTTTTGCATTTGGGTTATTTGTTTTTTAACTTCGAAATAGAAACAGTGTTCAAAACAAATGGTAATGACCACAAACTTTCTTTTATTTTACTGACTCTGCATGTCATGTTGTTCCTCGTAATACTAACCAAGAAATACTTTGGCCTCTGGAGAGCTGCAGCTACAGGGCCGCTCACTGCTGTAGGTTTTGGTGGTCTTCTCATATGTCATCATCACAGTTAGATCCATGAAAGAGGGGACCAGCTGAAGCAAGCACAATGTTCTGTTATGTATATTATGGGGGTTGTGCACAGCACTGCGTGTGAGAGAGCTGCTGCTGACTCAGTGGGTGTCAGAGAAACAAACAATAAATAATATCTGGTGCAAAATAATGTCAATGATAACAAGCAAAAGGATCAGCTGTGTGAAAGCTAATTAGCCTAGCCTGTGCTTCCAATTTGCAAACTTGTAATAATGATTGGTTCTTCCAAATGCTGACTGTTATAAAGGTTTGGATGCCTGAAATCATTCTGCTACACGGGCTTGTTAAAGGTAAGTGTGTGTGTGTGTATGTGAGTGTGTCTGTGTGTAAGGGGGGGTTATCAACAGTCATAGGTTTTACAGGATTATGCTCCATTCAGAAGTTGGCAGCATGTCGCACACTCTTGGAAGTGTATCAGCTGCTGCCAGAGTAAATCTTTGCTGATGTTTCTATTTTTAAAAAAGGCACAGTAGTTGCAGCATCATTAGTTTAAATTTCCTTTCCACATCAAAGGAGACATTTCATTTCATTTCTACTCGTGTGTACACTTAAGCTAAAATTTCGTTGTGTTGAAAACAGTGTTAAATTACACAAAACAAAGCACAGACAAAACTTCTGAGCTACTACTATTAAGACTGCACCATCTAAATTTCTCCTCCGTCCTGTGTACCCTCCAGGTATGGGACCACATGGCACATGAGCATCTCCTACATTCAATTAAAGGACAATTAAGTTTACACAAACAGCCAGGGTAGGCAAAGACAAACAGCTGTACATCTGTTCAAAAGAAGTTAAAGGAAAAAATAAATGCAAGCGTGGTACCCTTGCCAGGCTCACATATTGCAAACACTCACATGTTAGAGCATTTCTCAAGGGGGCTGAATACCGTATGGGGCTGCCAAATCCAAAGTCACCTTGTCTCAACTTGGCTGGATCTGATGTGTTGCACTGTTTTGTGACAAGACTTCTTCAAATGCCTTCAATACCACATTGATTCTGCTATATCCACCACTCAGAACTGCTACCCAATTATCGGTCATGCTCAAGGAGAGAATATTTCTTTGCCATTTTCGTTCTCTGCATTGAGCTCCATATCCTTGTGCCTGCTCTCTCGCAGTCTCCCATGTATTACCTGAAACTGATCCAAATGGAAATGATGTTCCTTAAAGATCTCATCTGTGAGTGTGTATGTTGGTGCAACTGCTGACCAAGTGGTAGGCATCTGTCACTTTTTAATTTCTTGCAGGTTTGCTGTTCAGCATTTGCAAATCATGATGACTCTTGATAAGACGTGGGTAGCAACACATTACAAACAACTCAACATAGTAAGAAAGTATTTTTTTGAAGAAGAGTAATTTCATGTCTGCACATGTTCTCTTACTTGGCTGTTTTCTAGCCTGTTTTCTAGCCTGTAATCTACTTTTTACTTCACCACACCTGCCTTTATGCCAGGATTGGGACAAAGTGTACAAGGACACTGCAGATGTCATGATGTCAGCTGTCTGAAAGGAGAAGAGGCACACTTGACTTGTGACAGCGATGCCATGATGTTGGATCAAGTCAGTGAACAGGAGGCAGCTGCCTTCAAAAATCCCTGGCCACATGTGACCACACTTTGTGACCCAAAATACATAAAAAAAGAGGACAATTATGAAGTATTTGCTGTGCCTTCGGAAGAAAAAAACCCTATAAAACTGCTTTTGAAGTTGGTTTATTTTTTGTCCTTCAAAAGCACCTGAAGTAAGTTGCACATATTTTAAGTGAAAATGCAGTAAGCTAGCTATTTTAATGACGCTGACCCATCTTGTAGCTGTGATCATGTGTTGGGCATTTAAGTTAAAAAGTAAACATTAGGTTTATAGCTCATTATAATGCTAAAGTTTTGTAAAAATGGAAGGTAACTTGTTTTTAAATTCAATCATTTTTGTAGCAATAACTGTACTTTTGCTTGAGTTTAAACTTTCAGTACTTAGCCCACCGCTGTACTTCCTTGATGGTGATAAAATAAAATATTCCTCAAAGTCAGAAAACTGAGATCTGAGCCTTGTGTGTGTGTGTGTGTGTGTGTGTCTTTGTGGCTGCATTATTAAGTGTTGGCTCAAGGTTAAATCCACACATTGGCTCCGCTGTGTGTCTTTCACTCCTCAGCAGTGATGTAGCTGTATACTACATGGTGTGACGGTATACCATGACATCGTTGTTTGGATTGGCTTGTAAAGGTCAAGTTAAACAATGAGCTAAAGCAAAACAACTCTAACATCCCAAGAAATCTTTGACCCAAATGGTCACACTGTAACCAATGGCTGCCATATTGCATATAATCTGATTTTCACAGTCTTCATATACTGTGATTCAGTATATATTGATTTAAATGAACATATAATATACTCAGCTATTCAGTATGTATCGGTTGGCATCTCAAAATTTGGGACATTGTGTTCATTTTTCAAAAACAGGCCTTGTCTTAAAATATTATGTGGGTATACAGATGTATGTCACTAACATTCAGTGATAAAGATCTGACAAAGTTGTTTTAATCATTAAAACTTCACTAATCACCAATTAATCATTAAAACTTCTCTAACTGGTAATTAAAAATTAAAATTTTTTTCCTCTCAGAAAAATTTATTTTTTTTACATTTCACCATTCAAAAACTCTTCTTTTTCACAAGAAGAAAAGGATCAAAGTGATCATGATAAACCAGCTTGTTTAACTGGCACGGACAAACAAAATCTTCTACTGTACTGCACACTGCTGGTATGGGATGTGTCACACCGAGGGTAACATATGGGGTTAATGAACTGTGTTGTACAGGACATATGTCTTCTCTTGCTTGGTTGAGAACAGTTCCTCCTTTTTCCAGGTGGCTATGTCCGGGCTGTAACACCCCACTGTGAACGGTGACACTCAAAGGTCAGTGTGTTGTGCTCTTATGTGTACATGTTCCCGTATGTGTCTATGTTTTGTAAATGTGTTGATGGATGAGTAGTATTTCTTTTTGGCCTTCACTGTCAGTTTGAGACAAATAGTCTGTCTTGTGTCATTTAGCCTGAATCTTGTTCGCATTTTAAGCACTTTCTTAAACATGAGAAAAATGATTTACTGTGAGATTTGCGCAGTTATTTTCAACAACTCCGCTGTGTGAAATGACTTAGAGAGGAAGTTGAGGATTGCTTAAAAGGCTATGAACATTACATGTGAAGGTCAAGTGTGTAGGATTAGGCAGCATCTAGTGGTTAAGTGGTAGATTGCACCCAGCTTAACATGCCTCCATCATCCTCCCCTTCCAAACATGTAGGAGGACCCACATTGTCAGAAAAGCTCAAGAACCTTGCAAAAGACCCTCTTCAGAGCCCATGTTTGTTTGATTTTTCCATTCTGTTTCTTGTTTATTGTAGAAACATGGTGGTGCAACATGGTAGACTTCATGGAAGAGGACCCTCATTCCTGTGGATATTAAAAATTTATTTTCAGGTAATAAAAGCACAACAGGCCTTATTTTCAGGTAATTGCACACTTATAAAAGCACATTTTTATATTCCATTTCATTTTTGCTGTAGTCTACAAATATATCCTCCTAAATCCTACACACCTCACCTTTTTAAAACAAGTCCAACTGAGTCTACTTTTCCAGTCATAATATGTGGAAGCAGCAGACTTGATTTAATAATTTGGGCTGGTCTGTTGTGATGGAAACGTTCATGGCTCCTTCCATTTTTAATGGTAGTAGATTATCACTGCTGTCAAGGGAGCAAGTACACTTTTAGCCATGAGAGCTAGTCAGAAGATTTAAGTAGTGTTTGATACAAAGAGGTCCAGTGGTTTATACAAGTGTTTCAGTGTGAGTGTGGCACACAGAGTGAGTGAACTTGATATAAAAGCTCATTATTTAGCCACAGGGCGAGCTAATTAATGTTTGTGTCTGACATTCCACTTAATGGCACGTAGGAGTGACAAAATAGCATATACGATCATAAGAACAAGATAAATGTACAATGAGAGGATGTTAGCATGCTAATTTTTTCTCAAACAGATAATTATCCCCTTCTTGCTTGGTAGCATGTCGCCATGCTGCCTTAAACCTGATTAATTTATTATGAGCGTGGTCACAATTTTCACCCACAGGGACGAATGCATTCCAGTCTACTGATAAACTACCAGACTAGTACTGTGTTTTCTACACACTACACATCTCTCTGAACATGATATAGGGTGTAACTTCAACAAATATCTTTTGAGACAGCCAGTAGAAAAACTTTGTCTGTGTTGTGTCTCAGACTGTCCTTTTGCACTCTGAGTGATGTCGTCCTTGCACTATGTGCTACATATGCTGCGGAGATCTTTCAAACTGTTGATATATGTCTGCAAAGATGGAAATAACATAGTCCTCCTATATATTTATATTTAGTGGAAAGTCTGAGGCTCATTTTCCTCTCTTTTATTTATTTATTTTTGTTCTCTTTCATCCTGCTTTTTTAAATTTGTGCCATTTTAGCCAAGAATTGAGTTGTTTTACCTTTTTGCTTTTAATTGTTTTAATCCCATATTGTGGTGTTTTAGCTCCTCTGTGGAGCTCCTTTATTCTCTGTGTATGAAATGTGCATTTTAAATTCATTACTGCCAAGCTTTGTGTAGCCTTGTGTTTGTAGCCTCTATGCAGCTGTATATGAAGTTCAGATAAATGCCTTCATCTGAAGAAGACATAAGTTTCAGAAAAATACAAAGACTAAATCATCTTTATCATAAAGCACTCCTTTTTTTCACTTCTTTGCATGTTTGTCAAGATGACTTCATGGAATATTTAAACAAAACTCCTTTTTCTCTGAGATGTATAGAAATACTGTATTCTTTCATGTAAGCAGCCGAACACAAATCTTGTCTGAATGCCACTGCTTTACATTTGCATTCACTTTTATTCTTCTTTTTCTGAACGTTTTTCATGTTTTCAACCACTTATGAATAATGAAGTGCTTTAAGACACTTTAAGATAGAATATTTATTGAAATTCTAAGATCAGCCTTTTGTACTCCATTCACTTTAAAGGTCACACATTATTTTTTATTTTTTAACAAGTTAAAATTGGTCTTTAAAATGTGTCTTTGGAGGTTTTTGCTGATAATATCACACAGATTATACTTTCTGTACTTTCTAACATGCCTCCATACGCCTTTGTTTCAGTCCTGTTGGAGACAAGTTGTTTCTGTGGCTTAATATTTAGGTAAGGGTGTGTGTGTTAGTATGGTTGTTAATATCTACTTATTTATTCCACCACTCCATCATTGGAGCTCTATTGGTCAATATGAAATGGTGTTTGTAACATTGTGAGCAGAGATCCTGAAATTGTCAAGTCAATATGACCTTCTGTTACAGGGTTAACCTGTGCCCTTTAAAGTAAGATGCACACTGGTATTGGCATTTGGCATTTTGTTTTGGTATGAGAAACAACAATACTTGTTTACATTTAGAAAATAAATAAGGTGTAAGGTTTAAGAAAAACTTGTTAGTTTTACACTTTCAGCTTTCCTTTCTGATGGAAATGCGCTCACATCGGAGTTTGTTAAGTTCCTGGTCAAACTCATACAGACGCTAAAGGCTACTTTCTATGCCTGTGTAAGACACCAAAGGGCATGACAAGGCCTCAGTACCTGAGGTGCAGGGAATGAGGTTGATCTGTACTTCTGCTCCATAGCGCTTTTAGTGGTCAAATGGACCATAGGCTACCTTTGAGTTTACTTTTTTGTGAATTTCACCCAGTCTCACAGTTTTTTTACATTCCACAGACATATTTGTGATGTTCACACAGGCCACTTCTGTCTCAGTGTGTAAAATTCTAACAAACAGGAGCTGTGTTTTTACAGCTCTGACTCCCGCAGAGGTTCCCTTTTTAGAGCTGATCAAGTCATAATATTTTGCTCTCAGCAATGCACACATGCATTTTTTTGTTCAGAAAATACATTTTTACACTCTCTCTTTTACTTTTCTGTTCACACATTTGAACCAAGCACCGATTCATTCCCAGAATTTCATATTCATGTGGGTCTTATTTATTTAACAAAGGCTCAGTGCAAAGTGCTTCCCATTAGATCATGGCCTTTAGTCCCACTATACCGCAATATTTAACTTTAATTATATTATTTAAAGCATCTTAGACAAAGTAAATACAGTATATTTTCATTTAATAAAACTTCAGCAAAGTCACGTCATCTTTCTCCCTATGCTGTTCTTCATTCTTTTGGCCAGTCAGAGAGTGGCTAACAAACCTTGTAATTGTGCCAATTTATCTGATATTTAATTAGTTTAATAAAAAAAAAAAACACAAGGGGACTAAGAAAGTGTAAGAATGACATCATATAGTGGCCTTCACTGTGTCATTAATTTTGAATTGCAGAAGTTTCTCTGTTGTTTATTATTAAAATGGATTACAGTGTATTGAAAGAGGAAAGATCAACTCAGATGGGAGTCAAGGAAAGAGTGATAGAGTGTCAGTTTGTGTGTGTGTGTGTGTATGTCCAGTTTGCCTGCTTGCTTACTTGGTTGGCATATTCTCAGTTGGATGAGAGGACATTTATGTGATGTCAGCACGCATTAACCTCTCTGAAAATACATTGGAAACAAATAGGGACACATGTGCCCAGATCCCACCAGCTCTAAGTAAGAAGCCTCTGGAAGGAAAAGCAATGCTGGACAACACAGAACAGATCCAAAAATAGAAACAGGGAGATGAAAGTGGAAAGCTTCTTGGTTGAAAAGAAAATATGGGCTTTCTAAGGTTTTTGACAAACAGTGGATTCAATTTAAAATTTAGGATTAAGTTGCTGTTTAATTTATGCAGAATTTTTAGTTAAAATTCAATTAATTACTCTTCTTCACAATCCAAGATTTTATTTTAAAAAACATTCCCAACCAATGTTTCTCTAAAAATCTTATCAGTCTAACTTGTGACATGATAAGATCATTCATAAAGCTTGTTTAAAGCCCAAAATTACAACCAAAAATACTCTGAGATGCTTACTTTGCCATGATCATATATATATATATATATATATATATATATATATATATATATGTATATATGTATATATGTATATATATAATAAAATTACAGAAAGTCATTCACTATGGACTAAGTATCATCCTAATTGGCCATTTGTTAATTGGTCTAAGATGCTAATTATGAGTCTAGATGTGTGGCCTTCCCATAATGCCCCCTGAGGACGCAACTGTTCCACCATGTGTGGCAACAACCTCAGAATACTAATGTCAATGAAGGGTACCATACAGTGTTCATGACAGGTTTCCCTGCTTGCATGTGTAATGCCTGATAGATGAGAGTACCTCATTCAGGCTCTTTTCCCATACATCATAGTCCCGCCCTGTTTCTGGGTGAAAGCAGCCACGCTAATTCACAAAAAATGACAAATATGATGTTTCTAATTGAATAAGATGAAAAAAGAAAACAGTTTTGGTTTTTTTTAGCTTCTCAGAGCCCAGATCCTGGGGCCAGTCAGGTAAACAGTTATGTTCCTGCTGATCAATGATGTTGAGACACTTTATTTAGCTGTTTTGGTTACCTGTCCAATGTGAGTTACTGTAAACTAATTATATCCCTGTGGCTAAGCCGAACCACTGTCTGTACTTTGAATGGCATTTGTGCTTATTAGGTGACCTTTAACTATGAGCTGAGAGCAGGAGAAAACAGATCGGTTTTAGCCCCAAGTCCTAAGTTACTCTATGCCATTAAAAAGGTTCATTATTAGAAGGTAGCTCAGCTCAATTTATGTGAATTATTAATGGTAAAATACCATCTTCCTCTGGTAATCTTTCCAGTGGACAGACCCTTTAACCAAACTCCATTCTAAAAGCAAGCATTTTATGACACAGTCACATTTTTTGGCTGTAAACTTTAGTTACACCATCACTGAGACTCTTCAGGAACAATCACCAGAAAGGATTTACTCAGTAATATCATTTACAAATACACAATGAAGTTTTGCTACAGACATACAGTATATGAGTTTTCTGGCATTCAAAATGCAATGCGGCAGGTATTAAGCTATTCAATTTGGCAGCGAAATATTTACAGCATTTATTTTTACCTTAAAAGGGGGCGTGGTTGTTTTAAGGACAGGAAAATAACATATGCATGCTCAGATCTATTAAATTTAACTGGATGTTACATATACAGATGGATTTCTTGGCATTGAGTTTTATTGATAAGTGTACTTTGGCATCAGGTGTCTATGATTAAGTATTTTAAACTCAGTGTTCACTCACCAACTTTCTTCTCTGCCATCATGTGACTTAAGGTAGTGCCTTCCCTTTTTTTTAAATTTTTTTCCAACTCACCCTTGCAGTCCTATCAGATAGGCAGTTGCCCCTTCATCATACCCCGTTGATGGATAGGATGGTCTCAGAGTTGGAATTGCTTGCTGAAATTTCATTGCAGAGAAAACACAGTGATGTGGTGCATCACATGTGAATCCATAGAGAACAATGATTGTGTGGAAGTGTTGATGTTGCAACTTGGTTCCTTTTTCTCGCTAGGGTTATTTGATTTTTGACTCCGTTCATATTGTGCTACCAATGGTAGAGGCCGGATCTTTCAGCTATTTATCAATGACTTTGATGTGTCCAATCTTTTAGGTATAATTGTAATCACACCACAGTTTGGTGGAAAATGCTTCAGCTGACTCAGGTTGACAATAAGGTCAGTTCAGTGCTGCTGGCTTGTCTTTGCTGCAAGGTTGCTTTTTTGTATGATTAAGTATATTTAATATTAGAATCATATTGTTTTGCATATAAAATACATTTTTTAGCTAGAAAATGTGGATAAATATCATCCAACTAAATCAGAATTTCTATGTTTTAAACCTTCTGGGGTCATTCTGCAGTCTCTCCAGGTACCCTGATAACTATATAAGTGCCCCATGATGAATGCCAAGAATGCACCCTGTTTGGGAACCAATGTGTAGGGTGTGCAAGGCAAAGTCTTTACCTGGAGACTTGAGGAAGATGAAGGAGGTCATCTACAGCCAGAAATTTCCCATGGCTGAAGCAGTGGGATACTGAAAGCTCCACAGAAGCTTGTTAGCTGACTTTGAGATTAATGTATTTTACCGCAGGCTGAACATTGGTTACATACCTTTTCACCATCAAGTTTTAATAACTGACTTCATTGGCCAAACTAATGATTGCTGTGAATATTAGGCATAATATTCACATTATGTTGCGTTATACTTCAAGTATGTAACTGAAATTGTCTGAAAGAAACACAGGAAATCCTTTCCTATTAAATTAAATTCTGGGCCCAATTCCTCTTATTTCTGCTCTGACACTCTAATAATGTCAGTAATTCATGTGCATAATTGATGATGTTTATGTGCATATGCATAATTAGAAAGCTATGCTTGCTTAATAGTTAAAAGGATCTCTTGAATGTTCAATGGGTGTGATTAGCTTTTGTACTAATTTGACTGTTTCTCATGCTGTCTCGAATCCATTCTGAGCATGCAGACATGCCTGGGAGAAAATGTGTGGGTTTTAATGCCTGTTAGGGTACTTAGGTGTGCTTTTTCTCACATTAACTAATCAGCTCAACTCTCTTCTATAATTGTTACTGCCACCCTCCAGAACTATTTGGGAAAGAACCTTGCTTTCTCCCTTTCTTCACAGTGATGAAGCTGTCCACCTACTCTATCTCTCCCACTCGCTCCCTGAAACCTCGAACCAAAGGCAGTGAGGGCTGCTCTGGCCCTCTGGGCTTTGTCAGCCAGCTCCTGGCTCCCACGTTACAGACAGTCCAGTGTTTTCCTAGTACTGCCTTGTGGGCAGAGATGCTAATTTGAAGTGTTCCTGGATGAGACAGCTCTGCGAGAATATAAGCCAGAGTCCACAGAGTAGGACTCATAATGCCTCCATGCTTTAATGCTTCTCTATCAAAAACACAAACGTGAGAGCTGGTTTTAGGAACCTAAATTTCTCTGGCAGCCTGTGCCACCCAGGGAAAGGTAGCTTTTGTGGGGTACTGGCTCCCAAAATAGTTTCACAAGGCATTGACTCCGTAAATTTTTAATGTCTGTGCAGTCTGTAATGGGAAGCCAAATAAACAAGTTCCACAATACAAACGAAGCAGATTTTAACAAGCAAAAAATGAGACGAACTGTGTTACCTGAGGGATTCACAGTACTGGTGCACTAAAAAGAACTCTGTCTTCTAGCCTGTTGAACAACTTAGAGTAATGAATAAGCAGTTTCCTCTGAAGTCGGGCTCAAACTAAAGGACTTTTGGCTGATTTAATTCCCATTCGTCCCTCCCTCAAAGAGGAGAAATCTGGTTTGGGACTCTGGTCAGTAGAAATGTTCGGTACAGATTATCTGGTTATGTGAAGGATTTACAGAGTCAGTCTTAAATCTCCTGAGCCACCTCGATTATATCAAGCATGTTTTGATATTTAGGATTTAAATCGGGATGATGTTGTTAAACCACAAACACCAATGAGAGTGACATCCTGGAGCAGCCATGGATGCTGCCAAGCAACAGTAAACGTCATAGCCCTTGATGCTAAACGTTAGCTAACACTTGTTGACTGCATTTCCAAACCATTTTCTTATCCGGACCCATTTAGCGTTAGCATTACCGCAGCAAACTGTTGCATCACATCAGTCTCTATTTTGCTTACTTCTGCTTCCCAAAGAGATCACGTGACATAGATCACATGGGGGGGTGCATCGTTTCCCATGGAAGGATAATCTTGATAGTGTACTGTAGAATATGATGCATCATTATTTTTAGATCTTGTAGTGTGTGCTTGTTTGAGATTAGAGAGCAGAACATCTGTGAAGTTTCACCTTATGTGTGTGATGCAACCCAATGTTGAAATCATTTCGGATTTAAAAAACTCCTGCAGAGCCCAGCTTAACTGACATTAATCCACCGGGAAGCCCTTCCTGACACTATCTGGAAGAGGATAATTTCTACTTATTAATTCACATTCTTAAAATCTGATCCACAATACTTTAAGTAAGTGTTTTAGATGATTACATTGCTCTCTAATGCAGTTTGTCTTTATAATTGTAAAGTACAAGAACGATCTGGAACTGATAAGCCCCATTTTTATCAGATTGTTTTTTGTCATTGTGACTTTGTGTGAAAGTACAGACAGGGGACACAGGAGAAGAGAGAGGGGTATAACATGCAGCAGAGTCCACTGCCAGAGCTGAAATGGGAACATTACTGTACCAGAGAGTCACATTAGCTCCGAATTTATTACAGGCTGCTGTCAAAATTTATGGAGCATGCACATATTTGTTTACTGTGTACCCACTAGTTTTACTAGTGGCTGGCTTTTAAGATCTCTGCAATCGCTGACATGACTCTGAAAGAATTTGGTGCTTCAAAGCAAGAAACCTGATGATTCCCTAATCTTTATTTTAGCATCACCATTACATGAAAAGCTCATTAGTGAGTTTTTTTTATGAACACTACAGACTCAGCATAGCTTGCAGATCTTTTCTTATTTAGTCCCTGTTTTCCTATCTTTATCAAAGAAGTGCAAATTTACAGCTGAATTCAGCATTGCATGTTTTGATCTTTCCACAAAACAAAATTCCAGTGTACTATTCTGCATACTGTAGAGCTAACTAATAGCATCACTAATTAATCAAACATTTTAAATAGCTCATGCAGCTATGCTCAAGTACAGCAAAACAATTTTGATCCAACACAGGTAACTTTTTAAATTAATAATCTGGAAAAGAGGAGAGCTGCTCTTTTCTAAGGGGGATTTAAAAATACATTTTTACGCTTTTGACAGGTGCTGAATCAGAAAAATACAGAACACAGGCTACAAATGTAATGAGCTTAAACATTGATCAATACATCACAGATCATAGGACATTTTTTGTCAGATATTAGTTTACTTAGTTTTAGTTTAGTTTAATAAAATTTAACAAATGGTAGTCAAAATTTAGATTTGTTGTGTCTCTCTTTCTCTTTGTCGTTATTGTGGGTTCTATTCATGTTGTGAGTTGTGAAAAAATTTGATACATATAGGATGTTTTATCTATTACATCATAAAATTTGTGCATCATGTCATGACAACATATCAAAATTAATCAGATACCACACGTTCAAGATTAAAAGAAAATCTTTTTTTGTGTCTTTGATATGTTCAAGTATGTGTCAAGAATGTTTTTGATATGTGATGTTTTTCAAAAAAAAAAAAAGTTTTCCTATCAGACATTTGCCCTCTTCCTATTTGTTCAACATTGGCACAGCATTTCACAAAAGAACCACCTGACTGTGCTGCTCATACTTGGAGAGTAATGGCATAACCTATTTGCCCTATTTTGCTCAAAGCGTAATATTGTTCCAGACAGAAGAGAATATGTTCTCTATACTAACCATGACTGCTATGAATGAATCAACAATACAGGATATAGGAGCAGTGCTGTAGGAATCTATTGGTTCTTTGCAGCAAGGTGAAAGAAGAAAGGAAGAAAAAAAAGCTTAGCAGCTTGAGTTCTTATAAATTTAAGGCAACAAAATGCTTTAGGAGGTCACCGCCTGCCATCTTTTTCTTAAGATCAAGCTAACAAGATGTAATGTATTAATTGGTAAAGGGGCTTTAAATTATTTATTTTTTTCTTTTGAACAGAGCTAGGCTTGCTTTTTCCCCCCTGCTTCCACTCTCTATCCATAGCTGAGCGGAAACTGCTGGATGTAGCTCCCAATTTTTGGCAGTCAAATATGAAAGGGGCATCATCATCTTCATATCTCTCAGCAAGAAAGTGAGTGTTTCTTCAAACTGTCAAACTATTAAACTGCGATAAACTGACTTAGAAACACTGCAAGCCCAGCATTTGTTCTTATCCTCTTTAAAGATTAGCACCCAGAGTGGTAGTTGATAACAACCAAAGAGCGAATAAACGAGTGGGGATTTGGGAAAAAAAAACGAGACAAGACTTCCAATTAAGTCCTATCTGTAAAAAAGCAGCACATGCTGCAGCCCTCAGTGGGACTAACTGATACGGATAAAAGTCTACGACCCTAACACACAACTTGAGCCCATGTTACACATACTGCAGCTGTCCAGTCGAACACTCACTGTACATGATGGGACTTTGAAGTGGTCAGAAGATACTGAAACTGTTGGTCATCAACAACACAGTTACCTCCACAAGGATTCACTTTGCTTGAAGCACAGAGTCAGATCTTTGACCTCTCGTACCATACAGTAGCTCTATTATTAGTTTTATCTTCAGCTAATATGGCCATGAAGCAACCGTGCACTTCTGGTCCACAGCTCCTGTATAAAGTCCTGATGGACTGAAGGTCATTTCATGCCCACTGTGTGGTTTCCATCCCTGTGTCTCTGGCTCTTGTTTGAGGTGTTCAGTGAGGACTTGGAGGTGTGTTTTCACTCCCAGAGCAGCAGAGGAGCCGGAATACCTCTTGTGCTCTTTACGCACATATTTGGCACAGACATAGGTTTTTTTTTTCCCACATGTAATCATTTGTTTGTAAGCTTTGCCAGCTCAGCTCTGGGCAAGCTGTTGTCATGGCAACACCTGTCCCTTCGGATTATAGAGGCTGTCACTGGAGCCAATTCAGCAGAGGGATTTTAGCTGCCTGGTAACATTTGTGCCTATTTTACCACGGATATGGCCCGTTCTAGGCAAGTCGCTACAAGAAAATTTAAGTCGAGAGTCTGCTTCAGACAGTAGGGCTTTGTGAGATAAACGCATGACAAAGTTTCACAAGAACTGTGGGTATTTACTGAGACATATGCTGCCCAGTCTGTGGGGTCACGAGTGATGACCCACATTTGAATTAGTGGCCCCTGCATGGATCATTAGAGGTATATGAGTGCAGTTTAATGAGAAAAAGCAGCAGAGCAACGTTTTCCTCCCTGACAGCCCTCAGAGCTCTATGACATATAGCTCTGCACATAGATAAAGTGCATGTATATGCCCTGCAGGTAACCTCTGACGTTCAATCACTCAGAGCATGATTAAAAGATTTAATAACAGTGCATATCTGACAGCTGTAGAGGCAGCAGATGCACCTGTTTCCTTGCATTTGGCAAAATCAAGCAATCTATCCTTTTAATTAAGTCATTAGATTGTGTAAGTGTACTATCCAGTCTTGTACTAATTAGTATTTACAGGAAAACACAGGAAAACAAGCTTGAGTTGTATGATTTCTGTCTGTTTTTTATTAAAGAACAAGTTCCATTCATGTGTCAATCAGCAGAGCATTGTTCATCTATACTGAATTGGAAAAACAACAGATTTTAGGGGGCTGGGTGCAGCGAGCTGATGAATTGAAAAACAATGCTCATCACTCAGTAAACAGTGGAGTCTAGAGTACTTAATCTCATGCATATTTAATGAGGAGATATTAAAAACGTGCTCACTCATATTGGGCACACTGAGCTGTGTGCTGCTGCTATTTTTAGATCCTCCTTCGACTGTTTCTGGCTCTGCACGTGAGGCTTTGGGAATGTCAACAAAAGGCTGCAGATAACAAGATGGAAAATGGGAAATGTCAGAGATGACAGAGCTGCTGTGAATATCTGTGTGTATTTTTTTTTTTAATATATTGTCACCATGATTAGCGTCAGGCTTAGAGGTGAAACATCGGCCTTTTGCCTGTCAGGCAAAGGCATGGTTATTTAGGTTTAATGCTCCTTTTACCCCAGTGAGAAGATGAGTTAGGGAATGCTGCTGCTATTTATAGTATAGTACAGTCATGTGTGGAGGGAGAGGGATAAAAGAATGGAGACAGAGGGAGAGTTAGAGATGGGGGGGTATGTGGCTAATGTCTAATGGCCAGATGTAAAACTTTGGTAAGTATATGGGGGTCAAATACCAGTCTTCATCTGTCTCCATTTCACTGAGGAGAAGTGGGACTAACTTTTAGCCTAAAAGTGGGATGATGCAGACTCACAATAAAAAACCCATTTGAAGTCTTAAAAGTTTATGATAGCTCTCCAAGATATATTAAGGGAGTCTGCAAATGAGATTAGATCATTACTTTTGCCATTGTGGATCAGTTTTTGTCCCTTACTTAACAGAATACCTCAAAATCTTCCTGCATTCTGCACGGATCTTTATTTTTATGTGAGCGACCGATCGAACGAGTGTGTGAAATGTGAAAGTGGCTGCTTTTAGTGTCAAACTCAGAATTATCACCCAAGTCTTAACCCAAAGGCAAGGAATTAATGTTTGCATTATCAAGGTTTGCAAACTACAAATTAGTTAAACTCTACTTTTGCTCGCATCTGCCCTGTTTAGCAGCAGCTGTTTTTTAGCAACAGGCTCTGAAAAAAAATTATGCTCAGCAACAACAGGCAGACAAGGTCAGTAACTAGCAAGGGAACATGGTGGAAAATTTAGCTGCAACAGATTATTTAATCGATGAAGAAAAATGCTACAGGGAATGATCTTCATAAGGTAAAAAAAAAAAGTACAATTGTTGTGATTAGTTTTTTCTGCTGCACCCTAGTGGCCAAAAAATTTATCTGAAATTTACTAAATAGTTTACATGACCTAGAACTATGAACTTATTGTTAACTCATTATGTTTATTTGTAATGTGTCCTATTTGTACTGAAATACTTTCTTGAATACACCCTGTGATTCCCTTTTTGTTTTGTCTGTTTGTTTCTTCCTGTTATTTGTCCATCTCATTGTCACTTATGCTTTTGTTTTTGTTTTTGTTTTTTTTTTAATTACACAATAGCATTGTGCTCTGATTTCACCATATATGTAAATGTTTTGTCTGTTAAAAAGAAAAAAAAAATCATAAATATAGTGTAAAAAAAACTACAGGCTGAAAAACAAAATATATAGGTAGGAGAGAATCCTTCTAATTCTTATGTGTTTCTGTTTATATGATCTATGCACAAATGCTACTCAGATTACTTGTGATAATACACACAATAATTTGCAAAACAGCTGAAAGTAGTTTAAATGAAATGTATCTTTCTCTATAGTTTGTGAATCATATGTAATAGGAAAAGAAGAAAAGAGTTTTTACTTTTTACTTTAATTTCAAGCTAAGATTTGGGTCAAAAGAGTCTTTAAGTTAGCCTTTTGGCGACTTACACTTTTTAATCATCAAAACATCTTCCGTCTGCATTGCCAAACTGATTATTTTAAACTCTCGAGGCCTTGGCTGTGTTCTCCTCATATCCTCTTGGCACCACTTTTTTTTCCATTTTACTTGTTCTTTGTCTTCAGCTCATTGTGTAAAAGACTGCTGAATATAACCAGCTGTGTTGTAAATGGAGAGCTCCGATTTCAGCAAAGCAGAATATTGTTAGTTATCAGCCTGAAATGTAATGGTCTGTTTCTCTCAATTCTCACAATCAACACTTAACATCTGGAGCTGGAGCTTTCGAAATTTGGTTGCCATCTGAGCGATGGCTTTAGTGTATTGCAGATTTTTTCTTCTTTCCTTGTGAGGCCAATTGGAACAATAATGGGCAGAAAGTCATCAAAAACACAACTAACACAGTGAAATTGTAGTGCAGCTGTCAGAGCTGTCTGGGAAGAACTACCTTTTTTAAATCCACTGATGATAGTCTGACATCATAAAATCATAAAATTGGCAAGTTTTTTTAAAGAAAGCAATAAATGTAAACTTATTTCAGTTTATCATCTAATTTGGCAGACTCTTGTAATCTGATCCAAAATGGGGCTGAGTAGCTGTTTGTCTCTCTTTATGGTTGAAGGCTTATGATCAAACTTTTGTACTGCAACAAAGTTTTCAAAAAGAATCATATTGTATTTGGCTTATTTGTGTGCTTTACCATTCTAACTTTCAATATGGCCACTTTAAAATAACTTTTGACCATCCACTAAAGCACGCCTCAAGTAACCGATTTCCTTCCTTCACGGCAGCGTTGGTTTCCAGTCATTTCCCCACACTGTGAAAATCAAGAAGCAGAGACTTGAAACTTCCTTGACAAAGGCAATCCATCTTGGTAAACATTTCATAGCCTTAATTTTCTTGTCAAACTTGCATTAAGGTCACATGCAAATGAAACAGCATGCAAAACCCATTTTTAACTCCGTCCTTGCATTCAAGTTCACAATGACATCAAACATTTGAGAGACAGGGAATAAAGAGCATGGAGCAGGAAACCAAACACAGAGTTAAAATTCTCTGAATCTCTGAAGATTCTCTTGCATTTATTTTGTTTAGTTTTTCTTTGCAGTTGACTGAAATATCAGCGGCTAGCACCCTTTTAGGAACAAATGGGTACTTCAGTTACAAAATGACAATAAAGTAACAAGTATGTAATTGAGATTAAATCAATTAGCTGTCTTGAACATGTTTTATGTAGATGTGTATATCACAAAGATGTGGTTTCTTAAAAGTGGAAACTGAAAAAAGGCATGAATGGAAACTTCCAATCCAAAGTGTGTCTGTGTTTGCTTAAGATTAGTGTCTTTTTTTTGTATAAATGTTCATAGATAAGAGTGTTGGCAGATCGTTTCTGCTGTAAATAATACTGACTATGTACATTATTTTCTCAACAAGATATGGAGGAAAATGTCTCTTGGTCTTTTTCACCTTCCAATCAGCCTGCTCTGTGATGTGATGTGATGTGATGTGAAATGAAATCGACTGAGCGGTGATGTCATGATTAGTGTGTGGAAATCAGCTCAACCTGTCAATCATCTTGCCATCACAGCACCCATCAAAGCCTCAGAGAAATGAAAGCCAAGGGCACAGTGATAAGACTGGCAGAGGAAAAAAAAAAGATGGAGGGAGGGGGGGAAATAGGGAAGCTTAGGAGGTGGTGGAACTTATGTGGAGGAAAGGAAAATGTGAATTCATGAATATAAGTAAAAAGTAAATTATACTTTCAGTACAAAAAGACAGAGAATGTTCAAGAAAAGCCAGAAAAAATGTGTTTGCACTAATGGCAAATGAAATGACATAGTTATTATAATATTCAAAATCTTTGGGGCTTATTATTGCTGTCAGTCACACAGGGCTTTAGCTCCTAATCTGATCCCAAATAGAACCTTAAATCCACTCATCTTTATTCCTCTGCTCACTCACTAATGTAGGCCACTAAGGACCAGCGTGCATACTGCTGGTACAAATCTTTAGCACTGATTGCTGACGTCCTGTTAAGCTCATTCCTCAGCTGGAAACACAACGTACCTGACAGGCTGTAATTTCAAGGGCATGTGATGAGACAAAAGATCTGCCTTTCCATGTAGAACGAGCACTGAGTGTATGTTTTCGCCTGAAGCGCCGTGTGCTTCCCTGCCTGCGTGTTGTTTCTTACATAGGTAGTCCCAGTGGGAGACAAACACCTAACTCAGCATTAGCTCCATGTTGCGGATGCAAGGTGACACAGGCATCAAGTGGGATGACACAATGTGACACATGCGCTCCCAGCTGGATGAGAGCGTTGTGAGTAAAAGGAGCAGAATGTTAATGTGTTAATGTTTTTTTTATTGCTTTGTTTGTCCTCTGTATCTTATCCTGCTGCCATTTTATGCCTGGTAGTGGAAAAAATTGAGCAACTTTGATGTCAAAAAGTCCAAATTTTCATCATTTTTCTGGAACTGTTAATATGCAAAATATACTTTTTTAAATTTGAATGTATCAAACAAATGTAAAAAAATAAATCCCAGCTTTGTGCTGTGCATATTGATTGAAACCACATAAGAAAGCCTCAATTCAAAATTTATGAGGACTTTGGACACAGAAGACAGATTTCTCTGTCTTGATCCGGGGTTTTGGTCCAATTTCATGCAGGCTCCACAATATAAGCAGACTATCTATACTTGACTGTTCTGCTGTGTACAGTAGTTCACTCGAAATTTGCATTTATTTCCTTTTTTTTTTACTTGGCCAATCATAACAAGCTTAGTCTTTTTCTCCCAACAGATCATGAGAAAATTTAAAGGGCACCTTGACTGTTGGTTTCCACTTTTATTCAGCAAAAAGCAATGCAACATTTAGACAACTACCCGCACAGTCATGACCTCATCTCCAGTCTCTTCTTTTCTTCTATTCTCTTCTTCATCTCTTCTTTTACATCTGCCTGTGGTCTGTTCACTCTTCTTCCCCACTGTGCGGCTGTGAGTCGAAAGTCCTTTGTGAGCTCCCTCTCCCCTGGTCTTGAATACTACATGTCAGAATGATGGGCAGGTTGAACTTTTAATTTGGCAGAAACCTTTCTTTGAAGCAATTTTAAAGCTAAAGAAGAGTTAGCAACATGACCGGTGAGACACAGAGCAAAACAGAGCTTTCTCATATTTCTTTAAAAGAGTCCTTGGAACATGAGTTGCTCCTCTCACCACTGATCAGACAAGAGAGTAGTGTTGCATTTGTAAAAAAAAAAAAAAAACATTAGTATCGATATCTTAGTAATGGGACTAAAGTCCTGTCTGTTCTCCAAAAAGAACTTTTATTTGAACAGAAAAGCCTCCCCAGCCTGGTTTCATATCCCTGAATTAAGCCCTCATATCAGATTTGCTTGGTGATTTAATTCTGGTGCAGTGACCTCAAATGACTCTCTCCTACAGTTAAAAAAAAACAAGGAATCGAGATCTTTGTAGGTAGGATTCAAAAACAGAATTTTAATTTGCTTATAAAACTAGCTAAGTGTGACAAAAAATAGTGACAAGCTGCAGTTTCTTTTTTTATGACAATTACGAATGGCAGTCTTAAACACAGGTAACATAGAAAACTGCAAGTGGGGCAAGTGAGGGTAGAGCGGTCCCTACTGGAGTGTGTATGAAAAGTGGAGAACTTCCTATTTGCCGCCCTGCAACCAAGTGCTGTTCCCAGCAAAGATACCCTCATCTTTGTCTAGAATTTTAATAAAAATCACTTGAACACTGTGCTTGTGGGAAGCCAGTGAAGGATCACATCCTTGTAACTGTACTAGCGACTCCCTCTGGTTGTCTTGGGACCTACATTGAGTGTTGGAATCTTAGGGGGGGTCTGACACGGTGACCCTGCGAGCATGTTTGAGTGAGGTCAGGCCTGTGAAAGACAGGACATTTAGACTGCATTTCAGCTGTTTGGAAGCAGTTAAGTGGAAGAGTGCACTATAGGGCGTCAGAGGGTTAGTGCATTCTCTGCAGCACTTTGTGGCCTATACAGTATCGCTACGGGTCGTGGATGTGACATTGACGTCACAGGACGGAGAGCAGCAGAGATCCATGTGCCATATAACCAAGATGAAGGAGACACACTGAGCACATGGGAGTGAAGAGACCTGCTGGCAGAGCAGCCGCTTTACATATAAATGTGAAGCATAGATACACTTCATCAAAATCAATTCTTATTTATTAGTATATCTGTTACTGAACCTACATTTTTCAGGTGTAATAAAACAATCTTACATGAAAATAGGTCATTATTCTTCTCTATGACCTTTCATGGTTCACTTGTTTGCCTTCACTTCACCTCCTATAGGGTGGTGTAAGGGACTGTGTTGGTGCTATAGATGACCTGCTAGTTGGGGGTTGTGCACGTGAGGTTCACGGTTGGACTTAGTAGCCTCTGACAACCACTTCACATTTGCACTTTTAGTGACCAGAAAGTTAAAGCATCCTTCTTAGACAGGTCATGAGTCTGTCAATCATCTCCAACCCACCACAGTGGAGGTCAAGAAAGGGCTCAAAGCCATTATATCCAAGCACTGCCACACTTCACTTCTGTCTTTAACCTCCTTTATCCTTGAGAAAAAAATATTTTTCCACAAATTCAGCTGTTTCTATCCTTGGAAAAAATAAGTAAATAAAGAAAGACTGGCTAAGGGTTAAGAGAAGATCATAGTTTTAGCTAAACAACTATATTGTAAATGTCAGGGAACCATCTATTCCAGCAGGTCTCTCACTGTCTTTGTGGCTCAGTGATAACGTCGTCTGACTTGACAGACAATTCCAACAGCCACAAGAGGTCTTTGCCATTTGAATGTAAACATGTCATTATTAGTCACTGGCTGAAATGACTGATGTTGTCGTTTTCATGGGAAAACAGTCTTGTCTAAACACAGCTGTGAAAGTGCAGCGTGTCCATACAGTTTCGCAGTGCGACTAAAACATCACTCAAAAGACAGATTTATTTATTACATGTGGAACAGACCTCTGACATCAGATTATGCCTGCAACCAAGTAAGTGAGAATAGATGAATCACCAGAAACTGCTTTTACGGTCTGTTTGCAAAGTACCATTATGTCTCAAACCTTTGGAAAGGCATCGCCAACACTGAGTATCATAACAACAGTAAAAGACAGCTCCGGGATGAAGATCAATAGCCTGCACATCAGCAAAACAGCGGGAAATGTCTAGTGAAAGAGACATGCAAATGGCAAAGAAAATCCCTTAATCTTCTGCACTAGCTCAGACGGCTCCTGCCTGGAGTCTAGTAGGTACAAAACACAGGTTTAATTCTTTGTGAAGCTTCCTTTCAACAAAAAAATATGCCTGTTTCGAAGGCGTCTTTGTAATGGAAAAAAGGGTTTTTATTCATGAATTAAAAAGTTCTGTCTGGTTTGCAATGTTGTTTGTGGCTAATGGGTTATGGATGGATCTATGTGCTGTTCAGAAGATTGATTAAGATCTATTAAAATAGCATGGGTATCATGTTGGTTCAGCCTTTTTGTGAGAGCATATGATGTTAAATGTCATTATCATCGCGCAAACTAATCAAAAAAGTTTATTTAATGGAAAAATTGTCAGTTGTAATCATTAATTTTAGTAGATGACTGTTAATTATGGTACATTTGTTTTAACTAATTTATGTACGGTAAATATCAATGAGCTAACTGTCTTCATATATTATTAATTTAGATTATGAGAGTCATTAATATTCTTGTAAAGGCATCTCAGTTTTCTCTTGCATTTCCCTGAATCTTTTTATTTATTTCTTATAATGTTTGTCTTCATTAATCTAAATCAGTCACCAAAACTGTGTATAACATGGTTTACTAGTGAAATATGACTTTGTTAGAACATTTTGGTCAAAAGAAAAATGGCAGACTAAATGAGATGAATTCAAAGTTGTTTCACATATCTTTGTTGGGAAGGTTAGTTCATGTAGCAAACTACAGTCACCTATTGGCGAGACCTGACCAGTCAGACTGACTGTGTAACAGTCATAATTCATTAATTTAGAGGACTGAAGACTACAGACTGAAACTACATGATACCATCTTTTTAGATTCAATATTTGCCAGTCTCTTAGATTGAGATCTCACTGTTCCTACCAATCTCAGAGGCAACTGATAATTCTGATAAATCTGACAAACTGATAAATCTATTGTTTGCTATTTATGTTAGCTGGTGTTGTAAAAAGACAACTCTTTGCAAACATGTAAGGAAGATAACATCGATTTAGTGATTATAGCTTTTTCCGTTGCTACTAAGTGGCCAAATGAGTCCATTAGTGCAGCTTTAAAACGGCACTGCACAAATATGCTTGAACCTCCCTAGGATATTTCCCTCAGACCTCCCTGATTGTACAGTAAATATGTCTCATTGTATACAGTGTATATTTTAACAGATCAACCTGTTGTGATTGTTAGCTAGCTAACTCTGTCTCTCCATGTGTATGTGAGGATGTGACACAGAATGTACAATGCATAATGCTTGACAGGATGACGTCCAACAGCATAATAACTTACAAGCTCTTACTTTAAAGTAAAAAAAAAGGTGGATTATGTTGTTTTCATATGTTACATGTCAATCATATGATGCCAATACACAAAACAAAGCTCTGCAAAGGATGTATTATGTGAAAGGTTTCCTTTTTTATTCTGTTTTACAGTCCCAACATGTAGCCTAAACTTTTTATTACTTGGATTCACTTTCCTCAGTCGGATGGAATTACAGTGCAAGTCCACATTATTTGTTTTCCAGAGGATGGGAGTAAAGGTAGGCAGCAAAGGCCTGTTTGAGTAGCTGCTTTAAAGTACCTCAGTGTCTGTCTCTTGTCTGGGTAATGAAAAAAGAGTGGGAGTGAAAAGATAAAGATGTATTAAGGATTTAGATCTAAGCTCTGAGCCTAGTTTATTATCCCAAACAGCCAAGAGGAGAATGCAAACACTGTGATTCATCAGTAAGCCTTTTAACCAGCCCTTTATTTTTCCTCTCTAAAAATTCTACTTGAGTTAAATGTCTTTGTTTTTGGTTTTCTTCCCTTCGTCTGTTAGTTCAGTGCTCCATCCATTTGCTATAAATAAAAAAACTTCTATTTATTCTTTTTTTTATTGAAATGAAAATGGAACAACTGGCAATAAATCCTTCATTTACACAGAACCTTTCACATGAGAAGCTCACGTTATGTGATGTGATGTGATGACATATCAGCTTAATTAGATTCTTAAGTCTCAATTCTTTATAGTAGTTTCTATATTCTTGATCAGTGTGACCAGACAACCCTGATAAATTTGAGGCAGTCTGGAATTTTGAGCAATTGTCCTTGAATCCTGAAATCTGTCCTTTTTTTGCCTGAAAAACTTGGGCAAAGCCTATAGTTTTGAAGCATTGGTGTTTATTCATTTGTGCTGCCATCCTGCCCTACCCACCCTCCCTCACCAACACACACACACACTCAAGCAGTCTATGCAATGGACACTTCTATAATAGCTCCTTATCTCTGTGCAAACTCAGAATCAAATCAATCAAAATAACTGAAAATAGAGCATTTGCACTTTCAGTCAGTCTCTTTAGTGTTCATAAATAAAAAAACACCCGGGTGGACTGAGTTGCACTATTCAAGTTTGAGTTTATTTAATACCTGCACAATCCCAAAAGAAATGATCAATGTCCTCTCATTTAGAGGGACACTGGGCACATTTACGCACAAGGCGCAGCAGTGCAGCTTCATTGATTATTTAAAATCTCCAGACACGCCAGCAGGGTAGGTCAGGATCTAATGTTAATTAATGTTCCGTGTTCTCCAACACACCCAAAAGGTCAAGCACAGAGTCCAGGTTCATACGGTGATTCCCACAGATCCTGAGCTCCTCTGGAGCGTCTCCTCTGTCCTGTTAAGTTAATAACTGCATTTTTTTTTTTTTTTTTTTTTAGTTTTGCTGATGAAATGTCCTGCGATGTTTGCTGCAGAGATAACACAGTCATATGGAAACTTTTAAAACTACTGAAAGCAGCCACTTTAATCATTGCGGTAAATCATGCAAGATAACAGTCATACATCAATACAGCACACAATAAAGAAATCACTTGGAAAGTTCACTCTGCTTGACATAATTTAAAAGGCAATATAGCCAGCAGGGACTGGTAGTGGTGGAGTGATGAGGGTTGGTGAAAATAATTAGTCTGGGTGGGCGGTGGGTGGATGATCTATGCCTACATGCAAATTTGAATGAACTCACAGCTGCTAAAAATGAAAAAAATGTATCAATGAGAAAAATAATAATAATAAAAATAATCAAATCAAATAAAAACCAAAGATAATAGCAAATCATAGTAGAGAAACTTAAGAAAACACGAGGGGAAAGCTGTATAGTCCAGAGACCAGTGTGATGGCTATCAAATTAATTAGTTTGAATATTTTCCGGCTTCAAGCAGGGTGGCTCAGGCAGGTAAAGCAGCAGGAGAGGGTCAGAAAGGGATAACTGAAGCGTCAAAGTGAGAGGATTATGGCTGTATGTATGGGAGGATGAGGAGGAAGAAGAGCCAGCCAGGGCAGAAGAAAGAGGTGAGGTGAAAGCTTTACATTAATTATTTTTGGAAATGAGGCATTTGCAGTTATAAGGTTGCCTTTTTCCACAAGCACAAGCCTTACAATGCATACAGCACAATGACAGAGAAATAGCTGCCAACCATCACACCAAATGCTTTGTGTTATCATATGATTATAATGTTTTAATGGATTTCATTTAGACTTTAAGTAAAAAAAACATTTTGTAATAATTAAAAACAACCCACATATAATGTAGAGGACTTATTCCATTTTGTGATGGAAGAGTACTTTGACATTATAGTCAGTCAATATTTCATTTCTAGGAAACTTCCCTGTTCTCCGAAAGCATCATCTGCTTGGTACCCATCTGCTCCATTTTCACCAATGTAACATCCATGTCCTCATGTGACATGTTCATGCCTCAGAATTAATTCTGAAAATTCTTTATGTATAAGTTTGACAGTAGAATGTGAGGTGTCACATTGGGGGGAAAAAAAGCTGTTAAAATGCTAAGCAGCTAAAAAATGAAGCCTTGTGGGCTTATCAAATGAGAAGTGAAGGGAAAAGGTCAGGTTCAGTGTCTTTTTGGGCAAAGAGTAAAGGCAGCTCTGACACCCTGAAGCAGGTAGAACATCACATTCTCAGGGGGAAGAAGTCTGGACAGGTAGCTCGTGCAGGAAGGTTAAGTAGTATTATAATGCTTGGGACTAAACTCTACTATTCAGAACAGATATCAGGCTTGTGGCACTTTGCTCTGAAGTATTGTCTGCTGCTTCATACCGCAGAGCTGCTGACCTTAAGCCTTGAGTGAGGTTAAAATTATGTCACAAAAATGAAGACTAAAGACTTGCCCTGAGCATTGGAAGCAAAAATATTCACTTCTCAAGTTCTTACTTGGTAAAATCATGTAAAATGAAAGGATATAAAGGATAGCAACAGGTACTATAGGACCATATACCTTGATATGATACCTTTAACCACCAGTTTCGATATACTGTCTGGCAGAGAGATGTGGGCATCACACACAGAAGCTGAAATGTGCCTTGTCTGTCTATATGAGATGCCAAATTATGTGACAAAGATGTGTTGATATTGCAGGAGTGAGGATTAAAGCATCTGTCTACACAGTCTACGGTCCTACACACCGGACATTTAAGCACATCATGCAGCTTCATACACAACTTTAACTGCACTACATTCTACTTACACATTATACAGCAACACTGCACACATCTAAAAGCTCCATTTAGGATGGTCACATTTCCTAGGATATACTCAAGAATATGTTAAAAGAAAATTACAATGTTGGTACATTTTAATATGGCAGCACTTAGAGAGATTCTGATGAGATGTGTAAGTGAGATTGACTCACTATAGACTACATGCAGTTCATTATGTGAAAGTCACTTTTCCTGGCTTTCTTGGCAGCAAACTCATCAGTAAGTTCTGAGTAATTCATACTGAAAGCAAGATCCTTTTCAATGGATAGGGTTGTACAAAAAGGCTGGTTTTCATTTTTCCTGACTTTGAAAAGCAGCACTCTTTCTTTGCTATTGTCACCGGGACAGTAAGGGGAATGTTGATTGAAGTGCTGGAGTTGATGCTTTTTGCACTTCATCTATGAGTATCCTAAGCTGATGCAATTTTCTATTGCTCATTTTAACACAGTTTACTAATCACATATGGCACACTTTTGACCCTTGCATTAGAATCAAAGAGTCCTGCAGGTTTTTCAAATCTATCCTGCAAATTGGCTGAATGTAAAGCAATAGTGTCCTGGGGAAATGCCTGGTAAAATGATTTTAACTACCACTTTTGAATGAGTGTTTTTCATCCTGGACGAGGCTTTGACATGTAGTTATACCCCTGTCATGATGAGGCTTGAGAGCATGTCAGGGATGTGGCTTGTAAGAGATGTGCAAAAAAAGGTGTCTGGTGCTTCAGCAACTAAAGAGCATATTGATGGCTTCAAGTGCAAGAGGGAGGAGGCTGAAAAATGTCCCTGTGATGTGAAAATGCAAAAGCTGACTGAGTGTGTACCTGCTCTGCAACAGCTTTCATCGATAAACAAGAGTTGACCTGCAACTAGTGTTTTATTATCCTAAAAGGGGAAAAAAAAAAATGAAATTACTTCAGAAGTTAATTTAAATAAGGGTGACTGCACAATATTTACAATACATTTGTATTTTTTAAAAAACTACACAAATGAACCAATCTGAAGGTACCTGAAAATGTATGAATTAAAGTAAGTGGCTGTGTTTCAAAAGTTAGTACAGAAAAAGCATTAACACAGTAAAAATGACCCACATCTCTGTGGAAAACAACAGAAAACAGAACAACAGTTTGCCAATTCAGACCTTACTTTACTCAGACAGACAGAGTCAATGGAAACCTGTATGGAGCCTTTTTAGATGCCTGTTTGTGTCTCACCATGCAGAGGTAAGTCATGTTTCAGTAAAGACAGGCAGAAGAAGCCAACATGTGTGACATCTCACTTGGTGCTGTGCTACTTTTTCTCTGGTTATTCTGATTATTTAAAGAAAATAACTGTGCCATTCCTCATTTCTTGGGTTTCCTGTTTAGTGCTGTAACTCTGAAACTGTCAGACCCTCAGGGCCAGTGTTTTGTCTGTGATAATATGTTCCTCTTTGGCTGCCAGCTCTTCATTTTATCTTTTTGTTCTGCTCAGACTGGTAATAAAGGCACAAAATGTCTAAAACTCACAGCAATAAAGGAACTTCAGACTGAAGAGTCAAAGGGAATTCACAAGGTTAAGAAAAAAATTACTCAAAAAATTTTAATACTTTCAAAATGAATTAAAAAATTAAGGAAATACAAAAAAGAGATATAAGACACAACTATATATTAAAATTTTTAAAAAGTATTTATTTTGATTGCTTTTTTCAATGTTTATACATTCTGTTTCCCAATGGGGGGGGGATATGCATATTTTATTTTTGTATTTTTGATCACCCAATGCTAAGAAGAAAACAGGACTTCTATGTTCTCAATGGTTATTATGTGACAGTTTCCATCCATTTCAGCTTTTATGAATGTTTTTTTAAACTAGCTAACTTTTATATCATAATACATTTTGTTCCATATGAACAGATTTGTTAAATTTTTAGTCTGTTCTCTGAGTTTGTTCACAAACTAATACAGAAATACAAGAATGATGTAAATCCAATGCAATTGTGTGTGTTTCCTCAGCTGCAGGGAAAGACATCTAACTAAATGGCCACCAAGAGTAAACTTGAACTGGAACTGATTAAGCCGATTAGAATCTGCGATCCCCTCTGTGAGCACTCAGTGAAACACAAACCTTGTAGTTTTGCCTCTTACGCTGAGATCTCTGCTCATCCTTTGCTTTTGCTTTTTGTCACATTTTTGTGTATCGCCTGCATTGTGTTGTTCTCCCACTGAATGGAGAGTGAAAACTGTATGTGCTTGTCAATGAGATGTCTTTGAAGGATGCTTTGTGCCCATGTGACATTTAAGCTAAATTGATTTATCATGTAGCACAGTGAGGGGATGCAATGTGTGTTTGTGTGTGTGTGCATGTGTGTAACACACAATGCACACTCTTTTTCCACTCTTAAATCTGACCTTCTCTACTTTTTACAGCATCAGACTTATTTGATTTGGCCACACAGACAGTTCTTGTTAGTAAGTTAATTGTTTGTTTGCTCTTTTCTCTTGATAATTATAGAAAAAACAGCCACATTCTTTAAATATAAATCACACAAAGGCTAAAAATCCTTCATGTGTTGCCATCGAACTGCTTCATATTCTTGATACACAGTCTGCTGTACAGCTTTCTATGAATGCACCATATAGGTTTGGACCTTTTGACCTGTCACAGAAAGAAAAGCTCAGGTGTAGCCAATCACATGATGGCTTGGCCTCCATTTAGCTGGTCCAGTAGATCACCCCCGGGTGCCAGCACCGAGGCGCACCTGACTGGAATACAGACATCATTATTGTCATTGATCACACCTGCTTTTGCTGCTGTAACATGTAAAACTGAAAGTGAAACTGACGGAAAAAGATCTGTGCTCAGTTCTGTGGTCTGATGTGCAAGAGGTTTGAACATCACAGCTCGAGGAGGTCAGTGCAGCATTTTTCTCTCCCTCCACTGAATATTCAGCGCTGAGGTACTGCTGAAGTGGCACGTGTTTCCACAACACTTTATACCGTTTGCCCACAACACGGACACACATAACAACCTTTTGTGCTGTGTTAAGTTAATTAGCGCTGACATATTCAGTCCATGCAGTCATGAACGTAGTGTTCATTTCCATTCTTACTTTTAGTGATCTTGACATTGCTCTAAGCAGCACTGCAGACACGGTTTCTCTCTGGTCTGTGAATTATTGCCTGAATTAAATTACACTCCTGTCACTGTTTTAGTAGCTCAATTTACAGTTGCCTCTCGTTCCCATGAACACATCACGAGAGTTCACGTTGAAAGACCTGTGTGCGCATATGTGTGAAAAACATAGAGACGGACACGCAATGACAGTGTTGTTCATTCTTAGGCGTGCATGCTCACAAGTGGATGTTCCTGTCACTTCATCTTCTTTTTGATTGTCACTGTGATGTCTCAGAGCTGTCCATCAAGAAAACATGGGAGATGGCATGAGGAAAATAGTCCATAGCATTGCCTCAGATCACGGAGATGCCAAAGGCTTTTGGCATAATCTTTTATTCTGTGTCATCTTATATCTTGTTTCTATGATTGAATAGTAAGGTCACTCATGTCTTATCCGAGGTGTTAAAATCTTGTGCAAACAAACTAAGTTGGATAAAATATGCATGACAGCCAGATCACTGCCTTGCATATTTGTTTATCTGTATACAGCTGTCTCCCGCTGAGAAAATAAAAAAAGGTCAAAGTGTTATCAAATACAAGTCTACAAGGCCCAGAGGGGCACAGGAAGAACCTTGTATCATTTAAGTGACATCCTACCTTTGCAGAGACAAGTCTGTCTTTAGAAGCAAGATGAATATACTTAGCATAAACAGTAAATATTTTACACACTGGAGCTCCATGCGACTTAACTTTGGCATACTTTTTAAAAATAGCACCATGTCTGAAAACAATGAATAATTCAACAACATACTTAAAAGCACACATGCATGTTTTAGCAATGGAGGTCTAATGCAAGTTCCCATACTACATTCTGTGGCTTAGTGTGTTAGTCAAAAGCAATGGCAATTTTAAGTTATGTGATAGAAGGTCTGACTCCTCTAAAATAGGACAAAAGCTATAAAACTGTTAGTATGGAGTAAAATTATTAGCAATAGATTATTTTAAAATGATTGCAGAACATGATGTGGATAGAAAGGTGTGGTTAATAATCTGCTATTTACACTTAAATCTTCCAGACTCTGGGAAATTCCTGCATGGGTTAGGGTTAGGGTTACAGCATGGTAGCTCCACTGTCGCACAACTTTTTTTGTGTCTGCAGGTATGTGAACATAACAATTAAAAGTTCAAACACCGTTTTTGCTGTACTTATGTGCTCTTTGCAAATCAGTTTTCAATGAATTTGTTCACTGGTCATAAATGATGTATTTATGTTGTTGGTGTAGAAAAAATGCATTCCTTTTATTCTCTTTCAAACAATACAATTTGTAATATCCAATCATAAATAAACAACAGAATAGGTTTCTGCTCTTAACACTATGTACCTGACTTTCTCCTTTTCTCCTTTGCAGTTTTTTATGTAAGCAAGTAGATGCTAGCCTTACAAGAACTTTAATTTGTCCAATAGTCGGAAATGTTATAGGTTCAGCCCTTTCACATTTATGCAAAAGATGCGCAAAAGGAAAGGATATTTGAAATATCAACCTTGTAGCACAAAATCAGTCAATATAAAGACTGGCAGAGGCATGCAACACCCTTTAATACTATAAAAATCAGTTTTAAATTACCCTTAAAAACGTTCTTCTTTGAAAGTGCAGCAGACAGGGCTGTTTAACTTCTAGAAAGGTCTACTGCTTGGTAATTGAACCTTGGTTATAAAGATGCCGGACAGATTCATTAGGCTTGCCTCATTGGGTTTTCACAAGATTTACAGCTCCTTTTTTTCTGCTTATGCAGATGACATCACTGTTTTTCTAATCAGGATGAGAGAGGTGTATTATTAGAAGGACAGTTTAAGGGTAGATGGGAACTCTTCGGCAAAGGACACCAGGACAAATGGATGAAGGTAGAATCAAGTCAAACTGGAAGATGTTGACTGTTAGAAATACAGATTTTCAAATTTAAGCAGAATTTCTAATTAAAAACATTGTTTAGCTGTTTAGGGTTACTCATTTAAAGTTATCTGTTCATACTGTTCACAAGCATGAAGGTAGAGAGGTAAACTGGGCTTTTAGGTCCAGTTTCTTCTTTTGTTTTACATCTGTGATTCAGCATAATTTGATAAAAACAGAAAAAAAAAACTAAGGAAGCTGAGAGTACTAAATTCTCCCAGAGACAGACTGTCCCTCTTTATCTTCTTTAAGGAGATCATGATGATAATATTTGTCTGCCCCTCCTCTTTCAGAGGAGAATTGACCTTATTGTCAACCTCCTTCAGCTGATGCATGACCACAACCATCTCTCTGCAACTTGTACAGCAATTTGTAGGAAGAGGATGAAAGTAATACAAGTGCTTCATCTCCTGGTGACAACTGCCTCAGGTGAAGCCCTCTGTTATAAAGGGACAGTTGATGTTCTTAGACCTGGGGCAAATGCATACTGAAATCTATTTTTCATTGTCCTTGGGCCAGTCTCATGGCCACCAAAACCAACAACTCATCATCATTTGTTCAAAGTCAAAATGCAGGCCATGCTGCTTAAGAAGAAAATATTCTAAAGAAAGAATAGCTTGGACCCGAGCTTTGGTTGCTTGTTTATGTTTCAGTTCCACTGTGTGTGTAATTTGGGCATATGCCATTTGAAGCGGTACCTGCTGCTGTACATCTGGATGATTTCCTGCAGAGATTGCGTCTGTTCATGTTGATTAGCTAACATTGGGTAAAAATGAACACATTGAATGAGTTAGTACACATGCAGCCATTATTCTGTTTAACAAATAGATTTACAGCTACGTGTTCTGCAGGGGTCCTTTCCAAACAGTCCTCTCCAGCACTTTTGAAGCTCAACAATTTTTAATTACCAGGTGCCTGTGGACCTACTGTATGTTTTTGCATCTTGGAATGGATTTCATGCTGTATTTATGGTCAAATGACCAGGTTTGACCAATTCTCTGTCCACAGTTGCTCAATTACAATTTGGACCTCATGCCTGCTTATTTAGTGCCATAATCACCTTTTGGATTGAGCCAAGTATCAGATCAAAATTATGACTAATCGTGCTTCCTTTCCATCTTGCATCTCTTATCATGAGGTAGCAAGAAAAAAAAATCATTCACCATTTTGAAAACATAATCATTTACTCTAATGGAATGAAGACAGGATAAGGAGCACAGTCACAGAAGGTCTCCTCACAGAGAGCATCCATTGCAGGAGTTTTTTATTTAACTGACACATGAAGGCATTGGAAAACTATTAGTGACTCGATTTTGTAGTTCAACTGAAGGCTGCATCTGATGGGACTTATATGGCAGACGGCTTAAAATGAGGGTCATGCCCATGGAAGCTACAAGCTAAAAACACAAACAAACTGATGGACAGTATCTGAGAAACCTAGGAAATATAAGAAAATCTAAAATATGTACAAAAAATGCTCACTGCTTTGGCTGCAAATAGAGTTTAAGTCTTAAAACTGTTTTGTGGAGAAAAGGAGGAAAACAGTCCCTATCTTCTTTTGTGGAGTGTCAGGTTCAAACATTTATGCAGAATATAACCTCTTCCTCTCCAAAACAAAAACTGCTCTAATAGGTCAAAGTACAACATGCATTATAGAACTGCACATGAAATATTCAACACTATAGTCCCTCATTGATCACAATTAAAACTGTCTTTTATCCCCCATCTCTCTGAGACTACACTTTGAAACCTCCAGGAGTCGCCTGTCTGTGACCACAAAATGTTGCTTCATAAATCATGATATGCAACTTCATTAACTATCATCTCAAGTCTTTCTCTTCTGTCTGCTCTCTACATCCTACTGTGAAAACAAGAATAAAAAAAACAGGGTCTAATGCTCTTGACAAAGCACAGACTTCTGCATTAAAACGGTGTGAGATGTTTACAAATCACAGAGAAAGAGAGTACCGACAGTCTTAATACTCTAATCCACTGGCTAATGCTGATTCTCCTGAGACAAGAGACTCCTGAGATAATAATGTGGAATGAGAAAGACAGGATTTCATATTAGTTGTTATTAGTTTGTCACGTTTTCTGTATTTCATTTAATACATCTGGATCAAAATATTCAGATGAGGATTAGGATTGTTTCCTAAGTTTTTTTCTTTATCTTTATATCTTTTGATGTACCAGCTTTTCCTATTTATCTTGTAATTAATTCTAGGACTGTTATGTTGAATTGTATATATATTTGCTGTTGATTTTTTGGAACTTAAACTTTTTCCAACAGCTGCCTGCTTTAGTATATATGTATTACACAGTATATATGTGTGTGTATTATGTATACACACACACACACTTATACAGTTTATACTTTTATAAGTTTATTCGATGATGTTTCCTTTTTTTTTGTATATTTGCCACTGCAAGTTCTCTGATTTAGATGTCTGACTTTTGCCACCTCTCTCTGTCTTATTCATCATCTGGGCTATGACTATATTTCTTTTGATTAAAATGTCTCTCATTTATTTCCCCTGAACCCTTTTTCTCTGCAGTCCTGCAAATGTGTTCCTTCTAAAGCATTTAAGAAAACTCATCCAGGGTCAAAGTCATAAACATTAATGGTCAAAAGAGTGTATCCGAGGATTATGTGTCTTATGTCTAGACAGCTGATTTAAGAAATGAGTAACATGACTGCAAGACAGCTTGCTGTTTTAAATTGCAAAAGAGAAAGAACAAAAAAAAATCCAAGAAAGTCTGACAAGAAAACATGTACTAAAGAGGTCACAGCTCGAGCAACCCTTGTAACACAAAGAGCAACTTCATTTTCGACCAAAGCGTTTTCAGCTTGTGGACCCCTAATGAGCTGCCAAAACAAACTGTACCGAGGAGAAAAAATTATAATATTCAACCAGACTAAACAACACAGGCTTGAAAATGCCTTTAGATCTCATAGAACAAAATTTAGAAGGAGAGACTTTTCTTTGGTACAACTGTACCAAAGTCGTTGAGTAATTTAGCAAAGGCATGTGGTCACTTTACACTTCTGCTGTTAGCATCTCTTTAAAGCTGAAACTCCTTTGCAGAGCAATGCACTGACATTTATATAATTACTTGAGTCATTGAGGTTGGGTCTGTGTTTATCCATCGAACATCACTGCTGCAACTGTTGTGACTACAGAGTTGTACACTGACCTCATCGGGGTCTGTCTTTACTCATTGAGCAAGGCAGTAGTGGGTACTGAAAATATTTACTCAAGTAAAAGTACAGTTAATCCCATTGGAGCCAGGGTTACAACGTGTAACCCTCCCTCTATCTCACACTGGCTGTGCTCTGTCATGAACTCTACAGTGCCAATAGACACATAGCCTGCCATGACACTCAGTTTCTCCTGGATGACTTGTGCCTTGTGTGTCACTAACAGCCATACTCTAAGCTGTTACTGACTGCAGTAAATTTAGGAATTGAGCCAGCGACACCCCACTGCACCCCGCAGCGAAAAGTGTGTATGTGTGTGTGCGTCAGACTGTTAACCCAGAAAGACACACACTAACACCTCAGAACCATTACAGATGAACCAGGCTTGGGTCAAGCCCAGGGATGAACGACAGGACCAACACTGAAAAAGAGACCCATCCTTATCGGGCTAGCAGTCACAGAGAAAGGTGAGCATGTGGCGACTTTACACAACCTCATTCACAGCACTGAATCCCTTAGAGATCAAGCTGCACCAAAGAGCAGAGCACAGACCAGAACATTTTGACTTGCCTTCTCATTTTGTCCACATAGTGGAGATCGCAGCTACATTACAACAGTTAGATAACATTTTGATTGAACTCTCCCTTTAGATGTAGCACTTGAAAAGCTGTGTGTTCTTTAAGAAAGACACTCTAAAATTGTTTTTTTTTAATTATTATTAATAATTTTTTTAACACAACAGCAGTTCCAGGACGTTGCCTTTGTATAGAATTTAGGAGGATAAAATGTTTTTCTTTTAATTAAGAAAGCATCAGAGCACAAAGGTTTCCAAATGCCCCTGTGAGAGCAAATCCATTTAGAGCATGGAAATGGAAAATTAAAGGAACAAAAGTGACAAACACTGTAATGAAATAATAAGTAATTACATACTGTAGTGGCGGAGCAAAGGCTTATTCAATATTGTGGATACTGCACACCAATGCTAATCTATATAAACACAGCGATTTCTGCAGTGAGGTGAAGTGTTGGAGGATAGTGAACAGAGGAGATTGGAAAAGAGGGATCAGTCTGATGATGAATTATAATTTAAGTTCAGGATATATATAATTTCTGCCATTAGATGTCTCTCAAAACAAGAAAAACAAAATATGTAGTCCGATGATGTCATAGAGTAGCGTGGAATCATGGGATTTGTTTATTTCATTGTTAAACAGCCACCATTGTAGATGAAAGTGGCTCAGGCTGAAATGTATTAAAGGTTAATTCACGTTGCCTTTAACATACAACAAAGACATAACATGTTTTTTAGTGGAGTATGGAAATGTTACATGTTATACATTTTGATTTAAGGATGTTTGAGTTTGCCAGGTTTTTTTTTTTTTTTTTTAAGATCTGCGCCAGATGCTTCCAGCCCTGAAGATACCAAATGCACAGCTTCTATCCTGAGCAGAGTGCACTTGACTGCACATTGGTTCAAGAAAGGAGTGCCTGTAGTGTCAGTCACAAAGAGCAGGTCATGCCAGATGCTATAAATAAATAAGATAATGGATCCAAACACATACGTTCTCTTTTGTTTCATCATTGTTGAAAATCCTTTCCCTTTTGAACTCGATTGTCAAACTGATTTCTCTTTTGTTTGTTAGTAATCAAACTCAAAGTCAATCTGCTAAAAGTTAAACAATGTGTTATTTGGGCCAGTTGTTGTAGCCACCAGATTTTCTGTGATATTTTGATGAGCTCGGTCAGCGTGTCTCTGGTAAGAGGCACAACAAAAAGGTTCCATTATACTTTTAATTATTAGCGTCACTGAGGTCTTAAGCATTGAGCTTGAGACATGTTTAACCTTTCTTTGAGATAACAGTAATGGCATTCAGTCTGGGGTCCCCTCCCCACATCATTTAGTGAGGGTTCCTGCCCCTTTTAAGATACATTTAGCCCCTTCAGGCAGATTATTCCTAAATACGATACCATCTTTTTAATCCTTTGATATTTTAACAAGCAAATTTCTCTTTGGAAAAATAAAAAGACTCTTCAGATCCAGGTCTCCTCTCTGGTCTCAATATTTCCTTATCCTCTGGTTGTGTTCCTGAATATTTTAAGACTGTTAGCCACAGTAAGAAAGCCAAAGTAAGAACTCTTCTGATCTCACCAACTGTGATCCATTTTGAAATGGCATTTCATCTCTGAAGTTTTGAAGAGGACTGTCTCTGCACAACTCCTCCTATATACTGCTTTTTTGTTTTTTGCTTTTGTTTTTTTAATAAATTTCCCTCACCAGCACAGGAAAGGATCTGTTCTTGTCATGGAGGTTGTGAACAACATCTTGTTGAATGTTGATTCTGACAAGGACACCCTGTTATGCTCCTTCACCCCTGTACAGCTTTTGATACTGTTGACAAAACAGTTTTTATTGATAGATTAAGGTGGTGGGTTGGTATGTCAGCACCTGCTTTCATGTTCTCCTCCTGTTTTAATAGAAAAGGCTCAGTGTCTGTGAGTCAGTTTGTGTCCCAATGATCCTTGGCTACATGAAATGTGCCTCAAGGCTTATACCTTGGAATGAGTTTTCTGTGTATGATATATGAACCTTTAACTCAGTCAGAAGACATGACATCTTCTTTTAAACCTCAGCTCACGACATGTTCAAATGTCAAAGGGTCAGGCAAATAGGCAGCACTAATTTGTCAAATCCCTGCTTTGTATAATTTGATCCTTTCATTTTTCAACAGGGCTCTATTTTCCCTATAGATGTAGTTGTAGCTGAGTCTCTGATATTCTAAAACACATTGAAAACTCAAATAAACACAATATACAAATGACAACCGAACTAAACAACACACTGAACAACATATCAGAACAGCAGTAAAAACACAACACAGTGTCTCTGTAACTGTAACTCACAAAACATCTTTGCATTGCAGTGAAGTAGTGTGATAAAGTTGTGTTTTTCCTGAAAATGCACAAGTGAAAACTGCAATTACCCTTCTTCTTCATAATACATTTGAAGAGAAAAAGAGCCAATTTAAAATCAAAGCAGTGCCCAAATCCAGAAGTTGGCACACTTCAAATGTGCATAATGGTTTCATGTTGTGCTGTATTTGGAGCATCAGAGCTTTATCAAAACACTTAGTTGTGTCATTACCGTAGGCTTTATAGTTTGCTGCACAGACTTTATACTTGGAACACATTTGTGATGCTTAAGCTTTTAGATGACTTTTTCGGTACAGTTAAGACTGTTTAACAATTATTTACTATTTGCTTGACTGCCATAAATCACCTAAGATTACATTTGTGACCTGCAGGCGATTTTTGACTGTGGTCTCTGGATGTAAAGGCTTAAGTATAGTGTATAGCTTAAGTATACTGCTGTAGTGTAGTGCTGTAGTGCTCCTTTCTCCCTGCTGGATCACTCTGGATTGAAAATGCACTGTGTGTTTATAATTCTCGAAGAATGGACAACGAAAGGGTAAATAATGCCACAAAGGAAATCTAAACAAGATTTATTCATGTTTGTTTTGAACTAGTCTTTCCTCAACAGGTCCTAATGATGACTGAAAATTGTAAAGTCTCTAAATTATTTTGAACAACCATGACTTTGTCTTTCAAGCAACCCTGCAATTATTATTTTGTGTATGACTAGACATCACAAGCTGTGCTAAGAGTTTTTTTCATTGCTCATTTTTTTGTGTGTTGGCTTTCTATTTGATTTAGTCTTAGAGGTCTGGTGTGTATCATTTAGTGGCATCTAGTGGTGTCTGAATATCTCTCCTCTAACCTTTCCTTGTATAAGGTGATGAAAACAATGAAGATGATTTATTTTTATCTGAATTCGGATCAGTGACAACACACTTTGTACTCCATTTCATATTCTTCATATACATCTCCCTAAATCTCTCACACTGCACCTTTAAAATGTCCTCTGCCTGTTTTTCATGTGTACTTGTTTTGACTGCATATTCGGTGTCTTCCTCAGTTAGAACATTTAGGTTTTTTAATGCATCAATAGTAACTCCTAATCTGAACAATAACCAGATTTAAACTTCCATTTTTTCCCAGTTTTAACTATAGTAACCATTTCTCTTGTCCTTTCATGGACTCCCATCAGTATGTTGTGCATTGTGCTGCCCTTCCTGCAAACAATGCAACCTGAGAGAAAAGTCAAAGTCAAAAAGCAATTTAAACGTGCCCTGTCAACATAATATCATTTCCCCTTAGGATACACTTACTCACATACCTGGCATCAGGTATTCAAGTGGTGCAGGAATCTAAAAAAAAAACAGTATAAAGGTCATAAATCTCATTATCTGTTAAGAAATTTTGCATCATTAAATTGAGGCTGATTATAGTAGAGATGCAAATAGAATGGGATAAATTTAAAGCGACCATTTTTTCATTCACACAGCGAAAACTCAGACTAGTGTCTATTTATATGCACTCTATTTTTAGCCACAGAAATTGACACATTGAATAGCACTGCACGTGACAAACTTCGCCCCTGCCCATCACTGTTTTTATTTCCTTGCATATGATCTATCATTTCTGTCTGGTCCACCATTTTTCTCCTCTCTGTCTCTCACATTATGTCTAACTCATTTTCTTCCCCCATTCTTCCTTTACCTGCCTCCTCATTCAAATCCTCCCTCACCTCGCGCTGTCTCTCCCTCTCTCCTCTTCTCCATTCAGTCGTGAAGCACTGACTACACAGTCACGTTTTGCTTCATACTTCCACAAACCCCTAAAGGCAAGCCATTTCAGGATATTTCATAGCAGAGCAACACACCGACTCTGTCACTCTCATGGACGTGAGCACACAAGCCAGCTCACAGACACGCAACATACCCCAACACACACACATACGCACACACTCTTTTTTTCTTTTTTCTTTTTGGCATCACATGTGTGTCCCTAACCTGCCACAACTGATAGGGTTCTAGCACACAGTGATGTTTTGTGTGCCGTTCGCAAATAAGCCGAGCAGCAACAAAGGCAAGGATGGGATTTGCTGTGGGCAAGAAAACAACGCAATTCATAGATTCATAAATGTATGAATGCAGCGGCGCTAAAAATAAAACCAGTTTTATTTATCCATGTTCTCCAACACACACACACACACACACACACACACACACACCAACCGACACATGCACACCAACCGACACACACACACAGACACACACCCGCCCCCACCCCCACTCAGAGCGGCCAAAATCATTCAGCTCATGCTTCTGCTCTGCTCTCTGAGGAGATGTGCTAAAAATAGAGGTGTTTCCCGTGCACGTTTCAGAATTATTTCCCTCAGTCTCTAACACCCCCCCGCCGTCCTCCTCCACCACCCCCCCTCCCTGTCTCTCCCTCTCGCACGCACTCCCTCCATTCTGTTGCAGCACTCTGTCAGCCCAGATACACAACACACAGTCATTTAAAACTGGCTACTTAATTTATTCTACTGCATTGGCAGGGAGTAGCGTTCCTTATCATAACACACACGATATACATTTATATTAAAAATATAAATAAAATCAATCCAATTTTGCTGTTTGTTGATAGCTTATGTGTTCCAAGTGTAACTACTTTGGCTCAAAAACACATACTCCATTAGAGGTTTGCTCATTTGTGAGATGAATAAACAGAAGACTGTGCTTCCTAAGAACAAATGAAATATCAATCCTGTCCCTTTTAGAGTCAGCGTATTTATTATTAACTTCTTATTTAAGTTACTAATAATAAATTATTAAAGGGTTGGGGTCATTTTTGTACCACACAGAAGCCAGAGGGTTTTGTTTGAATCGGCTGTTAAAATAAACATGTCCTGTCTGGTCATTACAGTCAGTTCTGACACATTTACAAATTAGTGCTTTGAGTGCCTGAAACATAACCACAAATAATGTTTCTGGTAGCTATGAGTGGATATTTTATTAATGCAACACTGAAAAAAAAAAAAATACGTGTTGCGGCTGTAGTGATATGAGTGAGTTAATTCCTTCATATCTGTTTTCTTTCTCTTGTGTGTGTGTGTGTTTATCCTCAATCTTTCTCCCTCTCTCTCTCTTTTTGTGTGTGTTTTCTGGGCGTGGCATCCTGGTTTCCCTCTCACACTCTCGAATCAGTGCACCTGCAGCAAATCACCTAATTAACTCAGCAAGCCACTGCAGCATAAAACACCGACTCTCCAGCAAGAAATCTGCCAGATCATTCAGTCTGCCACACGGCGCCGACATCAAAACCAGCTCCAGTTTATTGTTCTTTGTTCTAGTTACCACTGATAATTCCAAGTCTGTCTGTTCTCCTGGTTCACACTCCAGTTTGCTGCAGTTGCCTGCAACAAATTGGTTTGATCTCATCACTTATTTCTAAACTGAATCTTTAACTCACTGCCTGTCCAGCTCTGCTGAAGACCTCATTCTCCTTCCTGCTCTGTTGGACACTCACCTGCTCCACTCCACCTGCTCCAACAACTATTTTCTGCCTCTGCTCCTATTTCTGGACTCTGGTGAGATCTAATAAAGTGTTTTCAATAGACCCTTTTTTAAACTTCATATACCCAAGCTCATATACCAAATCTTGATAGATAATTCAGTTTACTGTCCACTGATGCATTTAACCAAAAATAACTGTGCGACATGCCAAGAGTGATCAAAACATCATGCATTTGTCCTGCTAAACAGCTAGCTTGCAGCGCCAACCTGTAATGCAATCTCTCCTTGGCACGTGTTTGAGCAGCTCTCTGAAGACGGTTATTTAGGGTCTGTTTAGTGCAGTGAGTGCAGTTATCATTTCGTGAGTTAATGTGCTTGGGAGTTAGGAGTTTATATAAAAAACAAGCTCTCTGTAGATTTCCACTTCAGCTTGGAAGCCACCAATTTTTGGCAGTCCATTTGTAGTTGAACATCCACATTTATGTCATCCTCCTCCAATCAAAAATGTGTGGCAACTAAACTGTGATAATGGTTTTAACATGAGGAAAAATTCAACACTAAACACAGACTGAACAATAACAATCTGAAATAATTGGGAACTAATTTACAGCACAAACATTAAAGTGCAGTACACATATGGTCCTTGTATCGATTTGCCCTCACGATCTTTAAAATTACCATCTGATTTACTAAAGCTAGAGCTAATTACGCAGTCGGTTATGTCTGCACCTGCGTCTGTATGTATAAAAGGTTTCATTACGCTGATGCAACAGGAGTCATTAAATAGATGTGCAAGGAATTGAAAAAGAAATGAAGAGACATAAAATGATTGCTCATATAAAATTACAAGCAACTGAAGTGCAGTGGCCATAGTGTGCTAATAACCGCTCTGTGAGGGTCAATCTAAACTTAATGACCAGAAAGCCACAGTTTCCCACTTTGGTGGTGGTATAAAACAGTCACTTTTGGTCTTGAGTAACTGTTACTGCTCTCTTGTCCTTCCTAATTAGCTGTTATTTTATGTTTATACTGATTCAGTTGCTTTTTTTGTGTGCATGATCTGCTTTCCTTTTGTTTTTTAATCGGATACCATGTTGATTTTTAAGTGGCAGGTTAATTTAATGTTCTCTTTCCCATCACAACTACATCCACAAACTGTGTTGCTGCAAATAAAACACACAGATTTTCATGCACAACAGACCATTTTGAGCACGCAACCTCGATGAAAAACAGCAAACCAGCAGAATGTTAACAACAGCACCTAAACTTATCGTATCTTCTTGTATTTGTTTGATCCTTCAAATGTATTAGCAGATGTGCACTCAAGTGATGAATTGCAAAACAAACTCTCCATGTGAAAGAACACATCTTCATATGCTGTCTGGTAAAGGCAGGTAGTTTTTAGGTGTCTCGTATAAAACAACTGTAAATGGCCCTCTGTTGTGATGATTGCTCAAGGTCCATATGACAGCAGGACTCTTTAAGTGCAAATGCAAGAAAATGCCATAATCACAAACTCAATCCGCTGCAGAGGCGCCTTTCTTTTCTTGAGTCCAGTATTTCACCCCTTTAGGGGCGCTGTGTCAAACTGAGCCATGATCACATGCTTTTTCACCATGGCCTCGCAACAGGGAGTATCCGTATTAAGCTGCAGCATTGTGGTCCATCACATGATGGTCTCCTCCCTTGGCCAAGCCCAGTCTGTTGCAGCACTACTGCCAGTGAGCTGTATTTGCTGTATTAATACAGTGCTACTTCTCCTGCTGTTTGCTGCTGGCTCACAATGACAGCTTTCCACCTGCATGCCAGCAGGAGCCTTATTGTGAAGCGGCTATAGAAAAAAGGACTGTATTTGTCACTAACGTTGGCAGTGGCATTGTTGGGGGTGCTATTGTTCAATAAAAACTGGTCAACAAAATATGGGCACTATTTTGTCAGTGAAGCAGTTTTAAATATCATAGTTCAACAATAATGAACTGTTACATTACTGTGAACCAGCACACCATAAACGATAACTACAAAGACACTGGCAGGAGGACTGGACCCCTGAGCCATATGAGCAAAAATAAAATCTATACTGTGACTATATGCAAACACAGTCAAACATGAATTGTTTAGTTTCCCTCAGAACAACAGGAGAAAACTATAAAACTTAGTGTAACTTCAGGCTTTTATCCTCTAAATACTGTCTTCTCTTCTGACTGATATTACAAAAAGTAAACAATTTTCTATCAAAAAAATCCACATCCACCGACAACCACATAAAAAAAACAAAGAAAGGTTCCAGAGACAGATTTATGCAGCATGCATTTTCATTTCCAGTTTACCTGAAATTTCTCCAGGGATATCTGTGTAAGTGCTTTGACTGAAAAAGGTTAATGTTAGTGCAGAAAAATAAAGAATACATGTAAGTATGCAACACATCTCATACCACCAATCCTTTACTAACACCTAACACCTGTTTCATCATTCAAATTGAACAGTATTCCACACTGCGGCTAATACCAACATCTCAAGTGAATTTCATTTTTTCATACATCAGTGCAGAAACATAGATCCTTTTTCATGTTATTTTCTTTATACTTAAAGCAGCTTGTCTGTATAAAGCAGACAAACAGACGAGTTGCTGTAGGTGCTCTGTAAGTGTGTTTAGGCATGTTTGATTTTGGTAGTAAAACAGCAACATGGTGGCTTGACAACAGTGTTAGCTCAGACCTAATGGAAAGTCTGTGTCATTGCGAAGCTGATGCCCATGAGGAGAAATTAGGTGGTGTGAGCGATGGGATTGCATTAGCAGAAAATGGGAGTTGATGTGTTTTACAGAGTCATATATCCTGCCTGGTGCACCTTAGGTGGTCACTGGTTCCTTCAGATGAGCACAAGGGGCTTCTTGACTAAAAGCTGTAGCACTTTGGACAACTGCTCACCTTAGCTGCCCATGTAGTAACCACTTAGATGGTTGGTCCATCAATGTTTCTGATGAAAATTACAATAACAGTAACACATTCACCTGCAATTTAAGCATTAATCAAACTAAAAGTTACAATATTTTCAGGTAAATCATTCTTTATTGAAATCATTAATATAAATGTGTTTTCTTCCTAATTTCAATATTTGGAATATTATATTGTATTATTGGTGTTAAAAGGCTAATATTTCCAAATAACAATAGCTAATAGTGTAGAGTATAGAATTTTAGATAACAAAGAGAATGTGTAAAATCCAAAGGCAAATAAATATTCAGAATATGTTATTTAGTGAAAATGACATTATAAATACCTAATGTAAAAAATAACCATAGGAACCATAGGAAACATTCATCGCACAGCATAACTAGATTATTAGTCTAGTCTACAATACTAGACTATCAAGTCTATTGTATCAGACTGCGACAAAGATTTTTTGTGAACCAGGAAGGAAATAATTTAATTTAAATTTTAATTCTGAAATGTAACTGGTAACTTAAGCTGTCAAATTAATTAGTAGTAAATAGTGAGGTATAATTTATTGGTCATATTAGCATACAAAAGTACATATATCTCCCATTTTTGCTGAAGAACAGCATTTAAGTGAATGTTCCGTTTAATCTACCGCTTTCATAATTTAAAAGATATAATATGCATTGGATGCATTTATAAATAGAATTGTGTTAATGAAAGAGGCAAGTCAAGGCACATTTATAGATTCTCTTCCTTTGACCATATAACGTCCTTTAGTTTATACAACAGAGAATGTTCTTGCAGTCATTTCAGGTCAGCACACCATTCTTTGCTGTGGTACGCCTGTCAAACAGCATCAGGACAGTTGGAGAAGACTTGTTCAAACTGATGAAAGCTTAAATTGTGAGATGTATAGACTTCCTAAGGGAGGTAACAGAGTGGGAAATAAAGACTGAACTGACCTTCTTATGCAACATTTTTCTAACTATAAAGCCCTTAAAGCAAGTAATTAAGCCAATCTCAGCACAACATCAAGTCTCTCTGGTGGATGCTGAAGGTGTTCAGGTGCTCTGCTTTATTCCCACACAGTGTTTCAGTGGCACCTTGGGTATTTAAGGTCATTGGCCAGTAGTTTATACGACACTAACTTTAAAAATGGTCTGGGAATCAGTCAGGGGTTCAGACAAGCTACATCAGGTAGTTAATGAAACACAGATGCTGAAACTCTTGGCAGACTGCAAAAAATATGGCAGGGGAAGTGGACATACTACTACTACTGCTACTTAAATAATCAAAGGGAATGGGAAACAATGACAGAAAACTTTTCTCTTGTCTAAAACTAGATATTTTTGATGATGAAAACATCCCATACCTTTTGGTCTCTTGTCCACATGCAGATTAAGTTTTAGGTACATTTACATTTGGTAAGCTTTGTTCTGCTTTGTGCCAGAAAGCTGTGATTTAAATGAACATGAAGAAAAATATGATTATGAATAAACGAAATTTGTGACTTTTATGTTTGTTTTTAATGTACTTCTGCCAAATTAAAGTAGAGTTGCTACTAAGCAGCAGCCTATGGAGCTAAAAAGTTAGGCCATTGCAAAGGTGTCAAAAACCAAAGTTCCTCTGAGAGGCAGTCATAGCTGTCTCTAAAAGCGGGTCATTCCCAAAAGACTCCCATATATGAGTGCCAGAATTTACAGCAGAAAAAAACATGTCAATGGTTCAATCCTAAATATTTTTTATAACTTCCTCATTCATGACAACTGAGGTTGAATTTGTATAGACTTCACTGATTCCTATAATGGCTATTTAAGTTGTCATGGGTGAGTCAAAGCTAGTTGTTTGCTTGGTAGCACCTCTGCTAAATTTAGTTGCTGAACTTGACAATGTTGTTTGTGCTTTTTGGAGATTTTTTAATGTAATTATTTGACAAATACTATGACTTAATTATACTGACAGACCAACTGAGATATTTGTGCCCCACCCACACTTGACATCTTTGCCCACACTGAGCTCTGCAATGATGGATGGATGAGGTCACGGAAACCAAAACTGTGTTTAGTAACACTCTGTGCTCACTATGCATTCATGTAAAAAGTTTCTCTGTTGTATTTGACATATCATTCATGCAGAGTTTATTGCCACCCACTGTCCCAGGGTATTTTTTGAGCACTTGGACTCAGTTTTGTGTTCTTGTGTGATGAGGGTCATGTGGACAGATTTTCCAGAATCCATAATATATAAAGAAATACCAGCTATACCAGGAGGGACTCTATTTTTTTAATCCTTCCATTAAATTTGTTCTTAATAGCAAACGATGTCTGTGACGTCTTACACTTAGGTTGTTCAGTTAGAGCCACACTAGCGGCGGGTTAATCCACTTTCTGTTCAAAGCAACAGTGACAACCTTGGGTTCTGACCCTTTTTGCTGCACTACTCAACCTATTATTCACTCTTCCATTTTCTTCTCCAACTCATTAGTGTCAGACAATGAGATGAAGTGGGGATATACTGTAGAGGACACTTGTTATTCTAAGATGGACTAGCTGGTCCCTTTTATATTGGATAACAAATTAGTTTTTTATGCTTTATGTGCCCTAGTTGTTTGATGTTGCGTGTCTATTAAACCTCTTGAGAAGTATTAGAAGTTTTCTTTGATAAATAGCAATGACCCGCAAAAATATGGATTGGATATGATGAAATTTTGATATGAGGTACAATATGAGGTATATAAACACATGATATGAATGTCATTTAGGACATTAAAAATACTATCAGACACACATTTTACATCAAGTGAATCCACACTGGTTTCTGAGGATTATTTATGTCACTGAATTCTGAGAAAAATTAAATTTTTTTTCAATGTTAAAATCTTTATTGAGTGACTGACTGTCATTCAGAGTTTTAGATGATTTGATATTGAAATGCACTTCTTTGTTGTTGGAATTTTGAACTTTATTGGCTTTCTTTGTTTTTCTTCCATTTTTTTCAATTTTAAAAAAGTCAAGAAGGTGAAATCTCCTTTTTTTCTCAATCTGCAATATTAAAAAAAAATGACCACTACCATCGGATATATCCCTAAACTCAGGCATTAAAACGGGTCAGGGGTGAAAAAGGTGAGAAGGATACAACCCTTCCAACCCTTCTAGGGGGGTCTGGGTACATGCTCCCCCTGAAGAAAATTTTGAATATTTCCTATTTAAAAGCATCAATCTGATGCATTTTGAGAGAAAAATCAAGCAGAATTACAAGAGAGCATGAATGTATAATAAAGTGTCTATCCATACATGGTCACAATCACACTGACCAAAGCAAGCTGATTGGTGCGCTGTATAAAGCACCTTTCTGCTCCTCCCCTGAAAATTTACAAGGATTTCCAATATGCTCTGACCATCAAAGAGTAAACATCTGCTTCAGCTCCATTGTATCACTCAAAGTTGGAC
>JAPZDV010000020.1:5211246-5252316 GCA_029814665.1 Acanthurus lineatus
CCACAGCATCCTGCAGCGACATGCCATCCCATCCTGTTTGCGTTTAGTTGGACCATCATTTATTTTTCAACAGGACAATGACCCCAAACACACTTCCTGGCTATGTAAGGGCTATTTGACCAAGAAGGAGAGTGATGGGGTGCTGCGCCAGATAACCTGGCCTCAACAATCACCTGACCTAAACCCAATCGAGATGGTTTGGGATTAGATGGACCTCAGAGTGAAGGCAACAGGTCCAACAAGTGCTCAGCATCTCTGGGAACTCCTTAAAGACTGTTGGAAAACCATTTCGGGTGACTACCTCATGAAGCTCACTGAGAGAATGCCTAGAGTGTGCAAAGCAGTAATCAAAGCAAAGGGTGGCTATTTTGAAAAGTCTAAAATATAAAACATATTTTGAGTTATTTCACACTTTTTTGTTTACTACATAATTCCATATGTGTTCATTCATAGTTCTGATGCCTTCAGTGAGAATCTACAATGTAAATAGTCATGAAAATAAAGGAAAAACATTAAGAGGTGTGTCCAAACTTTTGACTGGTAGTGTATATATTGGGTGTCTGCTGGAAATACACCCGTTGGTTAGAAGAAGAGGAAGAAAAAGGAAGAGTGGTTGATCTATGCCCAAATATTTGTATTTATAAAAGTTTTTGAAAGTAAGAAGCTTATAAATGGAGGATCATAACTAATATGCATCACAGAAGAAAGCATTGTGGGATACCAAGAAAAGAAACTACGTCGAAGCTAAAGGAAACTGGGTCTGCAGAGGGGAAAAGACAAGAGTCAACAGCCGTGTTGACTTTCCCAGTTGGAAGTTGCTAATGACAGATATATGTTTAGAGACTGACGCAGGAGTGGCCTGTTTTCTGCTGAACAGGTGAGGTGAACATTACAACGGACCATGATATATTTTCCTCAGCTGTTAATGTTTCAAAATGTAGGCTAACGTTAGATAATGGGCTATGTTTATGTAACATCTATGGCACTGGTCCCAGCTTTGGTGGCAACGTTAGCACTTGTATGATTACAGACAATAACGAGGCAACCTCGTGCTATTAACTCTGAATTTATTCCCTTTCTCTGGCAGTGACAGAAAATATTGTACAATAACTAACAAAGATATTTAGGACTGGCTTTGTTCAAAACAGAGTAAGTTAGAGTAATGTTACTGTTTTTGTGTAAAAGATAAGAACCCAGGTGGGGTTTGTTTATTACGGCAGTGTATTGCTGCCACGCAATAAAAATAAAAATGCATCAGTATCACGTTATAACGTGATAAGCTTATTGTTAAAACAATAAAAGTTTATTGTTATAATGTTATAACATGATAAGTTTATTGGTAAAACAATAGACTTATCACATTATAATGTGCTAAGTTTCACAAAATAGATAGTTTAACGCTATAACAATAAACTTATCATGTTATATCATAATAAATATATTGTTTCAACAATAAATGAATACATTAAAACGCGATAAGTGTATTATTAAAACAACACACTTACCATTTTATAACATGAAAAGCATGTTGTTAAGACAAACTTAACTAGCAATAATGTGATAAGTTTATTGTTATTACAATAAAAATAGTATATTGTTATGACAATAAAATATTACATTATAGCGTGAAAATATAATGTTGTGATTTTAAAATGTCACATTATAGTAATATGCTTTCGTAGTTCATTACCAAGTCAAAAAATTTCATATGTTTTTCACTATGCTTTCACATGTTTTTTGCATGTTCAGACTGTTGTTTAGACGCACAGGTATTTACTTATAAAGTTATCTTTTTTCCAGCACGAAAAGTGTTAAGGCAGTGGTGGATACCCCCATCTTTACTAACTAGCTTCTTATACCAAAAGGACACCATAGCTTCTGTACCTTGTCCAAAAGGAAGTGGTGAGCAAGTGAGCGTCCAGTAGTCTAGACTCTTGCCACTAGATGCCACTTAATACTCCTGTCTATGATGTCCTACCCTCTCCCACAAACCTAAGCCAGTGATATGGCGAAGATCCCACGTGCTCTCTCTGCCCAAGTCCAGCATCACTGAAGCACATCCTAGTGGGCTGCAAGACCAGCCTCATTCAAGGTCGGTACACTTGGCATCACAACCAGGTCCTAAGGAGTCTTGCAGCAGTTCTAGAGAGCCAACAGACAAGCGTGAACGCCCTCCCTCCCCCGTCATCTTGTTGGCAGACAATTTCATTGGTCTGGGACGGCGAGGGTCAAGCCAACCTCAGCCCCATAGAAGCTGCTGGCAAACTTGTGCCAGAAGCTCTGCTTCCCAGCTGGGATCGCATCTACCAACTTGCGACCAGACCTTGTTTTGTGGTCAGCCTCCCTCAAGCTTGTTTACATCATTGAGCTCACGGTGCCCTGGGAGAGTTCAGTGGAAGAGGCCTTTGAGCGGAAGAGGCTAAGGTACGCTGGACTTGCAGCCAATGTGCAGCAATGGGGCTGGAAAGCGAAGGTACGCCTGGTGGAAGTAGGCGGAAGTAGTGTGTTGTTCCTGACCCTGTCATCAAGTTGCAGGTCGTTGTCAGACAGAAAACTCTCCAACGCGGGGAAAGCTGAAACATCACCTGCCATGACTTTGATTTCGAACAGCTCCATCTTTTTCAGCATTGTGCTGACTTTGTCCTGCACATCAAAAATGTTGACAGAGAGTCCCTGTAGTCCCAAATTCAGTTGGTTCAAACAGGAGAAAATATCTGACAAGTATGCCAGTGACTGAGCCATACAGTATCCTCAAAAACATCTGATATGGGGAAGTCTTTGTCCTGTAAGAACACCTGGACCTCTCTGTGCAACTCCAAAAGTCTTGAAAGCACCTTCCCTCTTGATAACCATCTGACTTCTGTATGAAGAAGGAGCTGGACATGCTCGCTGCCCATTTCATCACAGAGCACGTGAAACAGACGAGAATGCATTGGTCGGGCCTTTATAAAGTTCACTGTTTTTACAGCTGCCTCCCGTGCCTCCCGATGGATGCTGCAGTGTGTCCATCGCATCTCAGGTGCTACCTCCCAAATCCGGGCTGCCACTCCGCTGTGGTGGCCTGTCATCGCCCTGGCGCCGTCGGTGCAGACTCCGACACACTTTTTCCAATCGAGTCTGTTCTCTTGCATGAAGGTGCTCAATAGCTGGAATATGTGATCGGCTGTAGTTCTGGTCTCCAGTGGTTGGCAGAATAGAAAATCTGCAAATTTGCCAAATCTGCAACATCGGTCGTCTCATCCAGTTGGAGGGAATAATACCGACTTCTTTTGATGCGCTCAGTCAGTGTCTTCTTTACATTATCTGCCATGATGCGTATTCTCCGTGACACTGTATCATTTGAAAGTGGCACCAAGTTTAACTGTGTAGCAGCTTTCTCCCCGCACATGATGCGTGTAATTTCTTTGGCCAATGGCAGACACAGTTGCTCGCCAATCGTATGTGGCTTTCGGGCTTTCGCTATACAGAGGCTGGCACAGTATGAAGCCAGCTGTGCTTTGGCCGTGGATGTAACACAGGATAGCATTGTGGACTTGGACTGCTTCAGCTCTTCCCGCTTTCTTAGAAAAAAATCCAATGGTTTGTCTTTCAGCGCTGTGTGTTTGGTGAAAAGGTGCCGTTTGAGGTGTGCTGGTTTCATGGATTCGTTGCTGAGGACTTCACCACATACCACACACTGGGGTCTCGGCTCTTCGTCGGTCCCGCGCCAACTAAATCCAAATTTTAGATAACTGGGGTCATATTTTCTGACTGCTTTGCGCCGCTTGGTGCTGGTGGGTGCTAGCACCAAGCTAGCATCTTCAGTGGCGCCTTTCGAGTAGCCGCTAGAACTTGTTGCCGCTTCAATGTTGTCCTCCTCTTCATTTTCAATTTGGCTACCTGGAATATTCTCCTCCTCAACTGCAGTCTTCTTCGCAATCATTCCTGTTTGTAGCCACGATTGCAGGGTTCTTTTACCACTCATCTTCTCTCTCATCTGATCTAATCTCACACGCACAACTCATAACCCAACAACTCCCTTCAACTCAGAACTAGTGGTGTCTCAAGTATGAACGGGCTAAGTTCATGAACCGGCCGACTTACAAAAATAAAGGAAAGATAATGCTTATTTTAAATATGAATTTAATATGTTTTATGTATTTTAATTCTAGGTTTTGAACTATTTTGATAATATTATATATTTTCTAATTAATTTTATTTTCAAAAAAAAAAAATTCTTATGACCCTCCTTCGCGTACCACTAGAGGGACCTCGCGTACCACCAGTACCACAGTTTGAGAATCAAGGGCTTAGACAAACAAACTGGGGGTTAAATTCCAAAATACTACACACCACAGCCTGGGCTACATTAATAGTCTTTTTGTGCATAAAAACATTTTGCCTCAAACAAAGAAAATCTTATTGCTGACATGGAATGGACCTACTGTGTATTATGGTAAGTTTGATAATTTTTTTTCAGTTTCTTGTTGCCTGTTGTAGGGATTTTATGATGTATTTCTATCCTCGGAAAAAAAGCAGTAAATACATTCTATTAGTGTGGAAATACACCACAGCACTATCAATGAGCATTTTTTTTTGTTGACTACCATACTATCAAGAAATCTGTGCCATATAGATACCCTATGTCTGCAAAAGTTTAATTTCTAGAAGTCCCATGTACAAAATTGATCTTCTGTGGTTGTAACAGTAAAAATGAACAATTTCCTTTTGTTATTTATCTGTTTGTATCAAGTTTATACAACCAAATCAGTTCCAACTCGCTTTTTATGCCCAATTCCAGGTTCCTGAGCTTGTCAATGAGTGAGGGCTGGAAGCTGACTGATTCTCAACCTGTTACACAAGGGAAGGTGCAGTCCCCTCGATATCCCCATCCTTACGCTCCAAACTTGATGAAGCAGTGGGATATCTGGGTTCCCAAGGGCTATAAGATCCAGCTATTCTTTACACATCTAGATATTAAAGCTTCGTTGGGCTGCAATCAAGACTCCGTGACAGTAAGAGCCACATGGAAACTTAATATTATACAAATATTACAAACATAGATCAATGTTTTTCACTCAAGTCCTGAACCCAGATTTTATTATATTTGTTACTTAACCTTAATGTGAGTATTGATGAGCTTCAGAAACTGGTGTCTTAAATTTGTACCGAGGACTTTTTCATTCATCCATCTGTGCACCTATCCATTTTCTGTTGCATGTCTGCTGCAGGTTGCGACGGCAGCAAGCTAAGCAGGCTAATCCACAGATCCTTACCCCTAAAAACCATTTTCCAAGTAAGGTGGATCCTAAAGCATTCCCAGCACAGATGAGATACATGATCTCCCCAGCATGTTCTGGGTCTTTTCTAAGAGTCACTTACTGATTGGACTTTTTCTAAAAATCTCTAAAGCAAGGTATCCAAGAGGCATTTTGGTCACACACCTAATCCACCTTAGCTTGCTTTTTTTTCAACACAGAGGAGCCACTCTCTCTGGATGTCTGAGCTCTCTCCAAGGATGAGTCCATCCACCCTATGGAGGAAAATCATTTCAGCTGATTGTGTCCTTGATGTTATTTTTTTTTATCAATATTCAAAGCTCAGGATTGTAGTGAAATGTGAGCTTTTTTGGTTACTTCCACAAAAAAAAATTCAAAAGGGACCCTGGCTTAATTTTATCAACTATTATTTCTTGTTGTGTATGTCTAGTCGTTCCAGTTGATATAAATTGTAAGTTGTAGGCAACTTCTGCTTAAATTCTCCTTGTCAAACTCTTTGCACGGGGGCAAACTTTTTTTTCACTTTTAGGTCCTCTATATACAAAAGGTATTGGGAAAATTTTGTGGCCAGGAGGGTTCAACTGATTACCCAGGCAGAGAGCCGATCCTTTCTGAAGGCAACAGACTGACTCTTATATTTCAAACCAGTGACTCCACTGCAGAGCTCCAGCAGCACACTGGCTTCTCTGCTACCTACAAAGCAATAGGTAGAGCTTTTCTCGTCACTTGGTTCCTTGTCACTTTACAGTGCCCTACATATTCAAACTGTTCAAGAGAAATTTAACCTTAAAAGATAAATAAAATTGTGCTTTTCAAGAAAATTGGGTCAACATTATCAGTATTTATAAAAATAAATAACCAACATACCTTTTTAAGATAGAATTATGAGCCTCTAAACATTCAAAAAAACAAATCAAAATGTATCATATCACAATGAATTCTGCATAACTGTTGTCATAGTGTCCCCAGATCTGTTCAGGCAAGTGTCTATGGAGCAGCAGCAAGATTTTTCTCTGTAGTTGATGTTGTGAGAATCTTGATTTTGTGTTGATCTGCTTAAAATGAAATGTATTTAAATTCACTAAACTAACTAACTAAAATTTAACTTGAGGCTAAGTTATCCTTCAATGTCTTTTTCATTATCAGATATAGATGAGTGTTCAAAAAAGGACCTTCAAGAGGTCTCAGGTTCACTCTGCTCTCAGATCTGTGTCAACACCCCTGGTTCTTACCATTGCTCCTGCCACAATGGTTACAAACTTCATCTAGACCAGCGCACATGTCTGTGTGAGTAACATACATAGTAAAGCCATGTTTCTTTGTGTTTACCTTCATGTGTGTAATGTTGTGAAGTTCAGTAGTAACAACATTGTCTTACAACTGATGAACCAGACTTTCATTTTCAGATAAACTTTTGAAATGCTTGTGTTTTTCACAATATTTACTTGTGCCCCTTGTCCAGTATCATGTGGTGACTGTATATTTGACAAGCATGAGGGACATCTGTCTAGTCCAGGTTACCCTGATCCCTCACCTCCTCTTCTGTCCTGCAAGTACATCATCTCTGTGGAGCCCAGATTCACTGTTGCTCTAAATTTCACTGACAACTTACACACAGAGAGTGTGGATACTCAGAGACGTCCCGAGTGTCTACATAACTGGCTGCAGGTATGGACAAAGACCTTCCTTTCACTATATATATTGTATGTATATTATATTATAAATTCTAATACATGTTTCATATTACACTATATATAAGGTATACATAATGTATGAATATATATATTTTTCACGCTCTCTTTGTAGGTGACAATCCCAGGCAGAGAGCCCTTGAAATTTTGTGATGGAAAAAGTCCAGGAGTGATAGATACAAATTCCAGTACTGTCAGACTGGACTACCACACTGATAAGGAAGGCTCAAGTCTTGGCTGGAGACTGCAATACAGCACATATGGGCAAGGACAAAGTGAGAGACAAGCTAATTTGATTGGTCAATTAGACTAGCTGCAGAGCATGTGCATATGTGATTAATATTTGGGTATCATGTCATTTCTAGAGGTCAAATGTCGGTTTCCGGGCAATGTGGCTTATGGCAGAGTGACTCCTGTCTCAAATGAATATTTATTTGGAGACTACATCTATGTTACCTGTGAGAGAGAACACAAGATGATAATGGTTTGATGTTCTTCTATTTCAGTGTCAATTTGTTAAAATTACAAGAATTTGCTTAATTATCTTTTGTGTTTATTTGATTAATTGTGTGAGGTTGATAAAAATCTATCCAATTCATTAAACTGATCAGTGCACTGCTTTTCAGGGTGGTCGAGAGATCAAGTCCTTTTCGGCCATGTGTCAAAGCGATGGACAGTGGCATCGCCCTCTGCCAGAATGCCAAAGTATGTCTGTTTGAGATCAGTTTAATTTTTTGACACCCTGTGACATATAATCTAAGTAAGTTTTAAGTAAAACATGAAATCCATGAGAAGGGGAATCCATTTTTGTTTGTCTCATCCAGTCTGTGGCCAGTCCACAAAACTTATCTCCACAAGTGATGGTCCAGAAATTACCATACCCTGGCATGTGCTTCTGAATATAAATGGACGAATAGGAGGAGCCATGGTGATTGCAGACCGCTGGATTATGACTGCAGCTCATATCCTCACATATAAAGGAAATATAGCATCAGTTGAGTCAGTACAGGTAAGTGGGTCATAGAAGTTATCTGCATGCTCAATACTTGCATGTATTTGAATTGACATATTTCCTCCTGTGCTGTTGTCTGGCAGATTTACATGGGACTGAGTGATGTTGACAGCCTGTATAAATCTCCTGTGTATGCTGCCTCGCTCCATGTTCACCCTGAATACAACAACTCAAATGGCTTAGAATTTGACAATGATGTTGCCTTGATCAAACTGCAAGTCCCAGTCACATTCAATTCATCCATTATACCAATATGTTTGCCAGCACAGGGTGCCACATATGTCACTGGAATGATGGGGTAAAGAAACAACTAGGATTTTTTGTTTCATTTATAATATATTTCATTGACTTATTTTATTTTGTTTAAAGCCCTATTCTTGGCTCAGTCATTTTATTATACATTTTACCCTTCTTTTGCTTCTTTTCATTTTGTTCCAACAAGTAACTTTTGTACAAAGGGGACTCAGATAAGTTTCTTTCTAACAAGTCAACCCCTAAAAAGTAAACAAAGAAAAAAGGAACTTAGATGTACTAGACTGACTCTCATCTGTGTATTGATCTGGTGTCTAAGGTTACTTTTACCTGTTACCTTACCCCAAACCATCTTCTAGAGAGGAGATTTGTCTTATGAGCTGACCATGATTGTTCTTCCATTTTTTTTTCAGATTAATGTCGGGCTTCAGCCATATAAAAATTGCCGACAAACAGATTTTAACACATGAGCTAAAATATGTGAAGCTCTCCGTGGTGGACGAGGAGACGTGCAGCAATTCAACCACTTTGCTGAAGCAAAAAAAGAAAAGAGTGCCAAATCTCACAAATAACATGTTTTGTGCTGGACTCCCTGAAGACACAAAGGACCCCTGCCTTAGTGACAGTGGAGGCCCCTTCGCCCTAAGTGATGAAGATGGACGGTTCTGGGTAGCTGGGATTGTCAGCTGGGGGGTTGACTGCAGACAGCCCGGAACCTATGGTATCTTTACCAGAGTCACTAACTACTTGGACTGGATCAAAAACACAATGCAGCAGAACTGAATAAACTTCTCTATCACTAAGTTAATAGAACTTGATTGGCTGACCAAAACCTGACACAAAATCATTGAAATAAAAAGAAACAATGGTAAAAAACTTTTTAAATCTGCTCCTTCTTTATCCAAATCATGATTAAATTATTTAAAAAAACATTTTTTTTTTTATTTGAGTTAGAAAGATACTGTTCATTATATTATATGAAGTACAATAAAGTAGAAAACAGCATACCTAGCTGTACTAATCATACAACTCATGTTTTATATACAACTCATGTGGCCACTTGGAAGCAGAATATCACTGGCCGCACACTAATGATAATAATTTAACTATTTGAATATAAAATTTTTTTGAGCTTTTCAAATGTTTTTTTTGTCAGTCCCAGGGCTACCTGCTAACAACAGTGCTTAAGGCAAAAACAGTCATCTGAATGTGCCCTCTGGAAAGGCTAAAACAATTAGCAAGAAGACTGAACATTTTTGATGATTTATTTTAACACACTTGTCACAAACACAGTTGTCTTTGTTCAAAATGCAGGAATAAATATTTTCCAACTCAAAAAAACATGTGGACTAGTCAACAAGATGGATGATGTATGCCTTCAAATGAATCTAACAACGATTACATTTACTGAATGGTTGAAGGTGGATGTCATGCTGAGTTTGGCTCTTGGCTCCTTGGGGCTGACACCACAGCATGTAATGTGCACTGTACTCAACATTTTATTGTCCAAAAACTTTCTGGAAATTTCTCACTCTTCTGGTTCAGTTAGTCAAACTTATTTTTAGCCATTACTGATCCTGTTCTTTTACAATTCATACCTGTATTTATTTTGCCAAAGCAAACAAACCCTGGGGGTTAAATTCCACTGCAAAATACTACAAACCACAGCCTGAGTGACATTATTGGTCTATTTGTGCATGAGAAATTTCACCTAAAGCTAAAGTAACTCTGAGATAAACTTTTTGCAGACATGAAATGGACCTACAGTGTAACATGGTAAGATTTTTTTTATAAAACTTTATTTTGCATATTTAGTTATTATGATTTTTTTTCATGAAAGAAGGCACTATAAATGTAGCCTATCAGAAGTGTGGGACTATGCTACAGCCCTGTTTAAAAGTGTTCAATTTTCTATTTAAGGTGCAAAGTGTCAAATAAAAAACTAAATCAACAGTACATGGTAGCAAAAGTTAAAAGTTACTTTGTCACTTTGTTCATTTTCTGTTCTCAGCGGCTTGAACTCGCATTCTAGTTCCAACTTTCTTGTTTATGCACAATAATTCCAGGTTTCTGTGTTTGTCAGTGAGCGTGTGCTGGCAGCCACACAACTCTGAACCTTTAATGCAGGGTGAGCTCCAGTCCCCTCAGTATCCCCAACCTTACCTTCCCAACCTGAAAAAGGAATGGGATCTCCGGGTTCCCGAGGGCTACCAGATCCAGCTGTCTCTAACACACCTGGATATTAAAGCTTCCTCTGACTGCTATCAAGACTCTCTGACGGTCAGAGCCATATTAAAATCTAATGTAAAAACATCTGTATTTTTTTACTCAAGTCTAGTACCAATAGTGGTCTTTTTTTTTTAAATGCTGACACTCCCCTCTGTCAAACTCAGCCCTCCTGGCTTCCACCTGACTATACATTTGGGTTATTCATAGTTAATCCAAATGCTTCTCTCATCTGATCCCACGCATCATCAGATTGTTATTAGTTGACAACTCTGCTTCTCTCTTCTCCTATTCACACCCCTAAAGTTGATCAATGATATTTGCCCAAATTCTTGACAATCATACACATCCATTTACAAGACACCACTCTGATTTAGATGCAGAGGGCTGTTCTTTCCAGTTACCCTCTTTCACCAGTTTGCCCAGTTTCCTTAGGCTATGTAAACTGTTTTTAAAATGCACATGACAAATGTTGCAAAACAGTAATAGGTTTACAAAAGGTGAAGGATACTTATCTATTTCGAAATGAAAAACGGATACACAAATGACTGAAATAAGCAACCTTAACAGTCAACATATATTTACACTTTGGCCAAAAGAAATGTACAAAGAGCCATTTACCCACTGTAAGTCAACCAATTCAACTTCTAGAGACAGACACTTGTTGGAAGCCCACAAAACAACTTGTAACAAAATAAAACTTTCAGCATACTGTGAATGCAGCAGCCACAATGTGTTAACATTGATATGGACAATCAATTTAACTCTTAAGTGCCTGTTTGGACTTAGACTTGAGTCTTAGGTCAAATTCTTCTCAATTCAAAACAGAACTACATTTTCCAAGGAGTGCCTCACCATGATCAATTGCCTCATAACTGCTTTATACACATTGCAGGTTCTCGATGATCAAAAGATATTGGGAAAATTTTGTGGTCAGGAAAATTCAACTGATCACCCAGTCAGAGAGCCGATCCTCTCTGAAGGCAACAGACTGACTCTTATATTTCAAACCAGTGACTCCACTGCAGAGCTCCAGCAGCACACTGGCTTCTCTGCTACCTACAAAGCAATAGGTAGAGCTTTTCTTGGTCACTTCCTTTACTGCTACCATGTCAAACATTTCACACAATGTTTAAGCTAAATTCTAAACTTACTTAAATAACCTACATTCAATTGTATGTAAGGTCTTCCTCTAATGGCGTTCTTATTATCAGACATAGATGAGTGTTCAAAAGAGGACGAAGATGAAGATGAAGATGTCTCAAGTCCACTCTGCACTCAGATTTGTGTCAACACCCCTGGTTCTTATCACTGCTCATGCCATCATGGTTACAATCTTCATTTAGATCAACACACATGTTTGTGTGAGTACCCTTAACATAGAGCACTTTATGTCCTCCACTAAAAACTCTTAAGTTTCAGCATTGCATCAGTGCTGCTGTTTAAATGTTAAAGTAGACTTTTTTTCTTGAGGAAACTATTTAAGTTCTTATTCTTTCCACAATAATACTTGCTTTGCCCCTTGTCCAGTATCATGTGGTGACTGCATGTTTGACAAGCATGAGGGAATTCTGTCTAGTCCAGGTTACCCTGATCCCTCACCTCCTTTTCTGTCCTGCAAGTACATCATCTCTGTGGAGCCCAGATTCACTGTCACTCTCAAATTCACTGACAACTTTCACATAGAGAGTGTGGACACTCAGCTAGGTCCAAGGTGTCTACATCACTGGCTGCAGGTATGGCCAAAGACTTTCGAGTTGACAGACGAAAAAAATTACACAATATATGATGTACGTACATTTTTTAAAGTTCCTCTCTTTGTAGGTGACAATCCCAGGCAAAGAGCCTATGAAGTTTTGTGGTGGAAAGAGTCCAGGTCTAATAGCTACAAATTCAAGCACTGTCAGACTGGATTATCACACTGATAATGAAGGCTTGAGTCTTGGCTGGAGACTGAAATACAGCACATATGATGAGAGACAAAGTAAGAGAGACAAGATGTTTTGATTAGATAGGGGATAGTTGTACAGCTATGGTTTTATAATTAATATCTGGCTATTATATCATTTCTAGAGGTCAAATGTCAGTTTCCGGGCAATGTGGCTAATGGCAGAGTGACTCCTGTCTCAAATGAATACTTTTTCAGAGACTACGTCCACGTGACCTGTAAGCGAGGATACAGACTGATAATGGTTTGATGCTTTCTTTCTTCTACTATCTACTTTTCAAGAGCAAAGAAAGACATGCTTAATATTCTTTCTTTTTTTATTTGTTTCAGTGTGTATACTATTTCTATTAATCTGCTCTCTTTGTAGGATGGTCGAGAGATCAAGTCATTCTCAGCCATGTGTCAAAGTGACGGGCAGTGGCATCTTTCCTTGCCAGAATGCCAAAGTATGTCTGTTTGAGATCAAATTAGTTTTTGACAATACTGAAAAATTACTATAATACAAAATATGCTTTGATTTACTTCCAAAATATTAAAATGTCCCTGTTGTTTTTTTGACTTCAGTAATTGACTGTGGAGAACCTAAACCTTTGTCAAATGGAGGGGTGACCTTCCTTTCAGGTTTTCAGAATCAGTACCAGTCTGTTGTCCAGTATTATTGTAATGAGCCATTCTACTCCCTACCTCAGAGTGTAAATGGTGAGATATTGAAATAAATTATTTAAAAAATAGAAGCTGACCGCCTGACAAAAATGTGCTTTTTATTTGCAATTATCTTGCTATTTTTTGTCTTCTCAGCCAATTTCACCTGTAAAGCAGACAGAAAATGGAGATCCAGCCACAGTGATGTCCCTCCAACATGCATACCTGGTACTACTCTGTTGGGGAATATCCCCTCCAAAAAAACAAAATCTGTGATACTTGTTGAAGCACACATCAATCACAACAAAAAAATCAAAAATCCATAACTGTGCGAATGTAATTTTTGTCTGTCTCATTCAGTCTGTGGCCAGCCCACAAAACTTATTTCTACATATCAGAGGACTGTTGCAAGCAGTGGTCAAGACAATACCATACCCTGGCATGTGCTACTAAATATGAATGGAAAAATAGGGGGAGGCATGGTGATTGCAGACCGTTGGGTTTTGACTGCAGCTCATATTTTGACACATGGTGGAAATCCAGCATCAAAAGAGGCTATACAAGTGAGTAGACTGCTGTCAATGTTATCTACAAAAGCTTTGCTTTTTGGGATTTAGGATTTCACATTTATTTCCTCCTATGACGTTGACTGGCAGATTAACATGGGACATACTGATAGTGAAACCCATTTGGGCTCTCCTGTGTATGCTGCTTCAATCCACATTCACCCTGAATACAACAACCCAAATGGTTTAGACTACAACAACGACATTGCCTTGATCAAACTGCAAGACCCACTCACATTCAACTCATCCATTATGCCAATATGCTTGCCAGCAGAGGGTGCCACATACATCACTGATATGATAGGGTAAAGATACAACTTAACATTTTCATTTCATAAAGCTATCAAAATCGTTATTTAAATGTTGCTTTTCTTTACTCAATCATTTTGATTTGTATTTTATTGTTTTTTGCCTTTCCTCTCTTAAACTAAAATGTAAATCTTGGCCAGCTACTCAGACTCTGTCTTGTTTCTGCTTAGTTTACCATAACTATCTCTTCTTCTTTTTTTTGTTAGACTGGTGTCAGGCTTTACCACTACAGACTCTGACAATAAAAGGACTACAACAAATCAGCTGATGTATGTGCACCTCCTTGTGGTGGGGCAGGAGACATGCAGCAGTTCAGTCAGTAAGCTGAAGCAGGCAAGGAACGACTTACCAAGTCTGACAAATAACATGTTTTGTGCTGGACTCCCTGATGGTGGAAAGGACTCCTGTCATGGTGACAGTGGAAGCCCGCTAGCCCTGAGAGACGAAGGACGGTTCTGGGCTGCTGGGATTGTCAGCTGGGGGGTCGACTGTGGACAGCGAGGAACATATGGGATCTATACCAGAGTTGCCAACTACCTTGACTGGATCAATAAGACAATGCAGGAGAACTGAGTTTGTTGTATTTCATTACAAAGTAAAAAATAAGAATAAAAAAAATGTGCGTTTGAATGAGGAAGAATAACTTAGTTTAACATTCAGAACTATCATAACTCAACAACAACATCATGGATCCCTAGCTTTCCCTCACATACTGACAACACATATATCTATATTGGTTACACACAACAAGAATATTGCACAGCGTCCTGCACACAGCCAAACCTCACTACATCACGCACACACACACACACACACACAATTTCTGGATCACACACAACAACACCTAAAACGCCCAACAGACAAAAATACAGAACAAACAGATATCATGCCCCCAAAACATAGTAGCATTGAATCATTGCTTTAAAAGTTTGCATGCATGTTTAAGAGTTTGTCCCCACTGGTTAGTATCCAGTTTTGCTACAATATGACTCCTCAAAGCTCACAACCAGTCTCCTCTCTGGGAACTTCCAGCTGTGTTTGAAGCCGTCAAGTTTCACAATTTAGTTTTCTCTAAATTCACTGGACATTTCTTAAAGCATGCAGCCTGTACACTTTCACTATTCGCAGTTTTCCCCCATAATGCATTGTGTCTACTATTTCGCCATCTTCAGACAAAAATAATATTAAATGTTATATAATTTTTATTCTAAATCCAGTGCCTAGTGCACATGGATCATTCTTTTGGATATGTAATCGTTTCATTTTTACACATTTACATTTGGCCAACCTACGTAAAATTGGTATGGAAATTATGTCAGAAGAGAATGAGGCCCTCTAGTGGAGATATAATAGGTTTTCTATTTCATTGCTAATAGGAATTGCAACTATGATTAGCACATCTGAGGTTTCTGTCAAAAAGCCTGCAAACTATTCATATCTTTCTTTGTGTGTGGGTTTATTTCTTTGTTCTAACCTAAGAAGAAAAACTGTGGCCTTTTTAAGTGTTCATCCATATTTTGCTGTATTTTTTTAATAGAACGCTTTGATTCCATTTCCGCTCTGTCTTGTCTTAAACGATCTTTTTACTTTTAACACATTTAAGTGACACTCCGGTAGCATAGATATTCTGATAGCCCTGCCTGTCTGCTTGTGAAAAAAAGCCTATTAATTAATTATGCATTACAAGGTTGAGGTTTTACAGTGCTGTGAAAAATTATTTGCCCCCTTCCTGATTTCTTATATTTTTGCATATTTGTCACACTTAAATGTTTCGGATCATCAACACCAGATGTAACAGGACGCACACCTTACAAAAAGTTCAACTTTTGTCTCGTCACTCCACATAAAATCTCCAAAAATCTTGGGGATCATCAAGATGTTGTTTTACAAATGTGAGATGAGACTTTGTGGTTTTGGTCAGCAGTGGTTTTTGCCTTGGAACTCTGCCATGGATGCCATTTTTGCCCACTCTCATCAATGTGTTGCTTTTGGAGATCTTTTATCCTACTTCACCTTGTCAGACAGATTCTATGTAATTGATTTCTTGAATTAACAGGTGCAGTAATCAGGCCTGGGTGTGGCTAGTGGAACCCAGCTTTGCAAAAATGTGGTTAATCGCAGTTAATTCATGATTTAACAACTTTTTTTCACAGAGGGTCAGGTAAGTGGAACAACAACAACAACAAGGTCACCTGATCGTGTATATTTTTATATTTTTAAATATTATTTTTATTTTTTTTAAAAAGTGCATGATCAGGAGACATGTCGCACAGATCGCCCCGGTCACCTGATTGTGCACTTTTTAAAAAAAAATATTTTTGGGGGGCTTTTTGCCTTGATTTGACAGCACAGCAGAGAGTAGATCTGGAAACGGGGGAGAGAGAGGGGTAGCGACACGCAGCAAATGACTAGATCGATTTTATTTTTAAATGAATGTATTTAGGATTTCGCTTTGCTTGCTTTAGTTGTATATCTTGCTGCCATCGTTATTAAAACAGTAAAAAGTTGTGATGTATTTTCGCATCAGCTTTTTCTCACATGCTTAAGGAAGAAAATAGAGAGCCTAACAGGCATCGCATTGAGTTTGACATATTTTTAAAAATATGTGGAAAGTTATAGGTTACAGTTACAGTTCACACTAAAAATTCTCTTTGTTGGCTATGAAATCGGTGAAGGAAATTAATGTTGTGATTTATGTGAACACTAACACTATCAGCTGGTTCTCCTCTCAAACACAAACCACCATACCACTTAAAATTATTCCATCACAATTCTAAGTTAAGTTTATATTTTTTTTCATGGCATTTACAGGTATTAACTCAAGAAAATTCACAGATGATCCAAAATGGTTCGCACTTGATAATATTTTTTCCAGCAGAATAATTTTCATCAGTCCAACAACCTACATTACCAATTTATTCCTGCCGGTGTTTGCGTGTGTGTCTGTGTGTGGCGCGTGGGAGAGCAACTAAGGTAAAGTGAAACAAAATAAATTCAAAATGTCAAGAAAGGAAACCTATTTTTTGCAGTCTAATCATTACAAAAATCGTTACACCTCATGTAAAAGTTGTTTTACCTAACAAGGATTAAAGTTAGCTTACTTGCCTTAACTCAATGTTTAACAAATTTCATTCAAAGTAAAATAAAGCTCACCACAGCCATCTCTGTTAGTCATTTCACTGTTTCATCATACACCAACTCTAGTTTGCTTGTAATAGTCCCTTAACTCACTCTGCTAGATGTAAATACATTCTAGCTCAAGGACGTGCTGTTCATCTCTGCCGCCTTGCTGGCCTCGCCTGGTTGTGCTAACGTGACTGCGTAACATTAGCTGACCAGCAGTTGTCACTCATTCAAAGTTAAAGCAGTATGCTAAATTAACCATAGCAAAGTAAAATGAAAAATAAGTCAAAATATTGCTATTGTTATTCAAATCTTAGCCTCACTGATAAGTAGCATTGAAAATCACACACTCACTAGCTAGACAACTTGCTGAGCAACAGTTCGATTTCAAACATCACTTTAAGTAGTATTCTCCTGGCGAAGAAACAAAAATAAGTTGGTTTTTAATTACCGTGTTATCTGTAGATGCAAAATCCGATAGATGTAGAGGAAGCTGGACTTCTTGTTCATGTGTAGCATGTCCCCAATGCTCTGGCAGGAGAACTTTCCCTCACGAGGTTGGCACGCTCCAAATTTCAAAAATACTGTAATTTACTGTGATTTATCACATCAACATACTGTTGAAGGCCTCTGCGCTGTTGCTTCATGTTGAACAGCCCACAATGCATTGCAAACTACAGTACAAAACCGTATTACATTAATGCAGTATATTACTGTTGGAAATTGGCGGTAAATTAACAGCAACTGCTCAGAGTGTAGCATAAAGACCAATGCTGGAAGCAGGTTAAAAATAAAAGCTAACTAAACCCTGTCAGAAATTTTACACATATATATATATATTTCAAGCTCACAGGTTAACATTTTGTAAGGCTGCAACGATTAGTCGACGTAATCCATTACGTCGACAACGAAAATTTGTCGACGTGAAAATTTAAGCGTCGACACGTCCTGTTAGTGTTGTTGTAAATTGCTGCAAGATAAAATCACGCACCGGCCGCTTCATGCTCATCTGTAACTGCAGTGCACTACAGGAAGTGCTGGGGGCAGTATCGCTCGTTGTTTACATCCCGCAAGGAAACAAAGAAGAAGCGCGGAACATTGCACACGGTCTTCGGCGTAGTAGCTCAGTGGGTAGGGCTTGCGGCCCATGCGCGGAGGCGCCGATCTCAAGGCCCGTTCGATTACGGCTCTGAGCAGAAAAAAAAAAAAAAATGGCGCTCTTGTTTTTGTCTAACCACCGCTACTCCGCTACCACCGCAATGGCAATGGCAATGGCAAGCATGTTACAGCTCGCCCAGAAGTCCAAAATTAGGTGCTTAAAAATAAAGATGATAATCGTGACTAATCGAAAAATAATTGCTAGATTAGTCGACAACAAAAATAGTTAGTTGCAGCCCTAGCATTTTGTATCTTTTTTGTTTGATTCCTACAAAATCCTCACAAGAAAATAGTCTTAAGAATTTTATGACCAAACAAATGCTGATACCTGATGTAACTATGATGCTGCAACAGTAGCTCAATACGGCTCTGTGCAGGTGCACATGTATGCACAGACAGTAATATCCTCAGATCAAATGTAGGCTCGAGAATAATACCCCTCACCACCAACCATCAAAGTTCAGCAGAATAATAATGGAATCATCAGAGTACTTTCAGCTTAAGGAAGGTACCTGCAATTGTGTTTCCTTTGCATTTTTATGTGAATCTGTCAGGTTGAACTTGCCTGCCTGTTGGAGTAATTGTCCTGCAATCACTCCATTGATCAGCCACCTATTGTGAAACTATACCCCCGCTATCGTGTAAATAAAAACATGCTTTGCGCACAGAAAGAAGAATTCAGTTTAATTTGGAGTGACTGAACAGTACGTTTCATTTGACTGGTAAGGAGGACCAAACATGATTTATCAGAATATAAGTAACTTAATACAACTTAAACATCATACGAGAAGGAAAGCCAACAATATACCATGTAACCAGGCGTGGAAGGCCAAATCTAACACATTAAAAAAAAAGGAATAGTTTAAAAAGCATGGAATAAATCATTCACTTGATTAAATGCATTCTGAACACACTCTTTGATCACACTTATCAGTGCACACAAGACTGACTACTCTTTGTCAACTGGCATGTTGCTTGGCTCAAAATATTTCAATTCATGTTTAATTTTAAATAAATACAAAGGTAAATCCAGATTACTGATCAAATTTTGCATTCTAGCTGGAGTTTGGCACAGAAAGTCTGAGGGGAAAAATATGGAATTGTAACCAAAAGCCTGGACACTTATGATCACAGCAAATACTTAAAACAAATGAATTGCTGCCAGCTCTCCTTGAGAGTTGGATTAAACAATGAAAATATCTTAGCAAGTAGCTAAAGTGGCTATCAACTGGGTGTACTTGCTCTTTTCATCCTCCAATATTAAGAGACAGGCAATGTCTTGCCATTGTTTTCCAGATGAGATTTCGCTGCCTTGTCATCATGAGAGAAATCCAATGCTGAAATGGTCCATCTCCAGTAAAATTCCTTTGAGGGCTTCAATTGTGAGCAGCACGAGCTGTAGGAATCATTATCTATAACTGCATTTAAAGCCTCTAAAGGTCAAGAAGATTAGCAGTAAGAAACCATTTTTGTGCAGAGAAAGACAACAGGTGACAAGATGGTTCAAATTCAGCATGATGGATGGGAAATTACAAAATCGTTTAGATGGAGGTACTGACTTTTACTTATATTGGTGTTTAAAGGAGCTTTTCCTAGGGCCAAACAGTGGAATTACCTGGCCTGTCAATCATCTGACCCTAAGACCAATGAGTATTTATTTTGCTTGCTGGATTCAAAGGCCAAAAAGTGTACTTTTTTCAGTCGTGCAATAATTAGGCTAACTGAAAATCTTCTTAAGAAATGTTACATGACCACAAGTCTGTCCAATTAATTTTGTTCCACTTAAATTAGTGGTACAAAAGAGCTACAGCACTGACATGCTTTCAATCAAATTTAAATAATTAACTTAAACATTTTGGGAAATACGCTTTAATGCTCTCACACAGAGAGGTAGAGGAGCAGAATAATAAGCTGAGTCCAGAGGACAGCTTTCCTCATGTTTGCTCATTAACCTCTTACACAAACAGTGATGTAAAAATGACAATTCTTGGTTTGGGGAAAGACATATGCTGTTTTTTGTTTTGTTTTGTTTTGTTTTTTGCTGAATAACAACAGATAGCAAGATTTTCAAACAAGACACACGCTCTGAAGGGTAAGTGGGCATATTTTACCAATTATGAGTTTTGTTAAAATTTGGTACTTAGATCTCTTCATCCTCTGGTTCTTCCTTCTTGGAAGCTCCAAAGACTTGAATTTGCTTTGCTGTAATGCACAGCAGTGATGATGTTGCAGACTCTGTTGCATGTTTTAGTGTACCTTTCCAAGAAGAACTTCTTAAGTATAGAATTACCTTTTTTAATCAAATTTTTACCATATGTCTGCCGCACCATTGCTAAGAATTAAAAGAAATGTATTTAATGCAAAACTAAGGGCAAAGGACTATTGCCTTTAGAAGAACATTCATCTGTCTTTTTAAACATCTACTGATCCAAAATCTAATCAGTAATAGAGTAATAATTTGTTTTAGATTTTATCTGTTATACCAGACATCCATTTTGGAGATATAATTAATTACTAAGTGTCTTCCATGATGGGCACAGTTATGTTAAATTTCATTTGATTGATTTTGCCGACTATCTTTGAGTCATGAGTATGGCAGGACAATGGAACACAACCTTTAAGGTTATGGGGTTTGTTATGATCACCACTGTGCTAAAGTAAGATTGTGAATGTGATGCGTTAAGAGTTGATAAAATACTTCTTGAAGACTGGTCCTGAAAGTAGTCAAAAAATGTCAGTCTTGGAATTTACTGCTCAGAGATACTAGATAGACATAGTTCCCCTCTCACTGTTATACTCAATCAAAACTAAGTTTAATCAAATGTGATCTTAATGTAGGCATATGCCGATTTTACTGGAGGGTTTGTATTTTTATCAGTTTTGTCATTTGGACATACTTTGGGATCAATCTCTCAATAAAATCATCTCTCTGGTCCAACATCATGTGTGCACACATAGATTCAACTAATACTTAAAATGTAAAATTAAATTGAGTTCTAATCTTACAGAATGATAATGAAGGCCTGAATTTGATAAATGAGCACTGCTGACACGTACTTTAAGTTATATTGCGTTTACTGTGGCTCCGTAGACTGGAATGGACTTTGCACTGTTTCAGGTCCTGAATGCTGCATTCTGATACATATTTTTATTTGATAGGTCTTCATTAAATAGAATTATCAGTGTTTGTTCAGGCTTTGCAGCATCTAACATGTATCCCCTTAGAAATTTTACTTAAGATCATGTGTGTCTTAGGGGATACAACATGGAGATCATAATGACTGTGACTGGTTAAGTTTTCTGATTATGGTGTACTGTTAATGATGCCAAAACATCAGCAAGTTTAAGCAAGCATTTCCTTTTCTCAACAACTCATTTAACAAAACCACCTTAAATGCTCTATTCACTGTGGTTTTCACCCAATAACCTCTGATTTCTAATTGTGGGGGGATCAGTGAGTAGAGGCTTGAGTTAAAACCCAGTTTGGTAGTGAACCAATGGCTGTCAAATCATTTTCACACCCGAGAGTTTACAGATACTTGAAACAAGACCTGGACCTTTGTTACATTCAGCTTATGTCATATTAACACCACTTATAAAAAGTGAATGTGTTAAGATGATCTATTGGAAGAATGAAGGCAAATCCATGTCCTTATTAAGACATCATAATATGGCTCTTAGTCATGGTGATGGAACATTTGAGACAACAAAGAATTGCAAACAAAGAGAACTGAAATCAGCAGAGCAAACTGAAATCAAAGTGTTTCAGTTCACACCTAATTTATCACAAGGGATTATGGAGAATTCTGAGAAAGTTGGTGTAATAACAACAGTTTCCTTGAATACACCAGTATTTTTTGAGAGTCTGAGTTGGGTGTCATGCGGTTGTAATTAAATGCCTGACTGGCCTTTTTTCCTCACTCTCTGTTTTTTACTGACCAAAAGACCATTTTTAAGCCAGTTACATGATGATGATCACATAACTGACAAGGTCTTGTCTCAAGTCTTGTGAAAAGCCTTTTGTCTGAAAGACACAAATAGCATCTGACCCCTCATCTTTATGAAATAAGTGGCCTTGTCCGTGTGGACGCTCAGTGTGAGCTTTTGGGGGAAAAAATGCTGAAGAAAACATTTTCATATGTTTTTAGGCTACGTTTTATCTTCCACCAAGATCAGGCAAAATTCATGAATTATTTAATCAACACATTAGCATATGAAATGGAGTGATGGCTTCAATAGTAGCCCAAATATCACAGGTCCACACATCACTGAAGGGCAGAATATCATTAGTGTTGCGTCTCTTGCTGAAGTCTGCAGATAATTCAATGTTTCTCTGAGAAGAACTTGGAGTTGCAGAGTCTCATGGGGGCCACAATTTCCAGGGGAACCAGAGTCTGGATTAAGACCACCTGGGAACTCTGTTCCATTGAAATCTGTCATTGTTATCAGCACAATGCTTCAACATGTTGTGCTTAGTTATTGCTGTTTGGTAAAGTTTAGCTTTATCATTTAAGGGTGTGTTACAGAAATATAGAGGAAAATCAATAGTAGCCTCTTATCCCAGCAAAATGGAAAAGACTGCATTTAACATTCATTACCCCTCTGTGGTATAAGACTGTACAGGTGAAACCATCAAATGAGAAGATTTATGGGATGAAAATCGGCCTCAGCTGCAAACAGAGTGACCCCAGAATGCAGCAAAGGAGGACATCTGTTCAGGTGAGCACACACATTAAACACACACACACACACACACACACACACACACACACAGATACACACACACACACACACATGTCTTTAACACCAATTCCATCACCATTCACCCTCAGCCTGCCTTATCTATTAAAGGGTGGTTCCCGTGAGGAGTCCTGCAGGAGGTCAAGGATATCACTCCCTGTAATCTCCCAGGACAGAAATGATAGGCTACAATTCCAGTCAACTGTCTGCAGCCAATAATGACATTGCAATGCCTTTAAAATTCTGAATCATGTGTGTCTGGTGTAATACTGGTCCTCGTTCTTTCAGCAGTGGTCACGGTGGCCTCACACTGGTGCTGTGAGGCAATATAATCCCACTGACCCCACCCCCCCAGCATCCCCCAACGGTGGTACAGGTTTGCTAATAGGGTGAGTTGGATATTGATGGAGGTCACACGCTAAAGACGGTAAAGAGGTTTGGTACAAGTTGAACTCATGGGGAAAAAATGCACACTGAAAGGAAGTGAGACTGCTCCACCTGCTCATTTGTCTCAGGTAGGCTCTATATCAAGCTAGTGGGTAACAGCATAGAGGCAATAAAGAAAAACAGAGACAGGGTCGCCTGTTGTGCTCATATATATAGTAACAGGTTGACAAAGGTCACCCATGTAGTTGATTGTTGAATCTCTTCCATGACCATGCATTTCATTTTGTGGCCATACTCAGTATATTGTTTTTTTTACTGGTGGGGTTTGTTCAGTTTGAGTGTAAAAACGTGAGGAAAAAAACGTCAGATAATAAAATGTTTGAACATGACTTCTTGTTTATAAATAGGATTATTTTAGTGTCCTACATGACAGGTGAAAACTTGTATATTTATGATCTTACCAGTCAAAGCACATTTATCTGTTTACATAGTAGTTATATATCTTTGACAAGCTTGATCTTTTATCTCTATCCCACTTTTTTTTCTGTATGTCTCACTAAAACATCACAGGTGACTGTGGCTCAGGAGGTAGAGCAGGTCATCTACTTATCAAAAGGTCAGTTCGATCCCTGACTCCTCAAGTCTGCATTTCGAAGTGTCCTTGGGCAAGATAATGAACCCCAAATTGCTCTCGATGGCTGTTCCATTGGTGTGTGAATGAGTGTGTTTGAGTCCCTGATAAGCAGGTTGGCATTTTGTCCTGAAACCACCTGCAGTTAGTGTGTGAATGGATGAACACTGATGAGTGTTGCTAAGTGTTTTAGGTAGAAGAAAGACTAGAAAAGCGCCATTTAAATGCTGTACATTTACATGTTGTCTGCATTGTTGGATAAAGAGGACATTTTGTTTAACATGTTTACAGCCTGTTACAAAAACAGTTTGATCTCTAAGGCAAATTTCCTCATTCCTGACAACTTTATGGTGAGTCAAATGTTATGTAACTCTCTCATTAAAATTATATAAAGGCTTAAAGTTATACATTATTAAGGGTGTGGCTGCTTTCAATGACAACAGCCACTAGCAGCATGCTATTTGTCACACAGTCATTGGCAGAAATTTAGCGCTCATCCAAAAATGGTCACTTTTCTCTCTGAAACGACAAAATGGAAAACGATACTCCACAAACCAATGGGAGACAGTGGCTCCCTCCTTGCAGTAGAGAGAGGTAAGTTCCTGTGGCAAACATTGGCGAGCTAGCTCAATAAATGAGACAACTTACCAGGTTTTTGAGTTAGAGGCTATCTGCCTCCCCACACCTCTACAGTCTGCTATCAAGCTAACCTGTCTCTCCACTGAACACTGCGAGCAAAAACTGACTCCAACTATCCATTAAATTTTCAGTGAAATAGCCCCTGAATTGTCAAAGCAGTTCTGATAATGCTTAATAGCCCTTAATTCACTCCTCTTCTACTATAAAACTGTGTATATTGTATATATATATATATATATATATATAAAAGCTGTTATGGAATTCAGTACACCTTTTGTCTCATTTTAAACAGGAATTATGCTTTTATTATGCCAAAGAAGCACATAATCATCACTGTGAACCTATGCACAGGAGGGAGATATAGGTATTTGAGACATAAGGTGGGCTGAGGCATACATCTCCCAAATCAACTATATGTTGTTCGGATCTGTGCATCAAGCAAGTTGATTGGATAATTAGAGTTATGATGAGAGAAACGTTCTATATCAAGATAAAAAACAAATGTGCACAGCATGTACTTTGAGTTCATAAAATAAAAAACAAGCCTACGCAAACATGTCAAATGACCCCCATGAACTTTTGCTTCTGTGCAGTCTGGAGAAGGATTCAACCAGCTTTACATACAACATGTCAAGATGAGCAGTAATTTTTTTTTCAACTCTTTTCCCTTCCTTTCTGAATTATTTAACAACAGCAAGCATCTTAAGTCAGTTTTAAAGAGAATATATCCAGCATTATTATTCACCAATTACTGTCTTACTCTGGGTTAAGTTACTATTATATGAGATGAGTAATATATTATAAATAAAGTAATCACATTACTTAAGTACATTCGGAGAACGAGTAATACCTTACTGACTAATACTGGTTATTACACACATTTCAAGATATCATGGTAGAAACCAACATAAAAACAAACAGGGATACCAGGACTTCTTTAAAAAAAAAAAAAAAAAAAACCTTGCTTGCTATTTTGTATGAAGCACCAATCTGTTCACTTCCTCTCATCCTTGTGCCATATGTGCATTGCGCTTGGAACAAAAAAATCCTTACCAAATAAGAAAAGAGCATTTCAAGGTCAAGAAAAAAGCAACTACCATGAAAATAGAACCCATAATCTCATTACCGATAATGTAAAGCAGCGATGCATAGCAGGCATGCCTTGTAAACACATGCTCGGACATGTAGACATAAACACAGACACACTAATACGGACTGAAGCCAGTCTCTGTGATCAGTGTGGCACCGTGGTCGGCCATTAATAATGCAAGCCAAGAATCATTTATTATCATTAAAACAATCTCTTTTTGCTCATCAGCTCTTGATCTAAGTGGTAAATTGCGCATAATAGCAGAACAAATAATAAAACCAGCAATCATAGGCAAGTAAATTATACAGTGAGGAGCTCTTTGCAGGTCATGAGTGGTGACTGACGCGATCGTGTTATTGTTCTCATTCAGCCCCTAATGATAATGCACATACTTGTACATAGTTTTGAAGATGCTCACTTATAAACTTTGAGCATTCTCTCTTATGATGCCAGTTGGAAAAAGAGGCTGTACTTATGAGGTTTGGGTAGTGAAACAGTTTTCCTTTCATCTGTCAGCAGCCATTAAGCACCACCAGAACACTGACTAGCTAAACAAGGTTGGCTCTCAGTACTCCCTTCTCGCTCTATGCAAATTGGTCCCTTTGATGTTGAACCAACAGCACAAGGAAGGACAGAGTGAGGAAGAAAAGACGGGGGAGAGAGGGGGGGAATAAGAGAGGATGACGAGATGGGCTTGTTTTTAATCAGCAACTGGTTCTAATGAGGACCTGTGTCAGCAAAACAACACGGCCATGCTGCTGACTGACCCAAGCAGAATTTAAATAGTATTCATAACTTGGGAATTTTATATAAATGGCTGCTAGTCTTTGTTGTTGTTGCTGTTGTTACTCTTGCTGTTATGTTGTTTTGGGTTTCAGCTGAGAATCAGACAAAGGCCAGAGTTCGGGGGAAAAACAGGAAGCTTTACGCTATAAACCGTTGAATATTTCCAGAAATCTCAGACCATGTAATGAGCTGACTTGAAACTTCCGTTAGCGAAGTAACTTCTGTGTTTTTTTTCTCTCAGGAGAAAGATGTAAGAAACACTATACAAGTTAATACTGTCACTTTCTCAGCTACACTTTTTCTACAGCCAGCACTGTTGCTCCATTAGTTCCTGCCTCCTTTCACTTACTAAATGTAATTTATAAGGTTACTTGTGTATATTATTAAATAGTGTTTCCATTAGGCAGCCATAATTGTGATGGCAAGGGAGCAAATGACTACAGTAGGTACAGACATGCACGCCCATACATTCAGGTTCAGAATCTGTAGCTCTCATGCATATGCACTTGCACACACACTATCATTTTACCCTATCAGGTAATAGTTAGCAGTTTTTTTCCCCCTTTTTTTAATTAAAAGTCAAAATGACTTGAATGAAAGCTGCCACTGTGGATGCATTGCAGTTTAATTGAAGAATTAATGAAAGGGGAACTCAATTTTCTCTGGGTAAAGTAATGTGCAACTGCAGAAGAGTAGCACATAGCCTATGCCACGCATATATATCTGCAGTTAGAGAGATAGATAAAGAGGTGACAGGCACAGACATGCTGCATGCAGCAGCAGAAAACAGCTGGAGAATATTCATGACATATTCCATACATGTGATGTTTCACCTGCTGAATTAAACAGTTTCATTACAGCAGGCATAATGAATTGTGCAACAACCAGGTCATACAAATGTCTACTACATACGTCATATTTTATTACATAGATGCATCCTGTTGGTGCAGCACAGTGACAAGCAGAGATCAAAATCCCATTTGTTTCATTTTGATCTGAGTAGAGTTCAGATCAAATGAATCTATTCAGTTGTCAGTTATCTCGAGCTCATACGCTTTATGGAAACGGCCAATTGGATAAATGCACTAAGTGAATCTCAAACTAAATTAGAAAAACATCTTATAAGTTCAATCATGTGATGCATGCATGTCAACCAATTTAAGACATAAATGCATCAGTCATCATCATCTTTACATGCAAAGCACAGAACGGTTTGTTATTGCAGAACAGAATTCCTCTGAGGAAAGACTGTAATGTCTCTAATTAACATTATGACAAAAATTGAGCAAAGCACTAATTAGCGAGATGCTACATGAACTTACCAAATGCCTAATTATACAGTCAGGAGCCATTATATACTTATGATGCCTAAAACACTTACTCAGCACTGTCATTACGATCTAAGGTCCAAGTTCAATAGACAGACTACAAGTCTGAGGATAATGAAGACATTTAGGAGACATGGCTGACGTTACAAATGGGATGCTTGTGAGAAGAAAACACAAGATCATGAAGAAAACACACTCATCAAATTAAAAGATACGCATTTCAGAAAGATACATCACTGCTGCAATATGCATGCTAGACAATGTAACTATGCTCCGACAATTAGAAAGAACTTTGAGGGAGATGAATGATTGAAAACATAAAAGTCTTAATTGCACAGTCAGACTGTGACAGCAAGATTTAAATCATGCCATCCAGTGAACATAAAACTGAAGTGAACTCACGGGTTAGCACTTCAAACCTCTAGTTCGATCATACAGACTGAGTTGCAGACCCTGTCTTGCTTCTAACCAGCCTGAAGCTCGCTGCCATGCTTAGTGTTTAACACACAGTCAACCTCAAGTTGGGTGTTAACCTCTCACATCGTCTCTACAATGATATAAAAGAAGTAGTTTAATTCTGGGCAGTGTGTTCCCTGCATTGTTATACAAGTCTCTGTTGTTCATGGAGGTCATATCAGTTAATCGAGAGACAGATAACCATGATGATGAACTTTTCGTCCATTTAGTTATTAGACTTTTACATAATTTGATTGGAGTTGGAAACATCTGTCCAAAGAGCGACAGGTTGTCTCATTGTAAATCATGTGGCTTAAAAAAAGGTGAACTTTCTCATATTTACCAGGCTGCTCTGTAGAGTGGCATGTCAGTATGAAGTCATGTCGGGCTCCAGTATGTTTGTTGAGGATCAGTTCACAATGAATGGCATCACATCTCATTTGAGTTCATATTTTCAGGAGGATTATCAGTATGTATTTAAAGCCTGTGAGTCCTGGTAACAAGGATTTTTGTTCCAGCTGAAGAGGGACACTTGTTCTGGTGGGCAAAGCTCTAGTTTGCTTTGCTTATTTACTTAAGTTGCACTGTGTTGAAATATCCTAATCACATAAGGCATGTTTAAAATGGTTGGTCAACCTTTGAATTTGCGCTAAATGATCAATCCAGAGGGAAATATTTTATTTTAATACTTCTCTCTCATCTATTTTCAAATTTCTCCATTGGTTCAATCACATTATAGTACAGTATCTGTTCCACAGTGGCCAACAGGAAGCAAAATAAGATCTATTCATCATTTTACATTATCATCCAGTAATGTTACTGAAAGCCTGACCTGTATTTGACAGTGTGTCAATCTTCTGCTAACACGTCCCACTGTTGCCCTTTTTTTCCATTAAAAATAGCTGCTCAAGCTTAAAAAGTCTTCATCATGAGCAAATTAGCATAATTATTACCACATTTCCTGGACCCTGCTCTCACTGGGCAATGCTGTATTATCACACATCTCTGGCTGATAGAGAGGAAATAGAAGAACATGTGAATCAGCAAGGACAGATTTCTTGCTCATGTGGTTTAAAAAGTTTCTCAATCAAACAACAAGATCATCAAGTTGCTAACAGTGTGTCGTCTTGATGCAGAGAATTAGGCAGTAATGGTTTTTAAGGTCCTAGTTTGTGTTCAGCAGGTCAGAAATGTGTGTTTTCTATTTGCTCAAGGTGTCGAAAAGTCGATCCAAAGCAGCTGCAGGTTGTTTTGTTTCATATCTCTTGGCAGGAAGACACATCAAACATCACTCAGAGTTCATTTGTATCTGCTGAGAAGCTTTTCATGCTGCATTTGATGCCCTATGATAAAGGTGGCTTGTAAAATTGCAGGGACAAAAATAAGCACTTTAGAGTGACTGGGGCAAGCATTAAACATGTTACAATTTTAGCCAAAAGGATGTGATTAAACAAAGGGAAATAGAAATACTCATTTCTTTAACATTATTTATGCCTCGCTGTTATTTCTTATTCCTTACTGCCGGGCTTGAAGACAAAGGAGCCAAATTACCAGTTGACTTGCATTCAACCTCTACTTCCGATCATCAGCTCTGATCTAACGAAATTCATATTCATACAATGTGACTAAAATAAGTTTCTTTACAGAATGTCTGAGCTCAACAATAGAGACGGAGAGGAGACGCTTGGATGTACAGAGTAAATGTGCTGCCTCTTTGCATTGAAAAGAGGAGTTGAGATGGTTCAGGCATCTGATTAAGATGGCCCCATGATGCCTCCCTGTGGAGGTATGCCAGGCACGTCCAACCCGGAGAAGAACCCGGGCAGAGCCAGGACATGCTGGAGGGATTATATATCCCATCTGGTCTGAGAATGTCTCAGGATGGATGGATGGATAGAGTAAATGCCCTGTTAATCTCCTCACCCAAAAGTGAAACTAAATATTTTCACAAAACATAAACCCCATTTATTTCATACTTACATGCATGGAAGCATCCATAATAAGTACTTGGTATTTTAAGGTTGTCTTTTTAAGGTCCTCTAAAATTGCAACATTGACAATTAAAGGCAACATGACAGATGTTTTTGTCTAGTCTCCCTGAATTAAGGGTGCCAGACGATCATTTCCACTGAATGTTCTCTACTTGTTGTGCTTGTTGTGTGGAAGGAGAGGCGTTTTGTGGGTGTGGCGATGCCATTCAAGCCGTTTACTGCAATTGCACCGAAAAAATGAGTGTGTCTTTCATGGTCCACTACCCTCCTTGCTCAGAGCAGGTATCTGTTCCATTTGCAGTCTTCAAGTGCACTTGAATGATGTCAAACTACAATTACACATGGCAGATCTGCTGGTTATATTTTGTTCAACCAGCACCAGACTAATGCAAAATAACTAAAGACACCTCTGTGTCTACCCGCACAAACTTGTCATTTTGATGAATGCTCGTGCAGTTTTTAATCAACAAAGTAAATCAACGGGCGGGCCGAGGTGAAAATAGTTCACAGTGAAGATTGGTTCATGCTACATTCATGCATCTCCATCCTTAACAGTCCTCCATTGTCAAAAACATCAGTTAAGCACGGCAGCGCCTGTGTGCGTCATTGCTTTAAGACTCAGGTCACAATGTCAGCTAGAGCAATTACAATATTACAATAAAGGTAGAGATGTGGCTGTGCTTAGCAACATGTGATGGAGATTATTTGGGTTAGACTTATACAGGTGTACCCAGAAATAAAATATATTTTTTTAATACAGTTTTTTTGTGTGTGTATTATCAGAATGTCACAATATAGGCTGAATGTACACCACCAATGCCGATTTGTTGCCTACATCCAATTTTTATTGCGTGTCTGCTAACATTTACATGTAAAAGTGAGCCATATCTGATATCTACATTTACACCACCTTAAACTTTGCTTAAGCTTGAAACAACCCACATGCCTAGACAAGGCTTAGCTACCAGCCCAGAGATGGAAATAGGCCCGTGTTAGACAATGGATGTAAAAAAGATGGACAAGACTGACAAAATTCTAGCGCTTGCATTCCGAAAGCAAATTTGTAATTTTCACAATTGCCAAAATGTAACGCAAAGGGAAAAAAAGAGCTCTCATTCAGGTGTGCCATTGTATCATTTTCAATTATGTACAACTACAATGTCAGGGAATATCCGATCCGCTTAGACTACATATGCATTGATTCATTGTCTTGCCTTTTAGGTGCTAAAATAAAGACTATCTCCTTGTTTAGCTATTGTGAGTCTGTGTCTGCATTTTCCAACCTAAAGAGGCGCACCAATAATGGAGTCTAAACATTGAATTTTATTACTGTCTTAAACCGATCAACCCAGATTAATAACTGAAGGAATAAAACAGGTAGAAGTAAATTATTCTAACCTAAAAATAACTCACGTGTATAGCTCGCAGCCTTTTTAGTGCTGGGTGTCCAATTACGAGTTATTCTATCAACAAATTTCATTCTTTCCTCTCGCTGGTTTCAAACAACAGCCTCAGGCTCATAAACACATCTGAGTTCATGTTGAAATTGAACCGAGGCCAAACACAAGCTATCAGCCATCAGCTTTCAGCCACTGATGAAGGCTTCACTTGCTGTGCCATGTCTGAACACAGAGCCCAGTGATACGAGCTGCCAAAATTCAAATTCCATTGTTGCTAAAATAATGGCGTTTGTGGCATCTTGGGGCTCTGTTGACGACTCTAAGCCATATGAGAACAGATTGGTGCTGATTGTCTCTGCTAAGTAATTACTCGCTTCTCTTCAAAAATGCAGGTTTAAAAGTGTTTGGAGTGAACTTTGGTGGAAACTAAAAAAGTGCACTACTCAATTATTAATCTAATATACTAACGACACAAAGGCTTTTATTGCTGTGACACATCCTGTGGAGAAAATTATGCATAGCTTTAATGAGCACCCCACAAAAGCATTTGGGTTTAGATTCTCATAAGCCGTCTACCAAAGCAAAGCTCTTCCTCAGCTGTTGAAGTGTATACAAAACTGGCTCTGCAGCTCTCAGCCATCTGCTCCCCAAAGACGCTTCTTAGCATTTCTTCAAACCTTTATAAAACTTCACACCTGTTTTGTTATGACTTCTATACCCTTTTGTCTGATATTTGAAAACCAGGCGCTCATGACGTCATAAAACATTGCAGCTCACCAAAGTTTTAAATAAACCCAAGAAGCTGGTAATTCACATCCACACACACTGTTTAACTTAAGAAGGTATGGGTCTTTACACTCGTGGTCGCCAGTTATCCAGGTGTGTTGCAGAAGAAACCACCAGCCCTGATATCAGCAGCAAGATACATGCTGTCCAGAATGGTATTTGATAGAAAAGTAACATCAAAATGTCACATGGGAGGTGTGTGACACAAAAGACATTAATGAAGTGCAGACAGCTCATCGAACACTGTCACACTTACACAGACGGTTCCCTGCTGAACTTTCAGCAAACTCTAGTAACTGCATCTGCATCCTTATCAGATTCTCAAAAAAACTGATCCACCCTAATTAGTAAAAAGGATGACAATTTCCCAAGAAGGGTGGAGGTCAAGGTAGAGTGGCGGGTCACATATATGACTGTTTTGTCGGGGCCTGAAGTTCAAGACCAATGAAACTTAAAGTATTAAACCCAAAATCTTGCCCTTAATCTGACCCACCATGTATAGAATTCTTTTCTAAATCTAACTCAGATTTTGTTTTTCTTCATTTTCAATATTGATTTATATTCAGAAAAACTGCAGCTGCCTTTTTTTCTTGTATCTGTTACGACAGCTCCAATGTGGCAGCAATGTTGATGCACAATCCAGTGACTGATGAGGTATCTACATTTCTATATATATGTTTATTGTCAGCGGCACTGTAAAGTTTTATTGTTAATAGTATACACTATGGTTTTCATACTAAGGTGTCAGACTCACATATTGCTTTTGCCCACAGAGTCGCACGTCAGAATGGGATTTCAAATACAGCTGTGTTGTCTATTATCTATTAGATTCTTTCACTGCAGATGTAATGTCTGTCTTTTGTCACTTATCTCTTTCTTAAGAGAAGTTGCACCAAAAGTTTGGACAGCAATATGCCTAAAATTACCCTAATTGCAAAAGAAGTTTCCTCTTTAGTTCCTCAAAATCCATGAATATCCAAAGAAACAAACTTTTGCTGATGCTCATAAGATGCAAATAGAGAGCCACTACGCTGTACTTGAAGATCATTCAGCAGTGCTCTGAATCCACAAGATAATATTCAAAATAAGGACATGCCCCCGATACTTTCCTCCCACAGGCTTTGCCTCTGATCTGCAATTGACAGGTTAATTAATTAGCTAGTTAGAACAGTGACTCTCTGGCCTCTGTAATGCTCAGCAGAGCCCACAGGAAATAGTGCAGCAGAAGCTTGTTTGCTTCAATGGAGATTTCAGCATAAGAATTTACAGTAAATGACCAGTGGTGTTCACAGTGTATGTAAAAAATAAGAGTAAAATGGAGAGGTACAACCGTTCTGCTTGAAGATTTGGTCGGGGTTCAGGATATATTTTGCATAACTGTCTCTTGCATTAAATAGAGGGGTAATTGAGCAGATCAGAGGAACTGTAGTCACTTAAGTAAGAACTTGACCAAAAAGTAACTTCACTAATGTTAATTATAGAACTGACTTAATTAACACGAACATTTTTTTACTCCATGACAATACAGAGGCAAAATTTTGTGCGTCTTACATTGATTTGTGGGACACAGTTACTGGCAGTGCTGCTTTTAGTCTAAGTGGCTCCCAAAGGCTCAAAAATGAAAAACTAAACTAATAAATATCTGTGTTGCGTTTCTTTAAAATCTGAAATTAAAAATGTGTCAAAATATTTATCACAACAGCAGATGGAGCTGTGATGACTGAGCATTTACCAATTATCTCAGCTTCTCTCATTTCTGTTGAATGATATTCTGTTATTTGGGTAATATTCACTTCTCCTAAAATGTAAAATTGGCCAGCTGTTGATGTAGTTTATCAATATGATCTAGAAATCATTAATTGACATATTCAGACATGCATATACCAATTAGCAGACAAAGTATTTGCTGCAGACTGGTTTTTCATTTTAAATCTTCTTTAAACTACACAGACATAACCGTGTTTTGACCGAAGTTCTTTGTTTTCTTTTTGTGGATGACTCAAATTTGCTTTTCAAGTATAAAGTAAAAAGTCAAAAAAAAGTAGAGTAAAAAGTCTTTTTTGTAAAATAGTCAAACTACAGACTACAGACTCATTTGTTTATACATTCATTTATCGTCCCAAGCTGTTATGGACCCTTCGAGTATCCTGGTGCCCTCAAAATTACCTTTGCCTGTAATTGTATGAAATTTTCTAAATAAAAAGGGTCAGTAGAGTTTTATTACATTGTGGAATTGCAGCATTTACTTGCATAAAACATCTCCTCTACCGTCACTAAAGGGCAGCGACTCACACTTGCTCTGCTGCTTAACAAACAGTTTTATCTTGGTATGTAAAGTTGACATTTGTGAAGCTTAGCAACAGGTGCTTTTCTCTAAATTTATTATGAGTTGGCCATACATTAATTGCTGTTATTTGGACAACTGGACCACACATATTTTATAAAGCTGCAGGCAGCCTTAATGTTAAACAGCGTGGTGGCATCTCTGAATTTCACATTTCCATGGACCTGCCTTACACAAACACACAAACACAAACAAATATTGTTAAATACAAACACCTGATAAAGTGAGAGAATAAATAAAAACAGGAATTAATGAATGAAAGATCCTACAATTTACAGGATTATAATATGTGATTTTTTAATATCTGGACTGCCATCAGTGTATGTAAACCTCACATACCTTCTGCTAAAAGTCATGTTATGACTGTATGCTTTGGATACACATCCTCTATTTGTAAATGGTGTAGTTACCACCTGTGATGTTGACACAGAAAGTGCTGTCCTCCTTGTTGTTCTGGTGTTTTGTTTTAAAACACTAAAATCTCTACAGAAGACATCATGATTTAATTTTCTCTACCCTTTGAAAGAAAATATCTGTAACCATTTTAAAGCCTATGATTTGTTAACAATGTAAGGAAAAACCACTGACCTGGTTTTCCCCCTCGCCCAGTAAGCTAAGGTATAATGACACCGACACTCTCTGACATGTCACATCTTTTAAGTCAAGGGCAACTCATTATCATAGTGCAGCTGTTAACTTCTGCTTTCCATCCTGGGCGGTCAGCAGTGTGTGTGTGTGTGTGTGTGTGGTTTGTATGTACTGAGGCCCCTCAATTCTCTCCTCATCCCCTTTGGTTCATGTTGCACTTCACAGCATGGCAATAGTAACGTCCACTTATCCTTCCCAATGTCATAGATGTTATGAGTCAGCAAACCAATGTCACAGTGAGGGTCGGGCGACAAAGAACGCATGCTAGCTGATTTTTAAAAGCACGACGGTCTGTGCAAGGACGAGCTGCAGGGGAAGTAAACTGTAAGGTAAGCATGTCAATATTTGTCACGTGTGCATGACCATGTTGGGTCCTGCTGACGCTGAGTGTTTTGCATCCTTTAATTTCCTTTTTTTTGTGTCCATCCCAGAAGGATATGTGTTTTCTTTAAAAAACGTCACATATTTCCAGGTGATTTTTCCTCAAACAATGTTCACAATTTCATTTACAACAAGGGAGTTGACGAACAGGACACTCTGCTTAGCCAAGCTGGCTCTGCATTTGTGTTCTGCTTAAGATAAAGCAGCACAATTTATCACATAAATGAATAATTTGCACTCATTTTAGACCTGTGTTTGAGAGCCAGTTGAGCCAAATAAACGGGCTAATGTATTCAAACAAATTCTCAGCACAAGATATCTCATGGCTCCAGGGCTCTGGCACAGGACATGGTATGGATCTACTTCTGACAGGATGCCCTTGTGTTGAAGTGTGTTTGTGTGTCTGTGAGTGTGTGAATGTGCATACAATGGGTCTAAGTGAAGTCCAGAGCAGATAGAAATTTGGCTCCGGTTTTGTACCCTGGTGTGCTGGACTACAAGTCTTTTATCTCACAGATCAAAGCGGTTTATAGCTTTCGCTTCCCAAGCTGTCAAGGACACTTGTAAATGCCACACCAACTAGTTTCTGACATTTACTACTAACACCAGTCTTGCTCAGTTATGAAATGTCACATGACTTTACATGAATAGAGCGAGCGTGGAAAAGCTGTTTGCTTTTTCTTTTTTTGGCACAAAAGGAATTTGAGAAAGAATCTATTATGATTTCTGTTCAACACCAACGTTCTTACTCTTATTCTTATTGAATGCCAGAGGACAATACAAGAATCACTTAAACATATGTTTATTGATTACACACATTACAACAACATTTAAAAATATAGATCAGTTGGTCGCAAATCATATTAGTTTAAAATGTAATGATCCCAACCTTCACACAATGTCACACACCTTTCTTTAGGGTTTTAAAGACAAAGCTGGCAATATGTGTGGGGAGAACAAATGTCAAATGGTGGAGTATCAAACCAGCTTAACCTTTTAAAACAGTCTTCTTCCTGTCATGATGTTCAGGAACAGAGTAATGGGAGGAGTGTCTGACCCATGTTCTCCTGAGAGCAGGTTAAGAGTCCCAAGGTGATGAAACGTAATCCCCACAATATGAAATAGAGCTGGATTAAAAAAGCAGCATCAGATTTGGTCCATTTATATTCATTAGCATGATGCAAGCTGTATGTATTTAGATTTAATTTAACACAGATGTTATTTTACATATTTTCAATAAAGTAAGTTTAAGGTCCAGTGTTCAAGATTAAAGGGGATCTATTGTAGAAGAAGGTAGAGAAACACTTTATTATCTATGCAGTATGTTTTCATTAACATATAATTACCTGAGAATAAGAGTCCATGTGTTTTCATTACCTTAAAGTAAACCTTTTACATCTGCATGGGTAGCAGGTCCTTCTCCATGGAATCCATGTTTGTATTGAAGGGACAAACCAAACGCTGGCTATAGAAAAGGCCTTAATGCATTTTCCACAAGTTTTACAGCTACCATAAGTGTTTTTTTGTTTGTTTTTTCCATTTATTTGCATGATTGCAAAGGAAAGGTGAGTTGAGGGATCTGCAGCTTCACTGCTTCATGCAACTTAACCTTCGTGCACCTATCTGTTGAACCACTACACAGTATGAATGGGCATGAATGAGAACCTGTAAACTCTGTACAAACATTAAAAAATGTTAAAAACATAGATGTTGATCGTTGTCGGTTGGTACACATGCACAAGCTTTGTTGCTTTTCTGACAGTTGGCAAAAAAAGGATGTAAACATTTCAATTATTACTGGTTCATGTAAGATCAGCGAGATTCTGGAACAAAGCAGCCATTTCCATGTGACCACTGCACATGAACGTGGCTAATTTTAGCACCTGTGTCATTAATCCCTCATGCTGTACGCACCTGTGAATGTTCATTGGCTTCATCCCAATCACTGTTAAACAAAGTCAAAAAAACAATCAACAGTTTACAAGGTTGTTAACAGATTTTACAACGCCCTTCAAAATAAAGCGTAACAGACAGGTTAAATACATACACACCCCCATTTCAGGGCCTCATGTGCCCAACGCAGCCAATTCAATTAAATGGCCTTTGTCCCTGTGGCGTCCCTGGTCCAGACCAATGTTCCTGTGTGCTGCAATACCTTTTTATTAAATGTGCTCACGGTAAAGACTTGCACCAGTCATCAGACAAGGAGATTTGAAGCTTTGGGATGAGATATTCCCTGAAAGCTGCTGACTCTTGTGTCAGCTGACTTATATGTTGCTTATATCTGAATTATACTTTTTGCTTTTGTTTGGGAACTGCCATTTTTTCAAAGCTACTAATGTAAGCAAATTTGTTTTTAACGCAGGGCCATGCCGAGAAGCGTCTCCTGTCTTTTGTTCTTCTTCTTTGCATGCATTCACCTTCAGTACGCCCTTGGGTTGGCCCTATCTGTTGTATTTATTGCAGCGTATGTGTGTTTTTTACATGCAATCAATAGGCCTTTCACTAGACAAACCCCCACTTTGAAATCATCTACAGCCCCCCCTTTAAGTGTAGTGGTAGCCCTTTGATTTAATTAATATAATCTCTATTTCCCTGTAATAATTTTAGGTTTATTGTAATTTTGTTTGTTGTCATTTTATTTGTTTTTTAAATGTTAGATATTTTAATAACTGCAAAAAGGAACTGTAATTTTTTGTACTTGTTCAAGATAAATTGTCCTCTTTTTAACATATCACGTCTCTATGTGTAGACTTGTCTGTGCAGATGGGAATCCTCTTGTTTGGAAGCTGAGAATTTAAGTGTGAAATTGACTCTGAATTAAGTTTTAATTAGTGAATTCTGTGAATGAAGATCCCAAGGTGGCCATGCTAGAAATTTGTCCTGTAACAAGTCCTGTTGTAGCCTCCCCTGGCTCTGCCCAACAGATGATGATGATGATGATGATGATGACTTTTTTTTCCTTGCATCGCTGTAGTTTTCTTTACAATATAATAGGAGAAAGAAATAAACGACAAAAACAAAGAAACCCAAATAGCAAAACGCCCCTCAACATACATTTGTTCAGGGACTAAGCTCTGCATTTAAATTACGATTGACTGTTTGCGGAGAGGATAAAACTATCCTTAGGATGTTTTATCCTTGGTTTGACGGCAACAATTTGTATTCACTGTTCAGTACATGGTTGGTGTCTGATAAAGTTGTTGGCTAAGATCAACATGCCTGAGAGGGAAGTTATTTATAAAGAGGTTGGCCTAAAATCTTTAACATGACCTTCATTTCGCTGAGCAGTTTTGGCTTTATAGTGGTGGACAACACTTTTTCCATGCGACAATACTGCAGAGGATTTAAAATTTTAGAAGTAATAAGTAAAGAGGAATTTGTTTTACTCCCATAACCAAATAAATTTCCTACTAGCCTCCTTGTTTTTTAAGAACTAAAGATGGAAGTGGTGGCTGAATCTCTGCTCTCTCTCCTAACCAAACCTGTCTCATGTCGCCTCCTGTGTGTTCTGTTAGAGGCCTAGTTTTCAAGACTCTCGGCTTACACTTTGCACAAAGACATTTCTTACAGCAGTGATGAGTTGCACAACAGAGCATTTTTTAAGAGCATTTAGATATAAAACACAAAAAACCTGAGCGTACGGAGATGCAGTCCACAGCCAAACAGTGTGTCATAGGGAGGACAAAAGAAGGAAATTTAACGTGACAGATGTTTTTCTCACAGCAGTCAAAAGCTTCTAAATTCACCAGGATTATGACTTCAGCATAGAATATTGTGAATGTGTGTATAGTGATGCCATCAAAATGTACGGCATTCAAAACTGTGCTGCTGTGCATCCACTGATTACCAATCTAATTATGGACAGTTGTGCCGGCTCAGTAATCCATTTCCCTCATGCATTGTTGTACGTGATGCAATATTTCAAGTGTGGGATAAAAACAGGGCTACAATTCTTATTCTTTGACAAAATCCAGTTAAACACCGAAGGAAGCTGAATTATTATCCATCCGGCCATATTGTTTATGTCCCATGCTGCATCGCTCTAGGTGTGATACAAAGAAAATGACAGAAACGAGAGAACTCTTCAAGTGACTCCAAATACAGCAGATCTAGCAACTCAAGGACTATTTTACCCAAAATATATATCATTTAGCACTGCAGGCTTGAAAGGTTGAAGGTTTAACAGTTGGTAGTTTCATCCTTCATGGAAGAGCGACTGTGGTCAGACTGAATTTATGTCCTTGCAATTGTAATAAATTTTCAGGGTGGTAAAAAAGGATCAAAACATCTAAAGAAACTTTTCAAACCGTTTCTGCAGCATAAATTACCTTTTTGCAGCCCCTGCATGAGCTCAGTGTGGCCAAAACAATACATTATTCTAATATATGGACAAGTTCACAAAGTCTGTTTTCCTCAAGAATAATGTGCTTTCTATTACAATTATTCCATATGCATTTGTACAGTTTTCTCAGCTTAGATATGTTTATTAAATTCAAAAGTTAAGATAGCAAAGTTTTACTCATCGATTAACCTGCTGAATCATGTAATAAAACAAGTAATAACAGCATTATTCGTCCATATGCTTTTTTGTGAATTAAGGTCTGTAATATACACGAGTGCTGCCAGAGAAGTGCTTCATTGATTTTTCCTTTCAGATCTTTTTAAAGTGCTGATGCATCCTCTGTGACTGAAAACCTTGATGTTTAGGCATTTTTAAAGGAGGATACCTGAAGCCAAGCAGGAAGAACATCCCCATGCTTAACAGAGTTGTTACTTTGATAGAGAATGCCACACACTTCTAACTCAAAGGGTGTAAACATCCAGAAAGGTAATTGTGAGTTGTCACCTAAAATTGAAAAACAACAAACGAGTTATTCAGAAAGCTTTGGCATCACCTTTAACATGATGGATGTTTTTTCAGACTTTTACCTGGAGGTGTGGAGGGATTTTAATCAGAGAGGCTGATTTAAGTGCACAGGTCATGCAGGTACACGGCTGGACACCAACTGCTTAATCATTTCTGTGAAGCTACAAAACTGATGCAGCTCGGGTCAAGCCCTGTTGAAAACTAAACCATTTCCATGACTGGGAGAAGTCATTGAGAATTATAACTTTATATTTTTGGTCAATTTAAACTGTTTGACCACTTTTGTATGAGATTAAAAAGGGATCAAACACCTGCCTAATGCTGTAACTGCAGGTATGGAAAGGTGATGAGGGCATTATTTTTCTGTTTTCCTGGCTGCTCACTGTGAAAAAGTCTTTAATCTAGTTT
>JAPZDV010000020.1:5261664-5273831 GCA_029814665.1 Acanthurus lineatus
AACTGCTCGATCGAAAGATGACATCCACAAAAAATTCTCTGTCCTGTTACCCCAAACAGTAAACTTTCTTCTTTTTTTTTTTTTTTTTTTTTTTTTTTTTGTGGATGCAGCTTGTCTCAGCCAAATGGATTTGCTAATTTAAAGAAGTAAGCTTGACACTGCAGATTTAGCGATACTCAGCTCCATGCTTTGTTTGCTGTAGATAACAAAGTACACACTCAAAGGCATAAATTTTCTTTGGCTCTGCTCCAGCAGCTCTGGCTAGAGGCATTATGCTTTCAGATTGTCTGTCCAAAAGTCCCATATCTGTGAACAATATACATCATGAACGCATGGATGTGTTAAGAAGAACTGGCTACAGTGTCAGAGGTGGGGCTCGGTTGTTCCAATTAACGACACAAGAAGTTTTAAAAAAAAAGTTCAGCTTCCTTGTTATAAAAGTACCTGGATCTTCAGTATCACTTTTACATTGTTGGGCCTCTAAAGCGTGAACACTAGAGACTTCCAGCAGCCGAGTTGGCTAATTTGAATGAAGATTTAAATTACTTAGTGATTTAGTTTAAATAATAATTTTGGAGCATATCTAGACTTTTTGAACATTATCCGACCAAATGAATTGTATTATAATAGCAATACAAGCCTTCTTCTTGTAGCTTGTGATGCTCAAAATATTCACTTACCATTTCATAGTCGTATTTTAGCTGCGTAAGAACAAAGATGCTGGAGGAACTTTAATCTGTTTTTCTTTCATTTTCTTTCTCTTTATTTATCTTCCTGATGATGTTTCAAGTGCAGTGATTACATTTTTCTTCGGGGTCACATTGTTCGCAGCCATGTTTACCAAAGCAAACGTAGAACCTTCTTATGATAAGGCATCTGTGATCAGATGCGTCATCAGCCCCATTCAAACAATGAAGCCCCCTCTTTGGAAATGTGTTTAAAAATAATGCATCCAGCGGCTGGACAAAATGGATCAGTGATGCTGTGCCTTTGCCATGAATGAATCCCTGTGCTTTGTGGTTAAATTGCATGGGAGGAGTCATCAATCAGTCGTTAAATAAACTGGCTCCAGCATGTAATCTTCATACAAATGTAGATGCATGGTCTCTATTTTGAGAGGCAGGAATTTGCACAAATTTTATTTTCACTCATGGAGTGTCAGCCATTTAGAGCTCTTTATATTCTGTTCCAGGAAAAAATTCAGGGATGCTTTCAACCCTTTCATCTCAAACCCGTGGTGAGGGGGGGGCAGCAGCCTGTTTTGCTGTATGCTAGAGTCTTTTATGGTAATACAACTGGGGGGCACAAGTGTCGGAAATGTTTTAACTCTACACAGAGTGGCTGCAAAAACTAGTGAAAACTAAATTAAAACATCAGTAATGTTAAAATTTGTAAGACAAATGGAATTTGAAAGTTTTATTTGCAGCTTTTATTTGCAGCCTACTTAATGGTTTGAAGGATAATTAAAGGATAAGGATAAAGGATCATGGATAATTAGCACATCTTGTGTATTTTATATCTTTATTTGTTATATTTCCATTTTGTTTAAATTACCAGAACCAATTCCTGAATTTTAACAGTCACAGCACACTGTAAAAACACTGATGAGCAGTTCTTACAGCTGGTAAACACAGCAATTTGCTGGACAGATAAAATCCACGCATGATAAATTCGATATTATTCATGAAATTTGTTTTAAAAAAGGTGTTTACTCAATAAATAGGACAGAAGCTCATTCTCATCCTTCACATCTGGAATAGCTGCATCATTGTGGCTGTTTTTCAAGTGTTTTGTTTTTGTTTATCAGGTTTTCAATGATAATGAAGGGTATTCAAACCACACACTGTGTTCACGTATTGAAAGCATTACAATGGTTTATGTCACAGGGTCCCTGCAGTGAACCTTGTACTGATGAATCGTCACAGCTTGTCACTCACTTTGAAAGTTAAATAAGATGCTGTTTCACAATATCTGTGTTATCTCTTGAGGCCTCTCTTGTTAATTAAGTACATATTTTTAGATAAAAAGGCACATTATTGAGGCAGTTTTAGTTTTTTAAGCTGAGGTGGAAAGTTCTCTAAAGGAACAAAGAGAAAAGATATGTAACATAGGCTGACAGAAAGATTTTCAAGTGGACCTCCATGTCATGGTTTCTCTTTTTCTTCTACCATAAACAAAGCATTGATTTTCACTGCCTCTTACTGTGACTTGCCTCTTGCTGTTGCAAACAGTCAAAGACATAAAGAACAAATAGAGCAGGTGTGTCAGGGGAGTGACTGAACACAGCATCCAGACGGGGGGCTCTTATTGCATGAAACCCACCATTTGATCACAAGTGTTGCTAATTAAAAACGCCACAGGCTACACAAACCAGATCAGAAAATTCATTCACGGTGCAATATTCACTTGGGAGCAAAGTGGTTTATTTTCTTACACGGTGGTTCATGGAAACCATGTCTGCAACTATACAAGGGGTGATTGATAAGGTTGTGGCTTAAGGCAGAATGAGATGAGATGTACAGCTCTCATTACATGCATGTGCAGTTCAGCTTTTTGAATGCAGACAGTTTCAAGTCATTAACTCTTCTGTTATTTGTATCTCAGGGAATTGAGAATTGCAAGTCAGTACCGTCTGGGAAAATGGACAACATCAGCTTTTTGCTATCTCCCACTGTCACGTCTGATTTGAGCATCCAAATTCTTCCTGACATAAGAAGGGCCACCTGCCTCATGTTGCCTCCATGTGTTTTGTAAAGTTCCTTGGAATAGAAGTCCCAGAGATCTGCGAAAAGGCTGACATTTACCATTCTTTCAGACGATGCACTTTTAACTTACCAAAAGCAGAAAAATCACTAAAGTTATTACCATTAAACTTTTAGCATTATCACTTAAAGAGTTCAGCTGCATGTGCATGAAATGAGTGCCAAACAATCCCTGCTCTTCTACATTAAGCCAAAAACTTATCAATCAGCCTTCCTCTCTTGACCTTTTAATGATGTCAGCCTAACTTTGTTAGACAAAACATTTTAAAATGTTTTCTAAAAGCACCGGGACAATTGATCCTCCAGGAGATTTGGCCCTTCAGGAGTACAGCTTATTTTCAATGATTTATACACTTAAGAGCTCAGAGGAAGTCTGAATTAAGAACATCTAAATTAGACTTCCATGTTTAAGCCCCCTCATCATTTGATTGAGTAAACATAATCTAGGTTAGCATTCTGTGGGCCGTCCTCCTCCCACACAGACATTCACATGCTCACACATGCACACCACAGATCACACACCCCCACTATCTGGAGCTGTCTGATGAGGATTAGTAATTGAAAGGCCGAGGCGTGGGAACCACTTCTTCTTCTTGTGTTTTCATGCTGAAATCAGGTCTCCTGAGGGAAATGACATCAGCGCAGTTCAAAGAATGATCGCTTTTGAAACAATGGATGTGCAGCTCAGGGATTTACAGCAGGTCATTCCCTTAACTACCACAAGCTGGAGGTGAACAGTTCGTTCGTGCGAGAGACAAACTCAAGAGTTTCAAATAGTTTTGTGTTTGTGTTGTAATCCTAATCGATGACAAAGTTTTGCCACAGTGAATAAAAATATAAAGAAATAATAAAGGAAGGGGCAAAATTGCTAACTACTTCCACTCAAGTCCCACAAAGTTACTTAAAAGGATCAATAACTGGTATATATACTTAAACAAGACTTAGTGGCTCTATGAGGGTGTGTATTAGCACAATATGAGTTTTTACGCAAGAGGCTAATGTCAGCTCCAAAACACTCTCACAATGACAATGCTATCATGCTAATATTTAGCAGGTAATGTATGATGTTCTTAATGTGTGCCATCTTAGTTTGGTGTGTTAGCATGCTAATATTTTATAACTAGCACTTTAAACACACAACACAGCTGACAATAAGGGGAGGTTTTTTTTTGATTATTGACAAAAAATGATTTACCAAATGTTAATAAAATCTTAAGCTATGGATGAACCAAAGTCATTAGGATACATTGTGTTGGCTATGCTTGCTCAAAGTTTTAATGTTTTAGGGATTAACAAAGTGAAATGCTCTATATTTATCGTAACATTTGGACTAGTTTCAGTTTATTGGTGAGTGTAAGAATGCTAATAAACGAAACTTAGATGGTGAATATGGTAAACCTATGAACCATCAGCACATAAGCATTGTCTCTGCAAGCATGTTAGCAGGCTTACTGTAGCATAAGTCATACAATGTCAGAGTTTCCAGTATAGGTGCAGACACTGAGTATGATTTATGATAAACAACCCCAGTTAGACAATGCTAATAGTTTTATTAATACTAAGATTTACTATTAAAAAAGTCCTTTAATTTTCTTTTCTTGTATGATCTGCGGCTTTAATCACAAAGCTTTTGATAGAATAACTTGACAATATGTAGTACAATACTGACGTGCTGTGACCCTCATGTAACCTTGTGACTTCACATAATAACAAACAGTCAGACTCTCTATCCAACTCATTTTTCTCCACATTTTTCTCATCCTGTTTTATATTTTTCCTCCACAGATTCTTCAGCTTTCTCATTTCTGCCTGACCTTTTACCTGCATTTGATCAATAGATAGGGGATCAATTTAATCCCTTTACAGCCAGTCCCTCTCAGCGCAAACATCACACCAACAACTAGCTTTGTGCAGATATTTTTTAAATAAAAAAAGCAATATATTGTTGATTTAGGTGCAGTTTCATGTGGGAGCAATTTCATGAAGAACATTCGAAGCATCTCATCCCCCCTGTTGTTACAGTGGGGTTGCCAGGTGTGTCGTTACTCATGAACATTACTAATGAGACTCTGACATATTGATTATACATAACAGCTAGCCAGGCAAGGCAGGCCCTGGATCAGTATCATTGCTGAATGGGGGTGTACAGAAAAGAAACTGATATTAAATCTTTTCATAAAAGGATTAGTCAGCAAAGGAGCCTATATTTCTCAAACTGTGTGACTTTAAGATGGCAAGAAGTTTCATATGTGAGTTAATTTTCCGTTGAGCTGAAAGAAAGTCTTGTAAAATAACTTTATCCATGATGTCTTTGGTTTCTTTATCTTCTCATCAATCAACCTGCCACTTTTAGGTCTGATCTTCAGCTTTGAAACACTAGAAAACATTTTATGTTTTTATTTTTCACTCTTTAGCAGCACCTGCTTTTCTCTTTCTCCTGAGGGTTTGCGACCTACATCGAGAAGATGGTGTCAAAGTTGTTTTAATCATATAGTCTCTGGTTTACCTCTCAGGTCCTTCTTTAGACCCTCAAACTTTGACTGAACTTGTCATTCAGTAGTCATAATTAAAAAAAGAGACATCTGCTAATTTCCCCCCAGCATGATTCTCTCTGTTTCTGCAGCCCTCTGGGCTCCTCAGATAGATGCCTGTGATGCTCCCACTCCTCTCTGCTTGGTGCCAAATGCACCGGTCCAACATGGCAAGTACAAGCTGTGATATATCTTCCCACACAGTGTCAGGGAGTAATTAAAATAAAACTAATTTTCTCCAACACCTTTCTGAGTGTACAGCATCTTGTTAAGTTGACAATTTTTTGCCTTTTCTGATTTCTCTGGCTTGTTTGACTAACTCCCACAAATTGTTTGGATCTATTTTCAGGTCACTCTGACTTTGATCCTTTTTGCTTCTATAGTTAAGGGATAAAAATGTGTTTTTTGTGCTCCCTTCATCATAAAGTCTTAACCTCATGCCATCCTCATTCCTCATAAATGTCACTCTGATGGCACACCCACAAGCTTAGCACAAAAGTCCTTTATGCTTACCAGAATTGACACAAATTACCATTATAAGAGGATTCTCATGTGATACATGGTTGAAAAGCCTAAATTCTGGAGATTTGATTAATGCAAATCAAAACCACAGATACAAAAAACACCTCTATAAGGCTAGAAACAAACGTAAAAGCAGTTTGACCAAGTCACTAAAATTTACCCACCCATCGCAACATTCAGACCAAAACAGTTCAGTTGTACTGACAGACCTCAAAGTCTAATTCAGCACAATAGTTACTCCATTGCACATCATTACAATCATAAAATACACACAGCCTCCTGTTGCATCATTTTCTTCAGTGAAGATTTTTATTTTTTTTTTCTGATTTTGTAAAAAGAAAACACGTACACATGCTAGGATGTAACAAATCATAAAAATGTAAAAATATATTTGAAATTATACCCTCTATCTTTTAAAAGAGAACAAGATCCTGCATGGACTTAAAATGGTTTTTGATTTGCTTTTAGTAATACCTTGGTTATGCCTTGGAAAGGCATCTAATTAAATCTGATTTTGCAGTGATTGTTATTACTGCAAAGGACTGTAACTCTAAAGTTGAACTTGTCTTAAGTGCAGCAAAACTGCTGAGCAGTGGAGTAATGTTCTTAATCAATAACCACTACCAGTGCAGTTTTCTGGTTTAGTTCTTCTCTTCTTTGGCCTTGACATTGATTTTTGCAGCACTATCCTTTATTCCTTTGTATTACCCACACTCTTGCTCTTGTTTACATAAAAAGTTATTTCAACAAAGAATAAAAAAAATGCCTCAAACAGCACAGCTTTGGGGTAATGCATGTAAGCTCCATTCAATCTTGGCTTGTCATTAAGAAATGAGGCAAGGAAGGAAATGGGAGGAAAACAGAGGCGAACGTGGAAACTGGGACAGGGACACAAGAGACAACAGATCAAGACAAATGTGCCACTAGAAAGACGAATCTTTCACAACTGGCAGAGGGTATTTGTCTGTTTTGAGTCAATCTGCTGGTATCAAGAAGACAGCAGAGAAAACAGGGAAAGCCTCTCTTCAAGTGTGACCTATTGATCATGCCTCACGGCGCGTCCCCGGGTGGAGCTTAGATGACCAGTTTAGGCAGACCGAGTGGGATGGGAGCAGAGAGATGGAGCATTTACCAATGGCAGACAGTGAGTCACAGGGGAAAACGTGACAACAGCCATGACTTGCAATTACAGTGGTAACCAGCCAGAGGAGTCCAAAGCTCTGAAACGTGTTCAGAGCAGAAGAAGAGGATGAGCGTGCATCCTCTGATCCACAGGCAGGCAGCACAGCGCCGAACTGACAGACATTTACAGGATGTACCGGCGGACAGAGAGATGTAGGAGTGAGGTTTTCCCATGCGGCGCAGCACATCTGCTGTCAGCCTCATTAGTGTTAATGACACGTATGCGTGCAGCAGTATTTGTGCTGCTCTGTGATATATTAATATATTTAAGATGCACTGATTAGCTTCATTATTATGACAGCAAAGGTTATAATATTTCATCATATATCACTGCATACTAATTGTCTGGGAACAGTGCACATGTTTTAGTAATGACTCTGACACTGAAAACATTGCCAGTATTGATTATTGTTAGTTTATTGCACAAAGCTATTACCATATCTAAAATAACCAAACAGAATAATCTGTTTTAATACTGATGATAGTAAGGAGGCATGAGTGTGTGACTGTAACAGCTTCCTCAGTGGTTAATCACAATCAGTTGACACATAGGAAATAAATATTTGAAGTGAATAATTAGGGCTTCATTCACATTATGTAAAAGAAGCAGTAAAAATTAGCATAATTCTGAGAATAAACAGTAACAGTGTCAAGAATAAGGCTGTGTATATTCAAATAAAGGACAAAGGTGTTTAACTTGTCATGCTTGTTGTTTTACTGTGTAGAGATGTTTTGTGGTAAATTCACACAGATATAAATGAAAGGATAAAGTTTGTTCTGTCCTTAAATGCCCGCAGCTCATCGTTATCTGGTATGTTTCATCAGGCAGCAGTGTTGTTGCTATGGGTACCTGTTTAATAATATCCATGCACCGATTTACTGAGAGTGGTGGTCTGATCTAAGCCCCCAAGACATGTTGTGTACTAGCAACATAACTTTGATGCAGTTCTGGCAGAATTTGTTAAGTGACACACGCACACACACACACACACACAAACTAGGATGATTTTTCCTGAAAACCTAATCATTACAAAAGTAACTGCCTTAAGTGATCAATGCAGATTCTGAACTGTCCTAAATCGCTCTTTGCTTTCTCAGAATTTGAGCCTGAAGGTCCAAAAAGGACGTCAGCTGGCTCACTTAGAACAAAAAACACAATTGTTTATTGTCAATAATGTGTTTACGTAAAAATTCAAAAGCCCAAGGACACAAACAAACAAATCTTAATGATGTAACTACAGTGAACAGCCTCCATCAGTGAGGATGGAGCACTATCATGGTACCACGTCTTTTGGTTTGGGGTGACCTCATATTGACCTCTACAAAACAATCTCTTATAGTCTTATAACAATGAAAAAATGAATAAATTTTTTAATTTAATCATTGTTTTTATTCCACTTTGCAATGTTTTTATTTCCTAGTTTACATTTCATTAATTAATGCTCACAAGACTGAAATTGATAGATGTGCTTAACTGCATCCAGCAGATTTAACAGTCGTTATCAGATATCAAGAGTCCAGCCTGAAATTATGTCACCCTCATTTTCCAATAATGGGGATGTTATTGGCAGCTGCTTGATCGTCATTTCTTTCCATATGGAGACTGTAAATTCATGGGACATGTTGACCTTGGTACAATTGAATCAGCTACAACATACAGGAGAATATGACTTTTGAATGCTAATTTGTAGATATGTTTATTGATCAATTGTTCAGTTGTATCTACATAGTTAACACATTATGTTAAGGAAAATGATCATCCCAGGCATTTTTTATGTGCGGATCAAATTGTACTTTCTCTTTTTGAAGTCATGTCTGTGAAGTGTAGATGATGATATTTTCTTGAGAAATAATTTGAGTTATCACACCATCAGTCAATACACAGCTGATTATGCCAGAAATACTCACAAATTGTTTGTTGGATCGGAAGAGAAACCACATTACATCCAGTCACAAGCACACGTAATCACCCTTCATTAGCCTCACGTACATTGGTGTTATTGTGTGTACTGTAACGTCTATCACACAAGACATTATTCATGTTCATCAGTTCCCACAGCACTGAAACAAATTCAGATGAACTACGAGCTTCACTGTATTATCCCGTTAAAATAAAATGTAATCAGCCATGAAGTGTGAAAGTGTACATCTGCAGTACATCTTATGAGCCATCACATCACTGTGTCAACCCACCCCCCCCAGAGGTAGAAAGGTAGAGACGAGTGGATGGCATTGAACTTGAGAGTCAGACCTCATATCAGACACAGAGTCATGGGCTAATCCTCCGCACTCGACTCAGAAAGAAACCCAATTAATGTAACCTGACCACTTCCACTCCGTTACACATTACCCCTTGTTCATATGTGTATTATGAATCCCATTAGCAATCGTGACATTTATATAGTGGCAGCATTTATTGAGTCATTCCACCACTTAAGAAGCAGGATCAAGAGGAGATAACGTGACCGAGTCCCTGTTTCCCAAAAGCATCTGAAGCCTTAGATGATCCGAGTTTGAAAAGGCTGAGGATCCTTTCTGTCTTAAGATGCTTCTGGGACTGTGGGGCACCAAAGGAAAGGTGTCAGAGCCAGACAAGGTGACCTGCAAGGTTGGATCAAGACCACAAAAGCTTAAAACTGAGTTAAACTTTTTTTTTATTTCTTAGGGAGTGTTGTTGCCTGAGTCAGCAGCAATGATATGACCATCGTACTGCAGGATGGGCAGTACTTCAAGCCCCGATGCTCAGAGTTCAAATCGTTTGAGCTCCAGTGCTGAAATTCCAGAGAAAAATCAACGATTTTACTGCAGGTACCAGGCGCTGATCGGCTGTAAACTTGGAGTTTCAGGAGTAAGGCAACAAACAACAAATAGCCATTACATCATCTAATCATTTAACCCTTAAACTTGCATTAATTCCAATGGACAAGAGGCAACTTTGCATTAATTTTGAGTTGAGTTTCCAATTTGCAAAAGCATTATTTTGAGTTGGTTTTAGTCTCTCCACAGAGCTGATGAAAATGTGAAATTTGGATAATATTTCTGTGACAGTTTGTCAATACATTTTACATTTCACATTTCAAATTATTATTTGAGCCATGGATTGTCAAAAAAGGTATTGATTAGTGCAAATCAAAACACCTCTGATGCTCTTTTTTGCTCTTCTTTATGTGCTTTACTCCAAACACATCAAAACACACTGGATTGTCACTTTTCAATTATGATTTAATACCATAATAATTAATTAATATAAATATATAATTAATATTAATATTAATATAACTATAACACTGTCCGACAACTGCATTACCAAACCGTTTTTAATGCTGTGAATCTCATAACTTTCTTCTGCTCTGGCTGGTTCATTCTCTTCCTCTTCTTCTACATTTTTCTCCTCAGGGCTGCAGCTATCCATTCCTGGCCATTTCCAATAGCTGCAGCTCTACACACCAGTGATAAGATGTTCAACTTTTTTAAGTGTCTTGCTACTCTGTTTTGCTAACAACTTTTATCTGTTTTACTAATAACTCTCCAAACTTATATACAGCATGCCAACCTGGACAACTCACTACCATCACCAACTCAAACTCGGAGTACACAGTACAGAGAATACACAGGAAAAAGAAGCTGTTCTAAGACGGGTCAGTTATATAGACTATGTTTGTTTCTGCATGCATGTGTGTGTGAATATATGTGTGTGCGGGTGTATGTTGGGGGGTTGTTGGAGAGAGAATGAGAGAGAGTGGGTAAAGGTTGGGTAAGTCGAACGTTTAGAAAAGCCATTGTGACAGGAAAACCATTACAAATAAATGTAACAGAAACAATATCATTTTACGCTGATCAGTATGTCATGTTTTATTAGGCTTCATCTGGTTTTGAGTTTAGCAAATTTTGGGGACATCAGGTCACCTTGCTTGGTGATGTATAAGAAATGCATTCTTACAGCTTTCGGAAATGGTCTCTGTCAAATTAATAGAAGAGAAGAATGCATTTGCACACACATGCACTCATGCCCACAAATGAATGCATGCATGTGTGTAAGTGTGCATACAGATAACAATCTGCTCATGTTTAGGGATGCGAGAATTGTGCCCATACCAATTTCCATACTGATTACAGTTATCTCTGTGTTATTCATTAGTTGGAGGACAATTTGACATATTTGTGGTTTGGGCAAGATCACATTCCCTTTGCTGAAAATGTCATCAGGGACTTTTCATCATGTCATCTAATGTTTTTTTTGTTTTGTTTTGTTTTTGGGCTGAACAAAATTAAGGCAGCATTTTTACCAAAGTAAAACAATTTGTTTTTTGCATCATTTTGTTCTTGTCTGAAGTTTTGTGCTCACATCTGCTCAATAGAGTCTAATTAGTCTTTGTGATTCTGAATTGATTCTGATTTCTGAGATGCTAAATTTGTTGAGGATGCATTCATTTCTTGGTTAATTCAAAAGGGAAAACCCACATTAATAAACATATCTGTAAATGTGCCAGTTAGACAAAAGGCTATTTTTAATCCGTAGTTGCTGGGCAGGCGGTCATCCTTTCCATCCAGACCCTAAAAATAAGGACTTGCAATAATTGTTTCCAGTTTATCATAAAATACTCTTTTTATGATTTGGTACTAAATCAAGTAAAGACAGCAGAACAAGTTAATAAAGAGCTCAATAGATCCAACAGAAGAGACACCTACAAGCTCATAAACATCCACATGTAAGTGAGGCTGTCACACAATAATGATAAGTTGAGCCACTGTGATTGGTGCCTGAAGCCAGAAAATTTACAGCCTGTGTGCTAATGACAGCTTTATTCTTATAAGGTTTAAATGTTGGACAGCCTGAGGCCCCGAGACAGGTGTTTCTGCATCGGAGGAATTTGAGAGAGGAGCGAGGGGAAAGTGATGGATCACCAATCGCTTTAAGCGCCACGTGTTTGGACCGCGAGGGCAGAGTGGCAGCCAATGATATTACATGGTGCGCATTCAGCTCTGTCCAACCACCGTCTCTCCTGGGTGGTGAATTTGCCAAAACACACTGTAACTGAGAAGGTGAGAAAACTCTTTACCACTGCTCCGCTAAAGTGCTCCATTTCTCACCTAGTCGCCCTGGATTTTTTTTTTTTAGCTGCCACAGAGGAAACATATATTCAAATACGAGGCTTGTGTCGATGTCCCA
>JAPZDV010000020.1:5273931-5355610 GCA_029814665.1 Acanthurus lineatus
GTGAAGTTGCCAAAACACACTGTAACTGAGAAGGTTAGAAAACTCTTTACCACTGCTCCGCTAAAGTGCTCCATTTCTCACCTAGTCGCCCTGGATTTTTTTTTTTTTTTTAGCTGCCACAGAGGAAACATCTGCAGTGTGCTTAAATATTCAAATACGAGGCTTGTGTCGATGTCCCAAACAATGTAAATGTTGTGACAGAAGTGATTTTGTCCCATCTGGTTATTGCTGCACCAGCAGAGCCTCTAAACAGGTGCAGGATATGTTGCTGCATCGAGGCAAAGACGTGTTTCAGAAGGTGAGAATGTTTCACATGTGATGCAAAAATATTTCATGTCCTGACAAACAACTTTTGAAATGTACAGATAAAAATAGAGAAGGAGATCTGTCTGTGGAACTACCACACAGGCCTTGCACAGAGACACTTAAAACACACACACACATGGTCGTTACAATAGCTGGCTGGCACTAACGTGTTAAGTTGGTACTTTGGCTGCTTAAAGTAAATAAACACAGGCTGCAAAAACCTTCCTCTACAGTCATTTGCATGATTGATGCGAGGTTAAACAAGCCAACAGTTTTGCCAGATTTATTAACAGATTAGCTACCACTTTACTTGGAAGTAAAATCAAAAGTGAGTGCATCCATATTGTAGCTAATGACCCTTTACTGAAGAAGAAAACCCTGAGATCTACTTGGCACAACAGGTCAAAGCTAAACCAGAGATTTAGTCTGTAAACAGTAACGACTCTTTAATGGAGAATTTGGACAATAAGTAATCAATTCACCTTAATTCTTTATCTCTTATTGCTGCACAAAACTGGCTGCCAAATCCACAGAATTAAAACCCAAGTTCTAATAAACAGGAACTTAAATCATTAGTTGTCCAAACAAATACAAGAGCCTTCGAACTGCTTTGCTGCTGCTCCATTAGATAATGGATTCTGCTGGATGCAGCAGGGCTCATGTTTGCAGCCTCAAAAGAAACACATTTCGCTAAACATGAATACTTTGCCACTTTAAAAGGTATCTGGAAACTGAAGACAGCGTAATTAAAGAATATGGACACTTTTCCACAACATTTTCTACTGAGTTATTTCACTGCACAGCTATTCTAGTCGTAATTCCTTCATATAATCCTTTCATGTTATGAAAATTGTTTTGCAAAGACATTGTGCTCATTACACGCAAGATATTTCAACGCAGCCTCTGCTGCAAAATTACTCACCACTTGGACTTAAAAGGAAAAAGAGCAACGTGACTTAAATGACATAACTCCTGTTTTTTTTGGTCCATCTTTGTTCTCACACACACTCTGTTCACACACACACACTGTTTCTCAAAAATTTACAAATGAAATCCTATCGCACACACTTGTGTCGGCACATTCTGAAGCCTGTACATCATTTGTTTGGTAAGTGCAGGGAAACTGGGTAACCAAACAGTTGTGTTGCTAATTTTAGGCTCTCACAAAGTCTCACTTCATCAAAGCAGACGGATCAAAGCAGCCAGCTGTTTAGTGCACCTTTTGAAACCCATTCCATGCCTCTCTTCAGACATTATTAACATTATAAATTAAGTGCTAAGTATTCAACCCCAGTTCGATAGTTTCATCAGTAGACTCTCCATAAAACTCAGGTATCCAATTAGGATTTTATTTTGTTGGTTGGCAACATCTGTGATTTCTTAATGTTTGGTTTTTGCTCTGTCTGTCAAACCTGATATAAACGTAATGGAGGGCTCTCAGTGCAGGAGGAAAGGCTGACCTTGACGCACGAGCGCTCTGACTGACTGACTGTGGAGATGCATATCACATATGGATTTCAGTGAGGCCCTGCAGCCTTATTGGAATGTGAGATCATCCTCAGTTAAGAGCGTCTGCTTCATCATAACTTTGGGCTTGAGTTGCCATGCGGTAAATCAGATATCATCCTCAGGCATTCACCCCTGAGATGATCGATGCAGGTCACATGACAGCAATCCCCCAAAACTGCACACAGAACACAAACAGCACAGGAGGGTTTTTTTTTTTGTGCACAGGAGTAAACTTTAATCTGATGTGAAAGTGTGTTGAATCATCTTATCTCTTATTTACCAAACACTTTTTATTCTGTCTGTAGGTTCTCTCACATTGCAAAAGTTAACAGCTTTGACTTAAAGATTTCTTTATTTTTTTTTTTAAGATTCTTTCATGGATTGTCTTCTAAATTTATTTTCAGGCAGCAGAAGTTGAAATCTGTTAAAACATTAAAATACAATGTCTGCCACAACAAAGACTGCTGGAGAAGATTTTAGAAAAGCAACAAGCAACAAAAACAGACAAAATATGTCTTTTTATGACTTCTCAAACAATCACAAACTGCTGTGGAAAAAAAGTCCTCTGTGATGGAACAAGGTTGGAAATCTTAACTTTATTGAGTCAGTGACATCATTGTAATTAATAATGACAATTTTTTTAAAGGGTAACTACAACCTAAGACCCTAAGACAAGTGATTCTTAATCATTTTGGCCTTAAAGCCTTAAAATAAATAGTTTTACTTGTCAAATTTTCCACCCTCATTGGCTTAATTTTGAACAATCATTGTAAAATCCAAGTTAGTTTGACTTTTATGCTCAATAGAATTTATTTTCAAATAATAAGCGACACATTATTGTGGAAAAATCCCAAGAAAAGACCACAACTAACAACAATTAGTCCATCTCTCAATACTCTCTGACTTACCTGGCATGTTTGTTGCGCTCAGGACCGAATTCCTTTTCCCAATGATGCAATTCTTAAAAACTGGGTCAACAAAAACGATGTAAATATGATGTAATTACTAAAAAAACAAGTGTTTTCAGTAGAGCTGGGCAATGTTTTTCATTTTCTGTTATTTTTTCACATTGCATTCAACTTCATGTCCACATGGACAGCTCTGGTGAGTCTGGTAGGATGGAGGCCAAAGTTGATGCTGACTTGCACTTTTTAATTACCTGACGCAGAAATATCACAAAAGTGTTTAACTTCAAACATAATCACTCAAAGAGTTTAACTACGTGTGTGTTGCGACACAAGCTGTAAACTCATCTCCTTCTACCTCAGGCCATAAACTTTTCAGTCATCCCAAATGAAACTGGACAGATTCACATGTAAACTGCAGTTTAGCTGGTTGGTGAAAACATACAACCATGAAGTGATCGTTTCAGTTTGAACAATGTTTCAGATTCATTGTTTCCCACCTCAGTTTGATTTATGTTTGCATAGGTGAATACGGGTTTTTTTTTAGTTTATTTAACTGTAACTGTAAGTAATGTACAAAAAATGAAAGCTATTATACAGCACATTATTGTGCCACAGCTAAAAGTACAGTGCTTCAAGTGCAACAGCAGTTACTATAAGCAGTGAGACCCAGTGGAAGGTGTAAAATATTAGGTAGATTTATCTACAGTTACAGGTGTGTGTGTGTGTGTGTGTGTTTATGTGTGAGTCATAAACAAGTCCCGGGGCCGTAAAGAGGCCAACTGTGGGACCTGTTTTTCAGCGAGGGGGGGGTGATCTGAGTGTGGGCGTCTGTCTCCCTTGATGTTTTCATTGGTGTCACGTTGAATTGTGCGAGTTCCCGTGAGATCAGAAGTTCTGACGTCAGAGGAGTCAGCGGGATAATCTCAGTTATTATGTGTGAAGCCCATCTTCGCCTAATCTTCTGCTGTGAGCATATTTATAACTGCGAGACATACTCAGACGGATCCACGCTGGTGTGTGTGTGTGTGTGTGTGTGTGTGTGTGTGTGTGTGTGTGTGTGTGTGTGATACAGCACTGTACACATTCAAAATTGGTTAGGATTATAACACTGTGGACTCACCTGGTGATCACACACACGCATGTTGTGAGGCCACGCACATGAACACAGAGCTTCAGTCTGAAAACCCCCCGCAGATAAACAAGTTTTTAACTGTGTTAACATGATATGCTGTTTTTTTTTTAATATCTGCTGCAAGACATGTCATGAGTAAAATAACCGGTTAACTCCTAGCAGAGCTTGAAATTGCAGTGTGCTAATGACAGGCTCACAAACAGGGATCCAGACAGCCAGCGTTTCAAACATCACACAGAGAAGGAACAAAATCCCGTCAGCTTGCAGGGTTGGAGCAAAGGTGAAACGAGGGTATCAGCCGGTTGTAGCTACGTATTAGTGCTCTGCAAGCTGGGTCTCACTATTTTTAAAACAATGGCAGAACAGTTTGTGTTCTGTTTCAGATGTGATGTTGCGAAAGAAGAAATGGTGAGTCTTCATGTTTTAACAAAGGATCTGATTTTCAAGTCAAACCGCAGCCTGCAGCAGTCTTTCTCCAGAGCTCTGTTTCACCACAAAACTTTGATTAAAGCCCGACGCTGCTCCATCCATTTATCCTGGGGACACAGCGAGTACGAAGCAGTCAGCCTCTAAGTTTATTTTGATTGTGTTTTGTCTGTTGAATGTGCCAGACAAATCCAATAGTGCAAGCTATTTAGCATGTAGCATATTCTGCCATGTAACAAGAGAGATGACATATGACTTTTGCTACCAGCATCTCACATAATTACATATGCTGGTACATATATGTGTCAGATGCTGTAACTATTAAATCCTATATTAATTAGAAAAATATTTTAATGAAGATAAAGTCTAATTTTCAAAAAAAAAGTACATTATTCATATATAAAGGAGACAACTGTTTTCACTGACTTGTCTTTAAACTATAAAGAGGAAAAAAATGACAGGGTTAATGTGATTAATGGGATTTCTTTCATGACAAAAAATTAATTTAAAAGTAGTCAAAAGTTGCTGGTGATGATGTTAAATATAGATTAAAATTCAATAAAAATATCATTAAGGCAAAGGCAAGGGTTTAATGACAAAAGTAATTGAAGGAGTGTCTTTAATTGAAGCAGCAGAGTGGCGTAAAGATATCATGCAGGGTGAACAGAAAAATCAAAGGAAAAGAAATGGAGCAGATGGTGTTAATGTGTTTCACTATAAATAAATATAAAATATAAAATAAAGTCAGGGTGAAATGAAATTTAAAGCAGGGTTAGTTCACCATGAAGCCACACTGCAGAACGAAAGAGGAGGTGAGGGTTTTTTTTAAAGAAAAAACTATCAAGACTGCGTTAAATTAATGAGACTAAATTAACTTAATGTGGCTTAACATGCGAGAATCAATGTGAAATTGGTTAGAATATAATTTCATTAATATCATGGATAGAGTAAGAGGTCAAAAAGAGGCCATTCTGTGATGATAACAGCATATGTAAGGCATGAAGGAGAAACGTTTCTAAATCTAATGCAATGTGTTTTTAACCTTTAAAAAACCATCAGACATGAAATCGTCATCTTGTCTCACCATTATTCTTCTGCATCCTTCATAAAAACTTGATGTATTGGTCATACTTAGTGCTCTTTACGATTTTCACTCAAATTACACCTAATTCAAGGTTAAATTGACTCACCACTGCTCTCTGTGTGTGTGAATGGCCAAATTAGACCAAAGACGACTCCAGATCAGGAAAATAGTTCAAGAGGGAGTTTCAGGACCAGGCCTCGATCCTCTTTATGATAACTTGTGGGAGTTGGTGGAACTGGTGGTCCTATGAGAATTAGTATTGTAACCACAACAACTTTTTAAAATTGCAAGCCAAGTATGCATCCACAAAAAAGGGAACAGAGAGCGGCTGTGTTTCTGGTTTTGTCTCTTCACTTCATACAAATAGTTGAAATATTCAACAACTAATTTTGCACAAAGACATGAAAAATTTTGTTTAAGACTGCATTTATTCTTTTATTATTATTATTTATAATTTATTACAATGTAAAAAGTAGGAAAAAAAGGGTATTTTGTGTCAAAAAAAGTATCAAACCCACAGATAACATTCTTGAGAACCATTGTTGTGCAGTTCTCCAAAACTATGAAACATTTTAGCATCTTTCAGCTCAATATTTTGAGAGTTAAGCCCACAACTTTGGTTTTATTGAGTTTTAACACTCTGATCAGTGTCATCTCCAGCCACAGCAGACAGCTATCTTTACTGAAAAAGCTGTTAAACTTGCTGTTTGCTGTCTGGCCAGCACTTAACAGCTGTCAGACAAAGTTAGCACCTAACTGATGAACACGCATCACCATTTAGTAGCTAATATTTCCCTTAGGAGAGAGTGAAGACCAAAGCTGAGCTAAAGGAAGAGGGACTTTGTTCTCACATTCCTACAAACATCACACCAAGTGAATATTAATGCTCCTCTTTATCTTTTTGTTATTTAAATCTACAACTTATAGCAGCTAACGATATAACCATGTTTACCTAAATGGTGATAGTACATCAGTTTTGTTTTCAGACTGTATAGCAAATCTTTTTTAAGGACAGCTCCAATGTAATTTTTAGATGTTATTAAGGCTCCTCTTTCAGCTAGTCATGTGTAATTTTAGTAAGTTAGATTACATTTAATCTTATTGTGTGATTAATAATATTAACCTTAGCAGCTTCACTCATGTAATGCAGGTCTTCCATAAATCTCTGGATTGGTGGTTCAATATCGACACCGAAATGACACTAAACCTCTATTTTGCTCTTGAAGGGGAGTCCAGCACCACATGAGTGTGTTGTGTATGAGTGTGCGTCTGATTTGGTGAATAAGAGACAAATTTTTTCTATTAAAATAGAAAAAACATATTTCTGTTATTCAAAAAATCGGGTTTTTGCAGCCTCTCATTTTCTGCTTCCCTGTGTTTTCCTGCTGATTTCCCTCCCCTTGTGTTTCTGTGTTTTCCAGGTCTGTCTGTCTGTTTGTTTGTGTTTATGTGTGTGTGTTTGTCTGAGCATGGCGTCCTACTTCTGTTTGTGTGGATTCACCTTCACAGCTGACTTCTGTCCACTAATAAACAACCAGCAGTTTATCTGCCTGGCACAACTCTCCATTCTCTGCAAGACTGTCTGTTCTCCTCAGTGGTAACAGTGCTGCAGCCAAAATAAGTCTTAGTCTTAGTTTTTTGCCCTTCTTTGTTCCTCTGCTTTTACTTTTACTCCGACTGTGTCTTAAGTTCACCTGCTCAGTTCACTCCAACTCATCAGCTTCAACCAGCTCAGCGTCTCCACTGATCCACAGTAAGAAACCTGCTTCTCCCTGCTCCTCCTGCTCCACCGTTCCCGGCAGTCTGCTCCACCAAACCACCACCCTCTAAAGTTGGATCTAAAAGATTGCACTAGAACTCTCTTAAATCATAATCTAGGTTTGTAATAAATCTATTAATAACTTTATGAGAAGTCTGGTGCTCTCTGTTTTGCCATTTTGAGTCACTTCAACCTAAACTTTGCAGTTTTCAGATGTCACAAAGTTTGGGGAGCAATTGTTCTGGTTTAAACTATTTAGTCCGCTGCATACAAATATGTCAAGTTCCATCAAGGAAATGACACTGCGAAAATAAACAGTATTATTAGATTTGAACAGATTAGATCTCCCTGAGAGTGCAGTCTCTTTCAGCAGAGCCACCTATGCAGAGCAAATTCAATGATATCTTTTCTAAGTTGGAACTATTTTTCAGTACAGGACTGACAATTGATGTCACATCAGTCACATGATCTGACAGGGTGGTTGGTAAAGAAGTTGCCCGACGTATTTTGGGAGATGCGCTTTCTTGTCAAGCGTTAGATTTAAATATAGACAGCACTGTCTCTACAGTAAATTTAAATGTGGAACTTCTCCATTATTTTTGGCTGTTGATATTCACTTCTCTAAAAATATGAGAGCGCGAGTCAAAGCTTATTACCAGCTTTGTTTTGCCTTTTATGGGATGTGATAGGAGCCCTGGAGAGCTGGAATGAGAAATGGAGATGGGCATAAGGTTAGAATGTGGTAATTAAAGCTTTGTATTTATTTAGTTGGTGTATTGTTTCATGTGGAGATGAGCAGACCAAAAAAAAAAAAAAATCTCATCATCATCAAATAACCTGATAAAGATATTTGCAAGGGGAGACGTTATAATAAATGACGCATGATTAATGCTTAATGAGTGAAGCAGCATCAGCTAAGGTCGCTCTGATTTTGTCCATGCAAGGTGAGGATGGGTAGAGCATAACAAACACACACACAAGCCTGCTTCAGTCCAAATAAATCAGGCTCATTTTCTTTCCAAACATGCACAGTTAATATTTGACCAAACATGGCTGCCAGAAAGAATATTCCACTGAAGTTTTGGCTGTTGTCATCCTGCCTTTTTGCCCAGTTACATGCTTTGTTCTTTTAAATGTAGTTAAGAGAAACCGCATGGACACAAGGAGTCAGTGTTAAGTAAGAGCGTTTTATTATTGCGTTATTTGAGGTCACAGAAAGAAAAAAAAAGCGCAGGACCTTCCAAAGCCCAGCGCAGAATGAAATAAGTGAGCTTAACAGAAAGAGCTGGAGGATAAGACGTCTAGCATGGGAGAAGTTATTCTAATTCAAGCTCTGTGGTTAAAGAAAAACAAATTGCTTGGCAGAAAAACAAAGTCACTGCTTAGAAAGACCCCGAAGCTCAAGTTTTAATTTCCATCTTTGGAGAACATGTTCAGCTTTTGGTAGAGAGAGTGATGAAGTGAGGAGGTGAGGAGTTTTTCTCCTCGTCATGCTTAAATGGTCATCTAAAGTCTTCATCATATATGGAGCTGCAGCCGCGAAGGATTCAGTCCTTCTCTAACCTTCCCGAGGCTTTAACCTTGGCCCTCTTGAGCGTGTCAGGCCCGGCTAATGATTATTCCACTTTGCTTCTCTTAACACACTCCCCTGCCCTCAAAATGGTAATCACACACTGCTCTCTACTTCAGGGCAATTTTGGATGCAGCGCTACCCGTTCTGCATGCAGTTCATCTCTTTCTTTTCCTCCCTTCTTTGTGCCCACTGGGAACCCCGGGGACTGGTGGAGAAGCCAGTCATGGAGAGCCCGATAAGGTGCAGACTTTGAGAAGCATGTAAAACCCTTTACATCCCCGCTGTCTGTCGGCTTCTCTCTCCCACTACAGCGGGGAGAGCTCACACAGAGGTCACTTATCTGATGCCCCTCTGTGTTCGTCCTGTTCTGTATTCAACTTTAGCTGCACGGCCGGTTTGACTTACAGCTGGGCCGACTGAGCCTTTGTGGCGACGCTGCGATGACATTTTTGAGACAGAACTCATTGCTTTTCATACTTTGAATGTGAGAGTTGAACTAGCCAGATATCCAACTACAGCTCTGTTAAACAAGCCTGTGGTATTAAGCAGCTGCACACACCATTTTGTGCCATACATGACAATGGTTTAACCAGCAATGGATTAATGAAAAATTTGTGTGAATGCATGAGAAGGCCTTTACTCTCTCTAGACCTCAATCAGCAGATCATCTACGGCAGACTATGGAGCGCCATGTTAGATAATCCTCTCCAAAACAAATATCAAATATCAAATAACAGGTTGTCTTTTGAAAGAATGGGGTCCATCTCTCCATTAGAGTCCAGTGACTTAGAGAGTCCCAGCCAAGCCTTGATGCTGTTCTTGAGGCTTTGATAGTGTGGCCCTTTTTTTTTTGGAATCAATCTATATTTTTGTTTCCTTTTTGTGAACATACAAGGTGTGATAAAGAACTCCCAAGACTGTTCTTGTTATGCAACAACTGCACACTGCGCAGTAACGCTGCAAGCTGTAACTTCTTTAAGTAACTGTTTCAAATGTTTGATCATCAGCAGCACCAAAGTATGAACCGAGTTGCACATGTTTTTGTTACCATCATGGACCTGAAATACAGTCTACTGCTGCTTCCCAGAGACCAAACTTTTTTGAGAAATAGAAAGAAGTGGGAGCCAGATCCTGCGAGTAGGTGTATTGAAGGATGATTGTGTTGTTGCGGACTGGAAACTCGTGTATATTTATTGCACTCTGAGTGGGCATTTTGCCACGTTGGAAAGCCCATTTGTCAATGCACTGAGGTTTGCTTCAAATGCTCTTTCTCAGACACCTCAGAACTTCATAATGGATTGGCATTAAGGGTCTGACCCTGGGGGATGATTTCATGGTGAAGAATTTAAAAGTAAATCATTAGCATGCTCTTAGTTGCACTCCTGACCCGACGCTCCTTCTTTGGACATTGGGAACTGCAAACACTTCTGTTGTGCAAACTTCTGTTTGGTCACTGCGTCGTAACAATAGACACGCTGTCATTTATGGTGATGAATGTCCATATGAAGTTTGGCTCATCTCAGGCCCGTTGATGAAGATCCTTGCAGACTTATTCCTGCTTGAAAGTCAGTCAAATGATTGTAACTCAGGCGCTGATGATGATTAAGCAGTGAAACTTGGAATTCTTAATCAGGAAAGACATAGCTTTCGCCCACTACATGCAAGTTACTGTTCAATGCTCTGTTTGTTTGCAACAGGAACAGTTTTACAAGTTTTTGATTGCACCTGGTAAACGCTGGATTCATTCTTGTTTACGTTTCTCTAGCTTTGTTATCTTTCTTAACCTTGTTTCCCCAATCTGGAGCAGAAAAAAGTAAGAAGAAGAAATGATTTTGGCTTCCTCTGTTTCTCCTCTCAGCACCAACAACATCTCTTTGCTTCACCATGTTAACAGTTGTTCATATACAAGTGCTCTGTACTGCTATAAGTGGACGTTTAGAACAAGGTGAGCAGGCCGTCTTTGACTGACTGTCATTTATGGAGTGTGACACACAGCAATCAAAAACACAACAGATATATATAGATATATATAAATAAGGTAAAACACACATTAAAATGTTATATCAATATTCATTCAGAACCACAATATCTTCAAAGGTTCCTCTGTAATTTATGGCTTGATACAAACAGCAAATAAAAAAGCAGTTTTTTGGTTGGTTTCTTTGTTTGATTTTTAAATTATATAAAGCCAGTCATTCAATATTCAGCTCAGACTTTCTTTGAAAGTATCCGATCCTTCTTTGGACTCCTCATCAGCAGCTTCAACAAATTCCTTTGACCCCAATCCCACACCTTTGTTTACCTGCGGCTGCTCATAATTGAAAAAGTTAGCAGGAAGCATGTCCAGGAACTCTTCTGATTAATGAGAAATGAATATAGAAAGATTATTTTGGCGTCAAGGTACAATAGGGACTAAGCACTGATACTCTGAGCTGTGGCTGGTTTTTAAGTCTTACACCTCTGTAGTAAAATTGGAGCCATGACCCACATTTCAAACAATTTAGCTGTGAGATTAAGTATTGGTGTACTTCAAAGGAAGTGAAGAATGCAAGGCCTCGGCGCCTTGAGCAATGTGCACCCGTCCACCTCAGAGTTGGTGGCTAACTGTGGCTCACATGTTTCTAAGGCAACGGAAAGATGGCGGGCAGATGGGTTTGTTTTAACCCAAAAGAATTCCCACCTTTGCTGTGACCTGCAGCTGATAGTGCTGGGTTACAGATTACCTGGTTTGTGTGATGATCGTGTCTCATTGATCCTGTTTTTTCAATTTGTCCGTCCTTTCGACCTCTGCTCTCACACTTTCACTCAACCCTGGTCTCTCATATGCTTTCCCTCTATCTAATCTCAGTCACTTCCTGTTTGTCTCTCTCTCCTTTGCTCCGTTAATCCACATCTCCCTGCCTCCTTCCATATTGGACAGTCCTGATCTGAGTTGGGTTTCTAATAGGGGCTTTTTATTTGATGTGAAAACAGACTGAATCCAAGCTGACTGACAAAGGGGAGCGTGAGGGAGAGGGGCTAGAAAAATGTGTGTGTGGTTTAGCTGTGAGTGCTGGTGCAACGTCGGTGTGTGTTTGTGCAGACATTCTTGTGTGGGAAAGTGACTAAAAGCAGCCAATAGAGATAGCAGTTTGTCATGAAGCTCCAGCATGGTGCCTAGTCAGTTCCAGGAATACTGTCACGTCCTATCCTCCTCAACGCTGGTCGCTGTGCTCTGTGCACCACTGAGGTCTCTAACACATCACGGAGATGTAAATACAAATACTACACCGTCCTTGCTACACCTTCTGCTGGTTTCTTGGGGCAGCTGCAGCTTCAGTCTATTCTCTTGTTCTTAAATGTGCAATGTTTAACATATGGACAGATTTTTAGTTTCAAACGTTTGAAAAATGAACTGTCATCATCAACAGAATGTGAAGCAGTTTGTGACAGCCCACTACTTTGAACCTCAAGGAAGCAAAAGTCCTTTAGTATGTGGCAGTTTTCAATTTACTAAATCTCTCAGATTTTCTCGTCTAATAATCAAAATAGACTTGAAAAAATGACAAAAAATAAATTATTTTTTACACCTATTTCCTCATTAAATAAAAAATACAATAGCACACCTCTTTAACTTAAGTTTATCTCCTTCACTGAACCAAGACAAACTTAAATGCCTAGTTAACTCACTTTACAGCACGCTTTAATCAAGCAAGCTAGAACCAAAATAAACTGATCAAAACCTTTTGGCTTAAATTTCAAATGTTTCATCACCAATCACCAACTCTGGTTTGGTCTAAATGAACCTTCATTCACCAGGATGGATGGATGTGAATATTCCTGTACGTGATTCCATCCTGTGCCCGCCTGCCTGCTGTGTCATTGTTATCCCTGAAATCTGTAAACATCATTGGCAATCCCCGTCTTCAAACTGGCCTCTGTGGGTCTCTGAGGCTTTGTTTAGTCTCAGTTCGGCCATGTTGGCATGGGAGGCTGTTGTGTCTAGTTCCATCGCCTGCAGTATAAACAACAACACTCCCTCAGTCAGATAATAGGGCCACCTTCCTCTGCAAGGCTACCCCCTGCAAGCTAAAGGCAGCCAGCAGGTAGAGACATAGACAACTGTAGAAAAGAGTGAGCAGTAATTAGTGGTTACTGCTGGTGTTTTGCTGCCCTTATTGTTTGGAATGACCTTTAACATCCAACACAAGTCAAGTCAAGTGTGTTTCCATAGGACTTTTAAAACAGCATGAGTCTAACCAAAGTGCTTCACAAACAGAAACAACACAATGTCGAAAGTGAGAACAATTCATCAAAGTAGACAACTATGTTATATATACACAAACACAGACAGAGATGAAATCGATATGTAATGCAAAAAATAATGGAGAACCGTTTAACTTTAATGTGAGCCTTGAGCTGAGTTTTAAATGACTGAGGGGCAGATCTGATGTGGAGGGGCAGTTTGTTCCACAGGCCGGGGTCCCAGAAAGCACAACTGAGCTCTTGCCAAGAACGTGGGAAGACTGGAAGTGACTGGTCATGAGACCCAAGTGACCTAAGTGGCGCGTAGGGGATTAAAGGGCCAGACAAGAAGAAAGGAGCTAAATTATGAAGTTCTTTTATGGACAGAGAGTACAATCTTAAAGAGATCTCTTAAATTTATTCCTAAATTCCCTTTAACTACCCAATTAAAGGGAATTGACTTTTGTTTTAGGAACATTAAGGCATCGATAATCTGAAGGTTAAATTGTTATTTGTGACAAACACCTGTGTGTGTAAAATTTATGGTAAAGTACAAGACTAAAGCCAAAAAGATGTATTGATTTGTGGTTTTGGTTGATAAGATGTTAGTTTAACTGGTTAAGTTCAAGTTGGAGCGTTTAAATTTAATTTTCCATTTTTCATTTCTGTTTTCTCATTACATTTCCATTGTTTGTTCCTTTCGCAACATTTAGTTATAATTGGACTGGCTTTATTATTACAATAAATAATTATAATTTTTTAAGTTTTCTCTTATCACGCTTTCTTCATTTTCGACACATTTCAATTAAAAAACAGAACTGACCTTGGGTTAACCCCTCATACTTTTTTATTCTGTTTTCTCCTTCTTTTTTTCAGTTTCTGTCTGTAGTGGTCAGGATCATAATAGACAGAGTAACCGTTTGGTTCACTGATGTACTTTGGCCACACAGTAAATCTCTCCGGTCTGGTAGTGCTGTCAAAAAGTCAAGTTTGGACAAATTCAGAGTAACTTTCGATTTGTTCCAATAAACTGATAGGGATAGTGAATAAGAAGAACGCCCTCTACTGGACAGCAATGTAAAGTACCTCAATCGGTTGGGTTTTGAAACAAATTTTTTTAAATTTTTTTTTTTTATATTTGATTTCTTCTTCTTGTTTAGCAATTTGCGTAAATCAAAGATGAAAGGCTTATAAGTTGGTTCAATATTTGGCTCTTTAGTGTCTTTTCATTGGGTTTTGTAATTTAAAAATATGAAAATCATCACTCATCCCTAAATTTTCTGTGAGAGCTTTTCAAATAATTTCTGGTAACAAGCCACTTTCAAAGGGATTAGGACTCAAGGAGCAAGTAGCAAAGTCCTGCAGAGTGTGACTCCCAGGCTGTTAAAAACTGAGGCCAGATCTTTTTGGTGGATGAGTTAAGTCTTTAAAGATTTAATCTAATCTTGAGAAAATCTAGGAGATTTTTTTGAGTGAGTCACTCCAGGTGTGCTATTTATACAGGACATGAGTTTGAGATATGCAGGCTTTACAAATGACAAGCAGTCGGATGGATTTTTGCCCACAGTATGTGTGTAGATTGATCGTAAAAATCAGTAAAAAAATTTTTACCATCTGGAAATAATAGTTTTTTTTTGTTTAATAATAGGATCTGTGGCATATCTGCAGTAAATGTTGTGGATTCGAGCAACAGTCAGACAGTTCAAACATGTTAATTAACCACTTTTTCAGAGACATTGCACATTTATCATGTGTCATTCAAGTGTCAGAACACTGAAAATCTGAGACTCACAGGCTATAAGCTGTACACATGCTGAATGCAGCCGTCACTCACATCAACACGAGGCTGCCGGGCACCGAGACAGAAAAAAACTGCAGATACATTCTGCTGTTCGTGCTGTTCCTCCACCCCCCCAACGCACTGTCTGACACACACACACACACAAACACACACGCACATGCACGTGCCAACACTATACAATTGACAGCCAACTCATACTTTACTCCTCCTTGAACTCACTTAGAAAAGCATACACTGCTGCCTCTCTCTGGCCATCACTGTGAACTACATCTTATTCAAATGGACGTCAGGTTAATGATGGTCATTTTGTAATCCTTCCACTGTCTCTTTATGTTAAGACCTCATTGTGTCCTCAGAGCAGATGGTTTATTTCTCTCACTGTGGAATATTGCATAATCTATTCAACAAAATATCCAAAATATCAAAGGTTAGTGGGAAACTTATCATCGTTTTGTGCCTCTTGAAATGTGGTTTCATTTCATTTCATCACGTAACCCAAGGACATGTGTGTGTCTCAGGTGAAACCTGCTGATATTACAGTCTGATTGAAGCCTTTCATGTAGTTTTTATTGTTATTCCACATTTGTGCCTGGTGGATTGTCCAAAAAGGAGTGCAAGACAGTATATTTTCAGCTAAAATAAAAACAGCGTTGGACATATTTGCAACACCATAAATTCAGAATTGCAGCATTTTTTGGGCTCCTGTTCTTTCTTCCTCCCACTGCAGTGCTTCCCGAATTTTTTGGCTTGTGACGCCTTTAAAATTGAGCAATGCCTGTGGTGGCACTACTTGTCACATTGAATATGTGCAGAGCTGTGACTACACAGAGGTCATGGCCTCAGTATTTTCTTTCTCAGGAATAGTTCTGAAACTAAACAGCAGTTTACATTTTTTAATTTAATGTTAAATATGGAGGTTTTTAAATAACTGGAAAAATTTTTTATATTAACTGGAGGAAAGAAATGCATCAGTAAGTAAGTAGAGAGTAGAGAAAATTTACAAAAACAGGTTTTATATAATAATGTAGACAAACACTGAAAAATAAAATGTTGAATCGAATGAATAAGCATTGGAAGATACACAACTAAAAGGAATTTTCACATTATTCTTAATTTTAGGGATTGCTCATTTTGAACTAATTCTGGTTAGGGACCAGTCTGTGTGCACTTTCACCTACAAATGAATTTTCCCTCCTTAACTGTTTAATCTACGTATTTTTTTAAAGTACTACAAACGATTACACAAAAATAAAGCAAAGATTATAAAAAAATCCTTAAAATATAAATGTTGTATAGTAATAATATTACAGTTTTTGCTTTTCTCCACTCTGTTAATCATCTCCAGACCCATCAGGTTTATCTTTGGTATCCTGGTAACTGCTACATTCAAAACCAGTGCCTCAGATTTTGAATCTGAAACTGAACTCAGACTTTGAGCAAGTTCCTGTTTGTTCTCATGCTCAGTCAACTATTATAAGAGTCAAATAGCACATGATCTAAAGCCATGTTTGATGATTTGCTTCATTAATTGGTATTCTGTCTTCTTTATGTAACTGCAGAACTGATGCTACATGGAGGCTTCAATTGTTGCTGCAAGTAACCGAGATGTTTTTTGATAATGATTACATAACTCCAACACACAGTAAAACAAACCGCCAGGCATGAGAGAGTTGAGGGACCTTCAGGAGACTAATGGGGTCAGTCCTGTGCACCCTCAGCTTTTTCTATCTGAAGCTGTTTTTTACCCGGAAAAAAAAATGTTCAACAACAAAAATGGCATGCTGGGTAAAGAGGAAACCTGTCTCTATTTGCTCTGCCAATATTACACTCTGAAGGCATCAGTACCAACAAACTGCATGAATTTCAGCACACTGAAAATAACAACATGGCATTTATTATCAGTTATTTTCTGACTCTTAATGCTCAACTACAGTAAAATAAATCCTGTCACCATCCACATCCAAAGTTTTTTTGATACTTTGATACTATAAACATTTTTATAACATGCTTTATTACAAAATGATTCATCATTAAATATCTCAGAGATGCAGAATATCTGGAAAAATTATCTGATGCAGTTCACCTAGCGGAGCCACTGACTCTGAGCAAAAGCTCCTTCATCCGAGTCATTTATTAGAAATCCTCAGATAAATGAACTCTTCCTGCTTCATTTGGAGTAAGGCGCCTCAGCTCTATCCAGCCATTGATTGTGCTCAATAATTCCAATTATAGCATTGAAAAGGAGCATGCAATTTATCATCAGTCATGTCATTCTGCTGTTAGGCAATGACCCTTGCAGGCATGCCAGCTAAATCATCTTGTGACGTTATGGATGGGGTCATTTGTAACTGTGTCATGCTATGATTACTGCAGTGTTTCAATGGATCCTTCTGACCTCAATGTGATTCTGGGAGTTAAGCTCAAAATAATCATGAACCTGAATGTATGCTTATAAGAGTTCAAGCCCACCAGGTAGACGAGTGGTCAGGAATTTTACACGTAAGGTTTGTCCAGAGTTATGTTGTTTATAGCTCTTTAAAATGGTTTAAAAAAAGACAAAAACACTGAAATTTGATTTCGTTGAAGGAGTTTTCCATTCCCATGCAGAGTTGTATACTAGTAATGTGTTTTGTGGATGTGAAGGAGCAGAAAATAGCCCTGATGGTGTCATAATTATGTCATTTTCTGGGAATTGTCTCAAGGCTTCAAGCTTCTTAGGCAGAGTATGTGTTACAAAATAGCTTAATGTTTACAAGATGTTTGCATTGCAGGAAGAGGCTAATAAACAAGCAGCTTGACTGTTAAATATTGATCATTTTCAAATCTGCTGTTCTCTGGAGTTTCCTCTCTTTATGGACCAAAAGTTGAGACTTTTAGGCATCTGCAATATTAACCTTAGTTTGATCTTTCTTTGAATTGTCACTCTCAGGTCCTCAAACTTTAAAGCTCAGCAATACTTCACTTTTATGGTCCAATGTGTAGGATTTAGTGGCAGCTAGCAGTGAAGTTGCAGACTGACTGAATATTTTTCTGCTCACTCTGCCCTTCAAACCACGTGGGCGAACCTGAGCAAAAACACAAGAGAACTTCTCCAGAGTCACTGTTTGGTTTGTCCATTCTGGGCTTCTGCAGAAACATGGTGGTGCCACATGATGTGTGCTGTGAAAGAGGACCTTCTGTAGGATTAAAAAAACTTATTCTAAGTTAACTAAAGCTTAATAATTCTTACTTTTAGGTGATTATGCAGTAATAAAAACATGTTGGTGAAAAATATATTCCATTTCTGCAAAATTCATAAGAAAAACTTTAAATGGACTTTTAATTACTTGAGTATCCCTCAAAGCAACATAATTTAATATTCATCTAAGATCAAATGACTGTATGATGCGTAAGTGTGACAAGAAAGAGAAAAACACCAACCAACTCTGGGTCATGTTAGCATTTAGCCTGTTTTAGCTCATTGTTTTGGTTCTGTGGCTGAACACAGGCTGCATAATTTGCTGTCACAGATCTTGTCACCTTCTCTCATATAACACATTAGCTGTTTTCTTAAATATTCTTAGACAAACAAAATGTTAAATGGCAGAAAAATGCAGGAGAAGAGCTCTTTGGGCTCATACATTTTATTTTTAAAGTTTAATTTAGATAAGTGCCAGATTAGTCACGAGAGAATGCCAGTGGAATGATTATGTCGTCCTGTATCTGCTGTGTGTTTACAGTACACAGACATGTTTGCATGCACATCAGCCAGAGTAGCTTTATTAATCAACAGTTGTTTTGTACCTGTGAGCATGTTTTTGGATTTGTCTCCAAAATGTGATCATATATCATTAAAAAGTTTTAAAGTTTAATGGAAAAGTCAGAGCATGAGCGACATTTGATAAAGTGCACGTATGTTTCATTTCTGAAAAATCAATTTCTTCATCATCACACCCCCCCAGTTATACAAAGTGTCTTTCTGAGACAGAAAATAGACACAGAAAACAGATGATGTACCAAGCACACAGTAAAAAACAAACTTTAGGGGATCTACAGTGGAGTTTTATGAGACGCTGCAGTCAAAGGTCCGACAATTAACATTCAGAGGACAAACTGCTCAAATGAAAAGCTTATCTTTGTTGTGGTGTTTGTAAATGTAATAAATGTGTAAAAGACTTTGGTACTAAGCCCTGCTCTGCACCTCTGAGCTTTGAGGTTAGGCAGCTTATATCATAAAATATGTATAAAGTCTTATATTTGTTCATAAATCATGCACTCAAGCATTTAATAGTTGTTTTAATATTACTTGTGTCCTCTAATAGTGGCTAATAACAGACAAAAATAAACAGAAATGTCACTGAGAGAGCATGAAATAGTTGTAGGCTGCATCCAAATGGTTCCCTGCAAAGGTTTTAATAACTATAATATGATAATAACTCTTAAAAAAAACACATTAAAGTGCAGCATTGATGAACAATCAATGAACAGTTGATTTTATGCAAGTAATACACTACAAATGTAATGTTTTATAAAGCTTAAATTAATTGTTTGTTTCATTTTAATTCATAAAATTAAATAATGTTATTGCACAGTTATTTTTGTGGTAAATCATTCTTCAGTTGTCTACATACAGAACCAGACTAGTTCATTTTGTAGCTATTTCCCTAAAACTAACATTGTCAAAAAAAGAATCTCAGTTTATTTTCATAAGGCTTACATTTTGTAATTATGATGTCTATGATGATGAGAAAACTCTAAAATCCAAACACAAAGGTCTCCACTCTCCCTGACCTCTCAGAGGGCAGTAAGGAGACATTACAGTGTCCCACACCATTAGAGCTGGGAAGAACGGCCAACAAAAGAGAGACGTTTTATTTGAATGGCTCCCGTCGACGGCTGCAGGTGCTAGTTTGCTGAAGTCTCAGGTTTCCTCTTCTCCAGTTTGATCCAGATGCCCTTCTCTGGTCGCAGGATGAGCTCTCCGACGGGCTGCAGCTCTTCACGCCTCTGGCAAGCTTCAACGTTGAAGTTACGCAGAACATACGCCAAGACCACCTTCTCCTCCATCAGCGCGAAACGCTGACCTGAGGGGCACAGCAGTGAAACACACACACGCAGAGCAGTCATTGTGGATATGAGCATGGAGACAGATCTGATGGAATACAAACGAAACCTGTCTTGTTCTCACCGATACAGTTGCGGAGTCCGGCGGAGAAGGGGATGAATGCATATGGAGGCCTTCCCACTGAATTCTCAGGCAGAAAGCGTTCAGGCCTGAACTCCTCGGGATCAGGGAAGTATCGTGGGTCACGGTGCAGAGCGTAGGTTAAAATGATGGCATTAGCCCCTTTGGGAACCTTAAAACCATCTACAGGAACAAAAAAATACACTTAAATTTCACTGTGTCAGCTTCAAACAATCATAATCAGATAAACGAGAGCTGTTCCACTACATAAAAAATGAAAGGTAGAAAAAAGAGATCATCTGGTATTTTACAATATCAGTCTCTTATTTGCTCTGATAACATTGTAATGGATTACAATGCTGATATCAGCACAGTTTTTGCTGAGGTTTGGCAAAATGTTGACATCACGACAATGGGCAAGAGACCTGAGATCAAACAACCTGTATATGTGTGTATATGTGTGGTTGAGTGTGTTTGAGTGTGTGAGACCACTAGTGGACCCTTGTTGTACTTTTCCTTAGATATTTTCCATGAACTCAGCTGAAAATGTGGTAAAAAGGAGTAAAAAACTAAGACCTCAGGTGTAAAAAAAACCTGAAAAACCTAAACTTCACATAACTTCATATTATAGATGTGAGGCAAAGGCCAAATGCTCCATGTTGCAATGTTAACAAAAGTGAAAAATGATTTGTATGCACTCCGAAACTGAACGGGTTCTCTCTGAGCCCATGTTAAACCTTTCCACCAAGTTTCATTAAAAATGAACCAGTAGTTTTTCAGTAATCCTGCCAACAAGCAAAAAAACGAGGAAAATAACAAGCAGACAAATTAAACTGAAACCCTACCTCCTTGGCAGGAGTAACAAATGTTATGTGACAAAAAAAAAAAAAACTACTTTCCAAATGAAAATAATTGAGGAAGCCCGGCTTCCCGTGGCTTCCTATGAAAAAAAATGCCACTGCCTTGGGGGATTTGCACTCAACAAATGAATGTTTCATTCAAGTGTCATCATTCATCTGTAACTCACTGAGGTAGCAGTCTTCACCGAGGTTGCGGGCAAAGAAAGGCACAGAGGGAAACAGTCGCAGGGCCTCTTTGATCACACACTCCAGATACTTCAGCTTCTTTAGGTCCTCTGTGTTTACAGGCCGGTCCGATGTACCTTTGCACATTAAACAGAAAACACTGTTCAACTCTTCGGCACAGACTACAGATAAACAGAACTGGGTTTACGCTTCTTGTTAGACGGTTAAGTTCCTTCTCCAGTTTCCCGCTGTTGCACTTCCTCCTACATCTATACCCTTATGCATTACTACATTTTCTCTACTTTTCCTGGCCTGTATAGTGAAGAAGTATTTCATAGCACTACATTTTTTAAGTGACACACCATATGGGTCATGATTATTTGATGAGACATAAGTTCAAGAGTCTTCACTGCAATCTTTTTTATGCTATATGCATTTATGGACAAATAAACTCCTGCTTTGTACAACAAAAATAACTTGAGGACATGTTTAGATTGTAAAACTGATTCAAACTGATCTGTTAATACCAGGCTTCAGTTTACATCATGGAAAAAATGTATGGAGGTCATGGTAAATCTGCACAGCGGCAAAAATAATTCAATTATTCTCCATTTATTTTGGCAAGGATTTTCACAGCTAATTCCCTCGTATAAGCTTCCCTCGACTTGCACAGAACAAATGAGTCGGAGCACAGATGAGTCAAACGGCCTTCAGGCAGGAAAATAAATGATGTCATGAAAGTGAGAAGGTGTGTGGTGACGGGGGTGAGGGCATGTTACTGTTACCGAAAACCTCCTGAAGCTCTTGTTGAACTTTTCTGTGCACCTCAGGGTGCGAACCCAGCAGATGCAGAGCCCAGTTCATAGCTGCTGCTGTAGTATCATGTCCCTGCATAATGAGGGCAGTTAAAAACAGAAAAACAACACATTATTTTAAGACTTTAAAGCTGCATTCATTGATTTTTCTATCTTTTTTAGTTAGCCACCTGCAGGCATCAGAAAAAGCTAAAAAAAAAACCCAAAAAACTTAGCAATGAAATATGAAATCATGATGTGTTAGCAAACAGTTGCCCATTTACTGCCTGTTACTTGAAAACAACACTGGCTTCTGCTGAGATGAGGTTAATGATGTTGGTGAAAATAAACCAAATATTCTGCAAAACTTTGACAAACTGCAGTGTTGAGTGGGCTTGTCACTACCAAGAGCTTCTTTCTCAACACAAACGGTCATTTAATCCAATGTTGTTAATAAGAAAATACTGAATAGAGGAGTAGTTGTGCTGTATTAGAAGGACTTTTTGTTACTGCTATTATGAATTTTAAGCACCAACCTCAAACATAAAGGTGTCCACTTCCTCCTGAATGTCCTCATGGCTCATCTTGTTGCCTTCATCATCCATGGTCTTCAGGAGCATGTCCAGAAATGCTCGTCTTTTCTTTTTGCCCAGGTCAGAGTCGCTCTCTGATTCAATGTAGGAAATGTTCTCTGCTCTTTCATTGATCACCTGAGATGAAATGAAGGGTAAGATTATGGCTGAATGTTCTTCTAAGTTGTTTGTGTCATTTTAATGTTAAAAAAACATAAAACAGACATTGACTTTTTTAGACCACAGCCTCCATTACTCACCTTGTACGTGAAGGAGTGCAGGACCTTGAGCGCTTTGTCATGCTCCCGGCCCTCACCAAAGTATTTGTACACAAAGTCAGACCAAAACCAAGGTGTCCTCTGCCTGCGGCTGACAATGTCACTCATCCTAAAGACAAAAAAATTAAAATTAAAAGCAAATTAAATGATTTATTAGTTGATCACTCCTGTATTGTTTTCTGCCTTGTGTGATACAAAAGGTAATTAAAAAAAAACTCACTTGTACACACTCTTAACATACTCTGAATCAGAATTACTCTGTGCATAAATTTTCTTTCCCATTGCAGTTTCTGAAAAGACATGGTTTGACATTTAAACATGCATTCTAAAAAAAAAATGTTCTTTATATTTTGCTTGTTTTGTACAGATGAGTTAGCATTTGTGATGTGCAACAAGGTATAAATATTAGTTCACACATGCACACACTCAGTGTACATACTCACCACAGATAATGTCCAGGGCACACAGGGTTACGTGACTAAAGCAGTTGAATGGACCCTTCCCGGCCTGTTTCTCCAGCTTCTCCACCAGGATCTCAGCCTGCTCGTTCATCACTTCCAAGAAGTCCGCCAGGATGGAGAAGTGGAAGGTGGGAGTCAACATCTTTCTCCGCTGACGCCACTTGGACCCAGTGCTGATCATAGGAGTCTGCAGAATGAGCACATTTCATTTTCTCCTCGTAAAACTGTACTTAAGTATATGTTTGAGCCTGTAATCTCCTTTTTACTTCTCTACATTGGCCAAACACCATCACCATAAAAAGTTCTTGCATTTGGAATCTACTCCGAAATCAAATTTAAATCAACTGAAAAACATGTGGTTCAAGGTAAATTATTAAAAGTGTGCAAAGTTTGCCATAAAAGTCACATTTAACTTGACAATTAGTTCCTCATATCAACATGGTATGAAGCAGTCCACACTCGTTATACTCTACAGTCTACAGACTACAGTTTTGTGATAAGTTATGTCACATTTATGGTTGCTTTTGCTTGACTACATTCTTTCTTTTCATCTCTCGTGATGCTGTTTTTCATATTGTGCAAAGGAAAATCCCAGGTACAAACCTTGTAAGAAGGCCAGTCCCAAGCCAAGGGTGGAGGAAGTTGTATGCATATGCTTTTTCCATATGAACAGCATTGGTCAAAACTGTCTATTGAAAATCAGAAAAGATGAAAGGCAGAAACTAAATAATGAAATGTAACAGAGAGGTTTTTTTTATTGAAAAGAGAGGTGAAATTGAGAGCAGTGCACTTATACAGCAGCTACAGTAGCAGCAGTCTGAGCATCAGCAATGTGTGTAAAAGTGCAACGACATCCAGAACAGACTAAACAGAGTGTTGTGGTCAAATATGGAATAACATCATCAACCCAAGTTGTCCAAAAGGGCGTCTGTATTTGGGTGCCATAGGTTGTTTTTCCCTCAAAACCATTATCAGATATGCAGTATAACAGTTTATGCTTAACTAATAAAATGAGATGACTTGTTGCATCACAGATGCAAGATAAGGCAAGTGGGCATTGACAAGTTACACCTCTTGTATGATACCTTGTGTTGTAAATGTGCGGCTGACAGTAATCATACCTCGACAGTTTCAGCACGATACAGAATCACAACTGGAATGGTTCCGAGCCAGAGTTTGAACAGCGGGAAATCAGAGAACTGTTCGACAAAATCCTGAACTTGACGAAAGAACTCTGACACAAAGATAAAGTAAAATTAGTTACGTTACAGTTTCTGTTTACGTTTGTCGTGACTCAAATGTTTAGTGCAGGCTTTGCCGGAAAGGTAATTAGCATATTTTTAGAAGTTATTACTATACTGACATGTATTATTTCATCGAATAATTTCAAGTGACGACCATGTTGTCTTCACTCAGAGACTATTTTAATAGACGGGTACAGACAGAGAGCTTTGTTACATGGTGAAAAACAACCACCTGAAGCTTAAAATAAGCACAAGCAATTAGCTTGTGATGATTGCAATGTTTCAAATATGGATGTTGCTACAAAAGTCTTACAAATTCTAAAACATAGATGCATCATAAACAACGTCAATCCAGCATGATAGAGAATCAAAACAATCAGTACAGTTTTGAGACAAACACCTAAAATAATAGTCAGCGTTATGGTATCTGATCAGTTGTCAGATAATGTCACAATCTCTCCTTATTTTCCTGGGTTAAAGTGTTAAGTAATGGTCAGAAAAGTGGTTTTTAACTGAACATTATGATGTCACAGTGAAGTTGACCTTTGAACTTTTGGATAAAATATCTCATCATATCATCCTTGTAGATGTGTGTGAGTTATGTCATATTAGGAATATAAAATCCTTAATTTTAAATCCTCCAGCCCCTGTTATCACTAACGCAGAGACATAAACTTCTATATATTAGAGTAATGGATCACTAAAGGCAACTAAATCATCATTTATGTCAGTCAATTTAATTTTTTTGGAGTCTGACAGTCTATGCCCCCACAGTTTGCACATAAATCAGCCTGTGAGGCATCGTTCGGCAGCGCGGTGACGGTTTTCTTACCTCCTGCGTTGGTTTTGAACTGCAGTGTATCTCCAATGAAGGGATACGTTCCATCCAGCCCTGGAATAGGCTTCATTTCAAACCATTTTCGCAGGTAACTGCTGAGCAGCTTGTAGGTGATGTAGGTCATAACAGCAATCAAGATGCTCACTCCAAGTAAAGGCACCGTGTAAGTACCATGTAAGGCTGCCATCTTTTCTCCTGTGTGCGTGTGTGTCCAGTGTCCAGCGTCCAGTGTATGCGACTGTTTAGACAGCAGAACCAAGCTGGCCTCCTGTGCCTTCACTATCAATGTGTGACGTCTCTCCCCTGCTTTTGCCCCTCCCTTTTTCGCTGTCAAACCATTGACAGCTTACTTGGATAAGGGACCCACTGTATTCACTGTCATTCATTGCTTTTAAGTGTATGATAAAATACCTCAGAAGAAAATAGTAGATATGTAAAAGGGCACATGGATAAACGTTACTAAATAATATCGCAAAAACATATTAAGCTGTGAACACTAGACCAAATTTACATAACAAACATGTTAATTATTTACCTTTGATTGCCGACTGACACCGGTCAAGGCCTTCGTCCTACATCTTCTCTCCTTTTCAGATATTTGTCAAAATCTCATTACGTTCAGTTTGATTGGTCAATAAATAACAGCCTTATCTTAAAGAGCAGAAATCTTTTATGATTAAGGTGCTTTTCAATGTTCTTCACCTTTAATCCTAAAAGATATCTGCCTCTCAGATTAGCCAGGTTTATTTCTGTAACACTTTAATTACATTGGAATATTTAGGCTGTTTCATTATAACTTTATACGTCTATTTGCTGTATTTTACTGAGTAATTGATTCCTGTTAATAAATTCAATGTGTGGTTTCAAATTAAATACAGGTCATATAATCGTTAGGGTTTATTTTTTATTATGAGGTTATACTGAGGTCATGTGCTATTTTGAGTGTTTTGAAAACCTGAAAAGACTTTACAAATGAAAAACTTGCATATGGCAGATATTTTCTCAGCTGATTTCAGCACTTTAAGACAAAATCACTTTTAGCTTTACCACCTTAAGGCCAAAATAAATAAATAAATAAACAAACCCTTGAGCATGCCTTGCATGTAAGTTTGTGCCTGGAATCGTGGAAAAGAGTTTCCCAAAATGGAGGTTTTCATGTTTTTTAGGTTACTATTCATAGGAAAGCAAATAAATGCAGAGTTTTTTAGTAGGACAAAGTTGTTTATAACTCAACCATTTCTATTAAGAACATATCTGATGATGGTACACAAAATTAAATAGTAACAACATTCTACTTTATATTGGGCATTTGGTCAAATCAGTAATAGATTTTTTATAAGCCTAGAAAAGGGTGTAATTTCAAAGTATAACCACTAGATGTCTACACTGTCTCCTCTCCTTGGAATGATTTTTTCTGTATTTATAAATTGTCATGTAAATAAAAATACTTCCTCGGTCAATTTCATCATATAATAAGACTGATATAATTTCACAGAACTTTTAAGTTAGTTCAGCTGTTTGTTCTTTAATTCCAGATGTGTTGTACTTTGTGTTGCAGACACAGTAAATAACTTGTAAAGACTATCAAGGCACAACTGTTCAGTTTAATAGAACACTGGAATACATGAACATTTTCGTACACTACTTGAAAAGGCACATACAAAAAAAAAAACACTGAAATTTTGTAGATGTAGAGCAGCAACACAATGTATAGAACAGTACACATATTTACATGTAAGCACAATATCCACAGAGGGCAAAACAATTGCCAACAATGAGCAATAACTTTAAATACATGGAATTAATGATAAGTTCATGGCCCTAATGCAGAAAGTGATGAGTTACACAGCTCTTGTAGCATTCAGGCGCAGTTCGGTTATTAAATTTATATTGCAAAAAGTTTGGAGTTAATAACTTTTCATTTTTTCCTGTTTCAGTGGTAGAAAATTTACAAGTAAGCAAAAAAAAGATATCGGCCTTTATACAGCCACAAAAAGTGTGGACTGAAATCCCCCCATATCATCTGGTACGACCCCCTCAGACTACTTCCTCTTCCACAAGATGAGGTCAAAGGTCGCCATTTTGACAGTGATGATGACATCAGTGCTGCTGTAAACCGCTTTCTGGAGGTTTAAGACGCCAACTTTACAATAAAGTGATCTGTGTGCCCCATCACTACTGGACAAAGAATATAGTGTTTTCTAAAATGCACTCCTTCTATCTTTGTCTATAAACTTACCATTGACCTATCATTAAACTATTCACAATAGTTATTATTATTCCAAAGGGAATCACAACCAAGGAATTCAATCACTCCTGCAACCGATTAGTCATGCCAAGTGCTATGAGGAGCTTCTGGTGAAAAGCTGGTACCCTCTCCTTATAGACGGGCCAGTCGAGGATGCAGCATGGACGCAACATGCCCCTGCGGAGGAAGAGGGAGCGAGATAACTTGTAGTCGTGAACATCCTGAAGGAAGACCAGAACCACTGAGTCCCTGCTGGCTTCAATGACCTGGTGAAATGCTTGATGCGCTTTAAATCTGGATGGGTAGAAGGGCAGAGAGGTGAAGTTTAGAGCTCACTTCATCACAAATATATCACACAAATACCTACATAACCCCAACAAAACATACTACAAACTAATAAAATTATGAATTACACAAGGATTTTTCCTGGGCTTTGCTTGTATTTATACTTAAAAACAATGTATAAATCAAGCAGTGTCAGTCCGACTTACCTTCTACACCAGGGATCCCTGAGAAGAGTTTCAGTGACAACAAACAAGATTTTACGAGACTTTCTCATGTTTTCCACAATGCATTCCAGCTTTGACATGCCAGGGACTAAATCCCGATAGTCCAAACAAAACCTGCAGTTTTCATTCTCCAAAGGGACTATCCTTCTCTCCACCCAGTCTCTGTCTTTCTCAGCATGTATGATGTACGCATCAAACTCAAATTCCCTGCCTTCTTCAACTGAGGCGTCACTAAATCCTAATGTGCGATTGATCAATATGTTCCAGTAAAACTGAATCCTCCATCCATGGAACCGCACCAGAAGTGCAGTTACAATCAGCATGATGACAGTTGTGCTGCTCAGTATGTAAAGAGCCTGAAATGGGGTCATGTCTTTGCAAGAAAGACTGTCAAAATCCATGATGGAGCGGTTGAAGTAAGTTGGTGGAGTGTTGCACACATACTGCTCCCTCATACCTGGCACACTAGTAATGTTTGTGTTATTTAACCATGTGCTGAACCACAGGATGCTCTCACATGTGCAGTCAAATGGATTTTTTTCCATGAAGAGCACACTGAGGTTGCTAAAAGGAGTTTCAAACACTTCGGGCCTCACAGATGTGATCATATTCTTTTGTAAAAACAAAGCCCGCAGTGAGGTTAGATCATCAAAAATGGAGTTCTTAAGAGGATTGAGGAGATTGTTGGCCAGGCTTAGTTCACGGAGGTTTCTCTGCCCTCTAAAAGCGGCTGCTGGGATCTCATCTAGCCCATTATTATCCATATCTATGTTTGTCAAGTTCTGAGTCCATTTGAGGAACAACAAAGGCCCACCAGGGTTGGCACTCTTCCACAAACGGGCTAAGTTGTTATGTTGAAGCTTCAGCACCTTTAGGTTCACAAGCCCCTTCAACATATTCTCTTTGATATTAGCAATGTTGTTGTTGCTGAGATCCAGGATGGTGAGCTTGGTCAGGGGACTGAATGGAGAGGGATCCCGGTCCAAGGCTGTGGGTATAAGACTTTTTCCCAAGGTCAGGACCCTAAGATTGGGCACATTAACAAACGAGTTGGACGTTAGATTGATGTACTGGAAGTTTTTGGACATGTGCATCTCACGAAGTTGGCCCAGGCCTTCGAACTCTTTGCCAGAGAGAGTTTGCTTGATAAAGTTGGAGTCTAGAAGAAGAATGGTAAGGTTTCTCAACCCAGAGAAGCATCCAGGGTTAATCTGGGCTATAGCTGTTGCTGTCAGGTTTAGCTGACTGAGAGGCGATCCGGATAGTGATACTAAGGTCTTGTTGGTGATGATTTTGAGTGAGGTGTAGGTACCCCAGCTCAAATCAAGTTCTTTAAGACTTGTTAAGCCTGTAAATGTGTTCTCTGTGATTTCTCGAGCTGCAGTTTTCTGTAATATCAAACTCTCCAGGGCGCTCAGTGGTTGGAAGGAAAATTCATCAATAACTGGGAGAGCGGACGAATGACTTTTCACCAGAGCTCTGGTCAATTGGAGTTTTTTCAAACTTTTGAGCCCCTGAAATGTGTCCTTGGTCAGGTGTCTGATGTTGTTGTCTTCCATGATTAAAGTCTGAAGTCTGGAGAGCCACTGAAATGAGCCATTTCCAATTTTACTCATGTCATTATGGGACAGATCCAGAAAGGTTAGAGCTATTTTCTGTAGCCCTGCAAAGGTTGTGTTTGTGAGCGTCACCAGATTCATGTGACGAAGAGACAGGGCATCAACGGCTGTAACTGACAGCTCTGACCAGAGGTTAGTAAGAGCCGCAGTGCTCATCTTGCTTCCATCCATAATTATAGTCTGTAGGTTTGAAATGGGCTCAAAACAACCAGGTTCCAACTGCAACAAAAAAGAACAAAGAAATCAAAAATAGGAAGCTAACATACTACTGATAAAGTGCTACAGTAACTCTTTTTTCTGCAAAAGTTACAGTTTTAGAAATAGTTTCTTACTGTTTTTAGAGACAGAGATGAAAAGTTGAGGACTTTTAGAGACGAATGGTTAAGAAAGGAAAAGTCATCTTTCCTCAGGGTGGTGAAATCATTCAGTGCCAGGTTGAGGTTCACCAGGCTGGGCAGTTGAGGCTCAGAGCCAAGCTTGGCTGATTTCAGTTTGTTTATGGAAACATCAAGATATTTCAGGCTCTGTGGATTATGACAGAGGAATAAAACCAATATAAAGTATTATTTAAAGCAGTGCATGAGCAGAATAAACAAATTAACCCCCAAAAGTAATATGATTCCTACATTTAAACTACACAGCTCGAAGTGTCATTCTTAACAGTATATTTCAGACATGGTCTCAACTTCAATAAATAGCAGATCACAAGACATCCACCTTTATGACCTCTGATATAGATCTGCACCTACACAAGATTACCTCTATACTGTAATTTATTATAGTTTGCAGTTGTCATAAGGTAAATCATTCACATCACTTTACATAAGCCTACTTTAGGTGAGAAAAACGATACCACTCTCATGTTTGTGTTGTAAATACACAGCTAGAGCGAGGATATTTTTTCTAAAAGCAGGGCTGACTTTAATGTAATTGACTCATTTCATTCAACATCATAATTGTGTAAAGCTGTACCTGTAGTGCAGAGAAGGGCTCTCCTTGCAGCCTTAGCCTATTGCTAGCCAAAACCAAGCGTGCTAGATTGGTGCAATGGCTAAAATCCTCCTTCTTCAGAATGAGCACTTGATTATGTTGCATGTTCAGTGTCTGCAGCAGTGGCAGTGTCTTGCACAAACCCCCATCCACTTTGGTGATACTGTTGTAACTGACATCAAGGTGGAGGAGGCCTGGGTAAGGGGTTAGTGACGCAGGAGGAACCCCCCCTAATCTGTTGTGAGACATGTCCAGGCTGGTGAGGTTCCTGGGAAGGTCAGGAGGGATGGCACTGAGGCTGAGGTGGCTGCAGTCAGCTCTGCGGTTTTGCACTCTGCAGGAAGTCTTCTTCTGAGCGGCCACATAATTGTATGGTGCCATCATAAAGCAACATATGATGATCGCCGCTGGGAGAGGAAGTGAGTGAAGGGTACGCATGGTTCCAAAAACCTTTAAAAAAAAATAAATAAATAAGTATAAACTTTAGACCTACATTAACTGATTTTGATGTTTTTAAAAGAAATGTAGAGGCAGTGCAATAAGAATATTGATACATCATCTTCTTGAAAAGTTGATCTGGAAAAGACATTAGCAACCTGTGTACACATCATGGGGATACAGAGCAACATAAGGACATATTTGGAGCAGCATGTAAGTCAATTTTCAAACTTTCCAGCTCTCTTTAGCTCCTAAATGCTCTATTATGCTTATCTACTAGCTGCTAGCTTCATCTGCCGTATTTCTGATACTAGCCACTTAGCACAGAGCAGGTTTTTCAGGGCTGTTTTTGCTTAAAACAGCCGTCTGTCGTTGCTGGAAAGGAGGTCAATGAGGGAACTGAATCAAAACGCCCAAGTTGTATTCTGTTTAAAAAAAAACAGAGTCAGTTAAACTGAGTCAGATTATAATTATGTGGAGCCATCACTATGAGCCACATCTCACTTAGCACGTAGTCATTAAATTTTTGTCAGAATAAAATTACTGATTGGTTGCAGCTTTAAAATACAGATCTGTCCTGGTATCACATCATTTTTTAACTCAATAGTGAGCACAAAAGTTGTGATGGTGTTGTATTTCTATCACAGTGTCATATAAAATAAGTTTGAATACTGTGTACAGAGACATCTGTTCCAAAGGCATGTACTATTCTCACTACCACAGTATGCTAACATGAGTATAACTATGACTGCATGAAAGTTACAGCAGAAAGTGCAATCTGACATTCCAGTCTTTGTCTATATTTGACAAAACAACCGCGGACTCTTACCAGATGTTGCCTTTGCATATAATCTGTTGCATGTGGACGTCACAGACCTTTATCAGAGGATAATCACTCTCACCACAGTATCTGTTCTTCGGAATCAGACAAAAGTTGGGGTTTATGAAACGGCGCTGCAGAAATAAAGCGTAGAAATGAGGAAATGAGACATAAGTTCTCCGGTTTCACTTCTACATCAGAATCTAGAAATGCAATTCTTTCTTGCAGTACGGCAAACCGAAGTACAGGGAAGTGTGAATGATATTCATACTCACATGCTACAACACAGAGTGGATGGAGACTACTTCAGATTGTTGAACATTTTCTGTGTCTTAAGAAATACAAATATGGCTGCAGTAATATCTCGCCAAGCGTAGGTGTGGTGTGTAAACAGGCCGGCACGGCACGGTTTCGGAATGTCAGAATGGCACGATCAAAGGCTACAGACGTACTTGAAATGAAAACATTGGCAGTGGATACCGTAATGCTTGTATGTTTAAGTATAGAGATGCCACTGAGCTCGTGTGTTTTCAATCCCGTCAATTGCGAAATCCCCTGATGTTTTTTTTTATATATGGCAGAACGAGAAATTCATTCATGTGAAAACCACCGCTTAAAACATAATTAATTTAAAAAAAAACAAAGAACAAAAAAAAAAAAAAAAGAGGAAACCGGACTCAACCATTGTCAGTACCGTAATTTTACGAGTAGACGGGCAGTGAATGCAGCGAAGCAAAGTTGGCAGTTTTTAGAATGAGCTTTTGGCCAAGAAGTCTATGTGCATATATATAAGAAATATGATGTTATATAAGTTGCTCTTAATGTACTTACAGGCAGAACAATTTAAAGGACTAGAAATAATCTAGACATACAGCCAAAAACAAAGTGCAATAAACAGAGGTAGGCCTTGGTAAAAATTAACTACAATGTAAACACAAGGAGATTTTTAAACGGTGTTTATGACATATTACACATTCCAGTTTTTAAATACAAGTGTTTCAGGGCCTTATTAACAAGATGAACAGTGCAGAGAAGTGTATGGGCATAAATGTCTGCCAAGTGGGTTGTTATACTGTCTATAGTTGTTATGTTTGAGTGTATACATGTCCATACATGGACCTACAGACAGCATGCAGGGCCTATTTTTATTTCATAACTAAACCATCTGTTAGGTTTGAAAGACACTATAATCAATCCATATTAATATGGTGCATGCCTGTGTCACATAGTTTGTCACAACCCTTTAAGCTCCCTGAATTTTTGTACCTGTTGTTCATGTTTCTTGGTGTTCCGGTTTTATTTTGGTAACCACTGCCTCACCTCTTTTAAGATCTCGTGTCATGTCAAATTTGTTTTCTGTTTGATTGCTTGCCCCACCCTTATGTGACTCACCCGTGTTTCTATTGTCTTCTTTTTGTGAGAGTATTTAGTCTTCCCCTCTTTCACTGTCAGTTTGTCTTTTTCACGTTTCCAGTCCTTCATCTGCTTCCTTGTGTTCCTCATTTTCTGTTATTTAATACAGTTTTGTATTTTGTATTGTCTTATTTTTTGTATTTCTTTTAGTTGCTTTCCTGGTTTAAGTCTGCTTATCAGATTTTCTTTTTAAGTTTTCCTTTTTTTCATTTGTCTTACATCTGTGTGTTTTGCTTTTGGGCCCCTTTTTTCATACAAACATCTTATGGGTCATAAATGTTAAACAAGCTTTTAATGCATTTTGTCTGACTTTTCAGAACACTTTCTCAGGAAATGGAGCATGACTCCTGACCTCTTGTGTGTATCTGACTTTCAGCTGTCTACTGTAGTTGACAGTATAATTCTCTTTTTGTAAAGTCTATGTGTGATATGTTTCATATTCTGGAGAACAGGTGGCCAAGAGTTTCACTGCAATGATGTAAAATGTCAGGTTCTATTCCACTCACTGAAAACCAATTTAAGGATTTTGTCGCAATATTTTGAACAAGAATAAAATTGAATCAATTAATTAGAAATTATACATTTGCAATGATTAGATTAGGCCTGCAAGGTTGTCAGAATTCAGCACCCAAAACAACAACATAATTCATGATAAGAGATCAGGCAGGTAAATGCTAGAATTTTATTTGTGTGGTCCAAAATTCAAGATGACTTGCATATTATGTTCACAATAAATTTAGCATTATATTTATCACTATCGTAATAAAGAAAGCTGAGTGTGACCGTAGAACCATCCAAAAAAAATGCGACCAATTAATACAAGTTTCTGCCCTGTAAGCAGTTGCTGTCCTAAACATACAACAAAGTTTTCTTTTCCTTGTAAATGGAAGTGAGAGATTCACTGACCTATGGCATGTGGTTTCCAAAACAGACCCCACAACTGCCAAGATGCAGAAGTAGGGGATTAAATAGAGAAGATGGCTTTAGAGCACATGTGTGTCAAATTCACAAATGGGTGTACACAGTATCAACAAGGTCTTTTAAACAAGCTGAAGCTGTGATTGGAGTTATCAGTTCACTTAACCTGCTCCTTACGCCCATCCGCTGAGTTGAGAAGACAGAAATGTTTCTATATAGACAGCCTTTATTGTTCCTAAAGGAAATTCATTTTCACAGTGTGTATATCTATGCGAAAACCATTTAAATATGCATAAACTCGACATGACCACATAAACACATAACATTATTACCTTGCCCCATAAGCCCAAAACTACATGTACATTTCACAGACAGAGGGAAATAGAGTCTGGATTTGTGCAAGGTTGGTGTGGGACAAAGCTTTTGCTGAAGCGAGCCTTTCTCCATTTCAGAGTTCTGTATCTGCGGAGTGATGGCAGCAGTGTGAAGTGTGGATTGAGGAGGTGATAAGAGTCATTGGCTATTGTTTGTGCGAGGCGTGTGATGGCTCTGAGGTTCAGGTCTGAGAGGTTTGATGTGGGGGAGTGGATGATTTTGGAGACAGTGTGTGTGTAATTCTGTCGGGTTTGTTTTTGTTGATGGTGGAGAGCGTGTTATAGAGACAGTGGGAGCAGCACAGCAGGACGGCTTGAATGATGCTTATGTACAGAAGTAACATTAGGTGGGGAGCAACAGAAAGTGCAGTTATATTATAACACTCAACAAGCCATCATTCAGGACACCAGGGAAATTGGAGTACACTAAGCTGGGAGGGGGGATAAGTGGATTACTCTGACATGGCCACTAGAGGGCAGTAAAATACTATGACATTTATTTAACCACTCTCCAGACAGTAGTTTTTTGTTTTTTGTTTTTTTTTTGTCAGAGCATAATGCTTGGTACTTGTTGTACTTACATACTTGATGTTTCATGTAAAACAGTTTTTGTTCCACGCAGACATATTAGATTATCCTTTTCTTGCTAATGTATATATAGCCTCCTTTTTGGGGTTCATGATGTCTCTGTTATTTAAACTGAGTGGATCTCAAATGAGATGCTTTTTGCTACAAAACACAAGCCACATTGCATGTAAATGGAGTGAGTGTATGTTACTGAGTGGTAAAATTCTCTAAAGTTTTAAGTAGCAAGTAACATTATTGAGACAGTTTAAATGCTAATAAATCAAAAGCTAATCACATGTGCAGGCATATTTTGAAAGGTCAGTAGTAATGTAAAAGCAGAAGTGCCTTGCTGATGGTGCTGAATGAGTCATGATTTCAAACCACAGTAAGTCTACATTTTGTAGCCACATGCAATTAATCACTTGTTATTAATTATGAGTGACTAATATTACATTTTATTATTACAGCAATCAATTGATGATTTTCTTTTAAAGTCTCTTCAGTTTAATGGGATTTCACCTTCATTACTGCTTTAATATCCTTTTGGCAGTTCATTTACTGTGCACATCTCTCACTGAAACATCCTCACTGTCATTTGAAATGTTTTATTTGAAATGTTTAATTATGTATAAATATGTTAATTTGCTTGACATCAGCTGCCACACAGCAGAACACACACACATCTTTTCCAAGTATGCCAGTAATCCATACCAACACTGACATGGCTCAAAGCTGCACTGTGTCAAAGGGCAGCTGAAATGAATGATTAATCCAACTAAAATTCATAATGAGCGTTTGTCAGAAGTCTCTTTGTATTTCTAGCCTTTTTGAAAATTCCAGCACTGTTCGGTCTTTGCATTTGTGAAATACTTCTTTCAGCCATGCAGGCAGCAGATCTTGGGATGACAGAGTTTGTCTGACAGACTAACAGACTGAAATTTCTCAACAAATACTGGATGGATTACCATGAAATTTTGTAAAGATATTAACGTTCCCAAGAGTGTAAATCCTTACAACTTTTGTGATTATTCCGGATTAAGGGTCACCATGAGTTTGACATTTATGATTCAAAGGGAATTTTCTTGACAACTAGGCCTGTTAGATACATTTGCATTAAATATGTTTTAGGTGGTGATTCCCTGATTCTGTCGCTGCCATAAGGCTGACAGTTTTGGGGGTTTTTTTTCTAAATATCTTGGAAACCATTGGCTGGATTTATAAGAAATCTGGTACAAATATTCTTAGTCCTCAAAGGAATTTAAATCATTTTGATCTGCTGACCCTCCATCTAGTGCTTTCATGAGATCAACAGTATTTTGCAAAATACTGTAATTCTGACAAATTAAGGTGACCCTGAACAAAGATGTTTAATATGCAAATATTATGTATGCAAAATGTCAGCATGTTAGCATTGTCAGTGTAAGCTTGTTAGCATACTAATGTGAGCTTTGAGTTCAAAACACCTCTGTGCTGTCATATAGCCACAAAGCACGAGTAATGCTGCAGACTATTGTTTTATATATATGACTTAATTATACAAATACATAAAATTACACAGTATATAAATATTTTTGGTTGTTTTCTGTGCTTAAATGTCGTAGAGTTTCTTCCTCCACCATTACCTCAAACATTTGACTACCAAACCAAAAGCGGTAAGAACCTGCATGAATGTCTCACCTCCCCTCATCCCATTCCCCTGCGGGCTCTATTTGCTACGGATTGACTTGGTGAACTGAGATTTATGGAGGCAAGACACTGACCCTGTGACCCCTCACCCCCTTATGCGGACACAGACATACATGCACCTTTCTATCCCCTCTCTTTTCCTCTTTATCCTTCCCTCAGATTAATAGAGCAGGTCCTTCCTGGGATAGACCTCACGCCACCTGATTGGTTTAGCCCGATGCTAAGCCAAGGCAGCTTACAGGGCTCTGTGCCAATGGCTGGATTGTTGAAGACCTGGAAAAAGTGGAGAGAGCTAGCATGATCTGCACTGTTGTGGTGGCCAGTCAAGTCAATGTGACAAATGAGATGAGATTCATTGGTTTTCTGCAGGAAACAGCTGTAAAATAAACAGAGAGCAGAGGGTGCATAGAGACATGAAAGTCAATGATGAGAAAGTGAGAAAACGATGCAACAGGGAATTTTTGCAGCTTTGTCCTCCTTTAATGCTAGCTAGATCATGAAGTGCACTATCATTAGCCCAAGAGGAGAAGGATGCAAATAGATATGAAAGCCGACAGGAATTAGGTGTGCATCAGGAGAAACAACTTGGCAGTGGAATGAGGGATTTAAAGTAAGGAGATACACCCCTACTGTGCTGAGAACTCAGTGACAAGCATTGCTGTTCATGTTTCACTCAGCCCAAGAGTTGCTACTGCGTGACATGCGTACATGTGATTGAATGTACTCATGCAAAAGGGATAACTGGGGGAGCAGCAGCTCCATCAGTGGGAGTGTGTGCGCCACATTCTTCATCTCACCCACGGGGGCCAATCTCCTCTCCCTCATTTGCACATTGACTCTCTGGAGTGCTGAAATGCCTCAAAACAAAAGGTGAGTTTGTCCTCTTGGCTCTTCACTGCTGTACATAGTGGATGTTGATCTATGTTATATAATCCTGTACGTTAGCTCACACAGTCACATTATCAGTGTGTTCAAATCATTACCACACGCTGGCATTTACTAGAAAGCTGTGGATCTAACATTGCTATCAGTGTATTAACCACATGATCATCATTGAGTGGCTAATTGAGTGGGTTGTGGTCTCACAGCAGTGTGGGGTCATTGTCTGATGTAATAGAAATCTACTGTTTATGTGCAACTCGAGAGAGAAAAAAAACAAAGCAAGTAACAAAGCAAGGAAGTAACTAAAGTATTCATTGGCTTGACTTTGCAAGGATATTTGAAGATGAGAGAGGGTTAATGCTCTGTTTCATCCTCACATAAAGCTGGTGAAGGAAAAACAGGGTAAGTGGGATCAAAAGATTTGAGATGATGAGATGTGGAAGGTTAATGGTAAAGCACATAGAAGGGGTGGTGCAGGTATTAGTAGCAATGTTGTAGCATGTTCTCTCTGCCCTCTGCAGAAAAAAAGACACTGCAGTACTGTGTGTCTCCCCCTCCCCAGTTTGCTGACCAATGATGTTTGGAGGTCAGACGCCCAGCTCTGCTACTGGCGTCTGTCACTGACATACAGCTCGATGAAGAACACACCGGTTATTACACCTTCGAGCAAGGGAGGGGCGTATGGTTCACAGTGATCTATGTGACTCTGGATTTTAATCACATGCTGGAGAGAAGAACTGAAAAGAACATTATCATATTTTTTCAATTATTGTCTGAACATGCGCATTGCACGTATGACTCCTGTGTGTCACACCTCACAGAAGATGACAGCTGAGTTAGACAGAAGAATGGGCACTCAGTCTCAGTTTAATATGGACAGATGTAGCATCCTCAAGAATTGCGTAAGCATTTCCTTATTGTGATTACTGAAAACCACATGACACAGGAGAATTGAGACTTGCTACATTGCTGAAATTTATATTATATCTTTGCTTATTATCATTAACATCATGGCTACCTGCAATTGCTGCATATTAGTCAACACATTCATTGTGGGTTTTGGGGGTTTTTTTTGAGCATTAGCTGATAGTATGTGTTTCTCATCACTGGCTAGTGCCCACTAAGTGCTGACTCAGGTGTCTTCTCACTACAAGTGGTCCCCCGGGGTGACAGGACATCAATACTGAACTGGAATCAGCAGCATGGATCTACAACTGGACTGTTAACTCTCTGCAGTGCAGCTCAGTAAAATGCAGGGAGAGACAATTCAGTGCTGGGGAGTGCAGGAGGAAAATATGGTGGATAAAATGAATTCTTTCTATGACACAACTTAGTTACTTTATATCACTGATGTTTTTGCAGTCAATAAATCAAACAAAGCAGTGGAGCACATAAAGAAGCCTGAAATTTTGCTGTTTTCAGAGAAAGATTGTAATAATCATATCATACTACAGAACCAGAGATTTAAACCTGCTGTATCAAATAACCATTCCACCACCTGGGGGCAGCAGAAACAAGCCATAAACACATACTAAAATTGTATCATCACTTAAAGTTGATATGTCTCCTCTGTAAGCAAGCAGACAAGTTGTTTGGTCTCAAACAACTTCTGAGGGAAAGTTTTGGCTCTTAAGCTGCTAATTGTTTTACTTATCTGCTAGGCAATAATTTTCTCTGTCTGCTGTTTGGCACTGAGCAGGTAGTGTAGTGTGAAATATCAGAGCTTTTCACTGACAAAGCTGCCTGCTTCAGCTGCAAACAAGCTGAAGAGAGCTTTGAGCTTGAACCTAACAATAAAGTTTTAGGAACTTAATACTTAAATCAAAACAAATTGTCTTTAACACATTAGCTAGATTTTAGATTTTCAAATCCCCCTTTAAAGGGAGTTGTTATTGTATTTAGTGTAGTGTGTGCCCGCAGTTTACAGACAGTGTCTTGAGTTCTTTCCCTTGGTTTCACAGGGGAAGTGAAGAGTTGACACTGCAAGGTTTTGACCATGTGCTAAAAGCTGTGAGACAAGTAGCCTTTTCAGGGGGGGAGATTACACCTTTCTTACACCAGACTGAGAGCCTGATAGGCAGGCTGAGCTTTGCCAGCACCTTAAGCTTCAGCTACAACAGTCTGGCAGTACCAACAGCTCAGCCTGTCAGTGATAGTTAGCAGATGGGACATGATGCCTTCTTGATTTAAAAAGCCATATGGCTTGAGGGAATGTTTGAGCTCTAATGACTCTGTTCATTGTGTAAACAGGAAATCAGAAGAAAGAGATCTTTTTTTTAAAAAAACATGCATGTCTGTCATCATCCTCATTTAGGAGGGTCATCATGATATTTAATGCTATTTCTGTTGCAACTGGTTGCATGATTTGTATGTGCGGGTAGAACATGACCATTATCTTACAGACCACAGTAACTGTCAATCAAACAAAGAAAATGAAAAACAAAATGACGACATAAGTAGACATAACCATGTTAACAAACCTTAATGATCCAATATGTTGATAGGATTTAGATTTCAACTGGATCATAAATTAAACGCCCCCTGCATTTTTCTTCTGCTCTCTTCTCTTTAATAAGTTCATCTCCCTTTGGCTAAATACACAAATATTTCCCCGGGTCATGTGGTCAAAACTGATTTAGCAATTCCGTTCTCTTTTGATGTAGCTGAGCAGCGCTGTTACCAAAGAAGGAAGAGGGAAATTCAGGGGTCACATTCCTCATCCTAAAAAATCCTCAGTCTGAACAGATTGCTTTGCCCTACAGACAGCACAGACAGCAGGACAATTTGCTAGAAATATACCCATTTCCTGTGATGTTTTTTTTGTGCTAAAAATGTGCAACCACAACATAATACAACATACTGGAAACTAGAGATGAAACAACTGTAATAGCAAAAAAGTCATAACCAGTAATTTTTTCTTCTGCTCTGCCTTGACTTTAATGAAGAGAAATAAAACAGCAGGGTGTTAATTTTTTCACTTAAGCCCATTTTTACCCACCAATCATTCTGTAAACAAGTTTTTCTTTGAACAAAATAATATCTTGGCATTTTCACTACTTTTTGGTCCTATTTACAGAGCCACAGATGGTTGGGACAGGTTGTCCATTTTTTAATTTATGGCTCTAATCAAAACTCATGCCGTTATTTGCAGCATTATGTGAACAAGTGTGTACCACCACTGCTGTATGTTTGATCTGTATTAATCTCCTCCCATTTGCTCCTAATGAATGTCCCTGCTCTCCCCTTTGCCAATGCAGGTTTGATAGGATTAATCGAGCCATTACTTAATTACAAGCCTGAGAAGCAGCTGAAAATCTATGAAGAGGATTTTAAATCAAGGACAGAATTCTATGGCAGATCTCTTTTTTCATACATACTTTGGACTAATGGACTTATTAGCAAGTAAATGATGGAAAGAATTGGTAATGTGGTTGATTCAGCCAACTCTGAATAAGCAACCCCAGCTGTTTTCTCTACTGCTGATATGGAACATTACAATAATTACTCAGTGTGAGGATGTAAACAGCATGGAGGTGCAGGGAGGGCATCAATACATCTAAATATGTGCTGCTGTGACTAAAACTCTGTTCTTAAATCTAGAGGAATAAATATCAAATTAGTAGTGATGAGTGTGTTGATTTGTTATCTCCACAGGGTAGATAAATACAGCTGTGAGGCTGTTAGTTCCACTGTGGTTTGGATTTTTGTCAATTTAACTTGCAAAACATCAAAATAAAATCTGGCCTTTTCTTGTTGAATTATTCTAACATTTTGCAAGTATTTATATTATATGTAAATTAATGATGGCTGAGTCCCTTTTAGCTGTTTCAGTTTCTTGGTAATGTATTGTACATGTTGGCTCACTTTGACTTACTGGAACTCCTGAACAGAACGCAGTCATCTTTAATGTTATAAATGACATTATTTCTTCTTCTACCTTGACTACTTTTAATGCACAGAAGTATACATTTCATATATACATAAACCACTCATAAAAGAGTTGGCACATATGAATTAAAAGCAGTAAAAATCAAAAACTATGGACATTGTTCTTGGGAGGTTAGAAACTAAAAATGGCTTTAGAAAATGTGTGCCCTATAAAATAAAAGCAGTTTTGCTTGAAAAGAAATAAAACAATAAGTCATCTTCATTCTTTGCCTAATTTTAAGACAAAAGTCATACAAATTGATTTAAGTGACAGTTTACATAGAAGTTTATATTAATATCAATGAAATCAATAAAGTGCAACAAATCTTTGCTAAATAATGTCCTTTTCAACTAATTTTTGATTTATGATAATACAGCTGTGGATGGAGGAGATGGAAGTGAGCTGTTCCAAAGGTATGAATAGTTTTGGGAATTTACTGTAACTTTGTTCAAGTCTCTCTAATTTATTTGCAGTGTGTTCAGGATAAGATGATTTCTTTCATAGTGCATGCTGGGATATGCTATGATAGGAGCAGTGATTGAAATTGTAAAAAAAAAAATGGATGGATAGATCAATTGAGACAGTCTCTATGGTGCTCTTTATGGCCCAATTCTGACACAGTTGGGAATGCTAACACCCGAGTGTATACAGAGCTTTCCTATATTTAATCATAGGAAAGAAACTGTTTCCTTAGATGTGACTTGACACACACAGCTCATCTAAGACTGTCAGGAGAACTCCCTGTACTCTCTGTTTTCTCTCCAAGATAAACAGCTATCCATGAGAATACAGTGATCACAATGTTATTCCTGCGTGTTTGCTTGTGTTTGGGTTTGTTTGGTGGTGTCACTTAGGCTCTGCTGATTTCTCATTAAACAATGCCAGCTCTTGCACAATGTATTGCAATTGACTGCAATACTTCTGTAACAAAAACATCCTTTGAGATGCTTCAAAAGTTTAGATTTTTTTATTTTCTTGCAAAATTATTTCAGAGACATGTAGATTCAATTCAATTGTGAATTTGAGGCTATAGTTTGTACTATTGCTGTCCTGTAGTTTATTGCCTTGATGAGTAGATGTGTTGCTCTTAATGCATCTGCCCACTCTACGTTTTTGTCTTGTGGTACAAACACATAGCTAAACACAGTTTGCTCTTAAGCTTAATCAAGAGGGGGTTTTCTTGAAAAAAAAAGGCATGCAATGAAAATATTAAATGACTAAGAAACCAAGCAAAATTTATTACAAGAAGAAACTGATAAGTGAAAGCGTCCTGATTTTGTAAATACATCGCAAGGCTCCATATTTACAAAATCAACAAGGTACTCCCACACACTTTCTGCTGAGAATATGTTTATTTTCTTATAAAATGCCTGATAGTGTCTACCCAAAAGGCTTAGAGACCATGTCAATGCAAAGGCTGAACTGGCTATCATTTCACTATTTGACTGGCATCACAGTCTCTGAGAGATATTCTTACTTATTACTTACTTATTCACTGGTCCCTCCATACGGTCTGTTTCTGTATACACTCTTTTTTCATTCTGTCATAGTTAATTATTTTCTTTTCAAAACTTCATCTTTCTCTTGATCCTGCCCCTCATCTTTTATATTTCCTCTCTATATTGCTATTCTATTAAGCGTTTTGGCAAACACAGCATCAACATCCACCTGTGCAATATTTCATCAGTCTCAACACCACTTACCAATTCACTTAGCAGTCACACAGGAGAGGCCTAGCTCACCAACATTGGCGAAGGGTATTGAGGTGGTTGAAGTGCAGAGTAATATTAGGAACGTGTTCCAGAGGGACTGTCTATCAGTATTTGTGTTCGGAAGCCACACGTGGGAAACATGAAGAGGTATGTTGCGTAACCAGCATAAGCTATCCTGCCTTCTCTCCATGCCCTGATAAGGAAAAGCAGAGAGGTGCATGAGGTTACGGGCTACAAGAGTCCGAATAGATGTTTTAATATCCATATGTGGTTGAAACGGATCATACTAAATGTACAGTAGGTATCACAATTAAGCCAGAAGGCCTCATGAAATTATTAAAATGTTTCAACTAAAACTTTGGGAAAATCAAATCATAGCCATTCTAGCAGCTCTGTGAGGCTGTACTGAGACACAGAGCTGCTATGAGCTGAATGCTAATATGCTAACATGCTCAAAATGCTAACAAGAGGAAGTTAAGGCATTATGATGTTTACCATAAACACTCTCTCTGTGTTAGCATGTTTACATTCACTAAATAGCACTCAACACAAAGTAGAGCTGATAAAAGTGGGAATGTCATTTTCACAAGTATTTGGTTATAAAACAAAGTATTGAACACTTTTTAAAAAAATATCACCTCTTTCAGATATCACAGTTCATCCCAAAGGGGGACATGAATGTTTCTGTTTATCCATCTTTATAATAATCCATCCAATAACTGCTGGGACATTACAGACAAAACCTATTGGTGAGGATGGAGGAAATTTGATGATATCACCCAGGCCCCTTTTAAAACATCCTCCAGGAAACATCAATGTCTGTACAAAGTCCTCTAATTCAGACCCAGATGTGGGATGTTCAAGTGCATAAGTGATAGCTTTTACTTTCTGATGACAATACAGGAGAGAGAGATGAAAATAATAATTAATTCTCTGTGTACCAAGCATATGTGTACCAGTTCTAATGGCAATGCATCCCAGTAAGCACCTGACAGGCAAAATCAACATAACCATGAATAGAGCAAAGCCACCAGCATGGCTATAAAGTTAGAAATATGAAAATCATGCCATAATCTCTATGTTATATGTAAAAGCTGATCAGGATGACAGTAATAATAAGCAAGTATTGGAGTGGTATTTGAACTTTATGTAAGAAAATGTAAAACATAAAACAACAGAAGCTTATTCAAAGGGGAATTTATAATTACCAGTAATCAGGTGGTCAGTATTTTTTATCCTCAAACTAACCTAACAACCTGTGCCAGGAAGCTTGAAGGCTTAGGGATTTTAATGGTGTGCATTCCTAATATCTTGGGGATATGTGAAGCATGTGTGGAATGTTTTTTAACATTTTATCTGGCTGACATTAACATGTTTGATTACATTTTTTCTCAAGAATACTATTTGAGGTTATTACACCCAAAATTCCTTTTCAAAGGAATGTTATTAGCACATGAAAATCCACAGGTCTAAACACATTTTGCTGTTTGTGTTTTAGGAATTAAGTGTATTGATAGTTTCACACTTCAAGAAACTGTAAGAGGGAGGGAAAGGCAGGCAAATTAGTACTCTGTTAGGCTAAAAGCGTTCTCATATCCTGCTGTTGTAATTGCAGGGTGACTCATGTTCATTAACTACAGGCGCTGCTGGTGTGAGCTGCCTCTGACTGTTTGACAGCTGCTGACTCCTCAACTGAAGGGAGCAAAACAGCCAGAGTGCTTCACTCTGTGCCATGCAGATGTGCTGAACATGAAGTATTGTCACTTATTTGAAAGTAATTGACAGCGTCACCTTGGCAGCTTTGAAAGGAGAGTCTCTTGAGTACCTGATTAGCATAAACATGAAGGCCTGTGTTTTTTTTTTTACATTATTGTATATTTTTAGTTTTACATGACTTAGGGTATTAGCTTTGTTCATGTTTTTCTAGCAAGACTCTGAGGCCATGCTGTTTTGAATTCCCATAGCTGCATTAATAATTATTAATGTTTATTTTTGGAACTGTGAAAGTCTACCTATCTTTTTAAGGATTTGTTCGAGTCATGAAATGCATTGTCATGCAGTGAAGAGTCCCATGAGGTTATCATGTCTAGACAGGTAGAAAAATGATGATGTCAACTTGTGTAAGCTAAAATTTAGCCTATGGCTCTTATCCTGCTTTTTCACAGCTCTATGTCCTTCAGTGTGTCATTTATTATTCTGTTATACTTCATCTTCACTCTTGCACCATTTTTCATGGTTCTGTTATGTCAGCATCTCCCCAACATCTGTCATAACTCTGCTGTGTCAGCTTATATATACAAAGTAAAGAGCAATGAGTGACACTGGCATTTTCACAGGGTAATGTTGACTCTTTTTGATTGCTATAGCACAGTAGGAAGGCAGAGGCCAGGGTGAATGTTGGGTTAGATGAAGTGTTATTTGTTTTTCCTGGTGCTTAAATGATGATTGGTTGACAGGAAGTAGGGGATTACTTCTTTTTAAAACAGTTGCAGCAGCCAAATATGCTTAATAAGGATGGACATCTGTCCGGAGCAGTAAATGAGGTTAAAAGAAGTCTCAAAAGAAAATGCAACAACATTGTTAAAATCAAAATAATAGCCTACAGGAATAAACTCAAGGTCACAGATTGACTTGCACTCTCTGACACTGCTAAAGAGAGAGATGATGCAGGACTCTACATACATCAGCAGTGTTGTTCTCTCACAGATTTGATTAGGCATTTCACCTGGTCAGCTCTTAGACATCAAAGCAAGACTGGAATGGGAGTGCAAGTGGCATGATGTCATTGCCAGACAATGTCCTCATGCACTCATATGCCATCCACTCATTCAGCACCACTGTGCTACTTTAACATTGGCCAGACGAGTGAACCTCAGTATCAGCTGTTCCAAATGTGGATCTCTTTGGAGAGCAACAGTGGAAAGATGTGAGACAGTGCCACTGCTCAGATAAAAGAGCTATTTTCTCACAAGATCCATGCGCCAGCCTGCTCTGCTTTATTGTGGGCTATTCTAGGAGAGGCCATGAGTGCGTGGTGGCAGTATATGTCAGGGCTTGGATAATTGCAGACATAATGGAGATGAGGAAAGGTAACTGCAGCTGTAAAAGCATCAAACATGGCTGATGATGTCACAGCCTCTATGATTAGGTGCACGCCGCCATCCTAAGAGGGAAATACAATTATGGGGAGCATTATTACACGCTTGCATCTGGATGGAGCTCTGTTTGAACTGTAATGTAGTGGTGTTATGAACATGGTCAGCTACAGTTTATCTTCTGTTTAAAACCAGCTTTTGTAATACTCTTACCTCAACACTTGACTCAAATAGATGAATGTTGCACAGTAAAAGCTATTCTGCTACCTCTGTTCAAAGGCTCACAGAGGGGGTGGGGAAGAATCCTATGACTGTAAGTAGTCACTCTTTAGCCACACTAGCAACCTGACTCTATAGTTGGCAATGTCAGTCTGTTGTTGATCCATTGATCAGATGGTCAATTGGTCCGTGTCTCAAAAAATGTCTAATCATTTGTTATTATATTTGGTGAAGGCATTCATGACCCCCTTGAGAATTAATTGAACTAGTGTTGGTGATCCCTTTACAATCTGTGGTCAAAGGTCAAAATTTTATTTTATGCAATAGACAATAGTAAAGGCTAATTGCCTAAAATTTTTAAAATATTAAATGTTACAATGATAACATATTTTATCATTTAGTAGTAAATATTGGAAATGTTTATCTTAAGCGAGTAAGCATTGTTTTATTGTGATATATTGTGATAATGTTAGCAGTGCTGACATTACCCTGTAGCTCATAGCACCACTGGCTGCTATGCTTGTGTGTCCTCACACAGAGAAATGAGTGGTCACTAAGAAAGGCAACAGATTTAAAGCGTACATTTTACACTTCAAGTTATGATAAAATGCATGTAGCGTGAGTTAAATGTCGGCTGTTATGTAGCTTATGTTGTATAAGTGTTCTGTCAAACGTGTGAGACAATTGACTAAAGAGATACATCTAAATCGCCCCCTGTTGACTTGTTTTACAGTATGCAATGTCCTTACCTCTGCCCTTGGAATGTCACCAATGACCCGTTGCATACCAGACATAATGTATCGTCACTGTGCTCCCTGGCCTTGTCAGAATGGACTGCAGAGAGTATGTCTGTGGATAACATAATACCTATAAAAAGACGCCTACTTGACAACAGTAAGATTCAGTAAGGGCTGCCCAGACTGCACATAAGAGCCGGAGATAAAAGACCAAACACAAGAATGCATACATGCACACACGTTGACACTACAGAAAGGTCAGCTATCAATAATGATCTAAATTTGTACAGCTTTAATGTTGACAGAAGGAAGGCCTTTTTGTGTATGTGTTAACAAAATAACACTGCAGCTTTAAAATAGCTGATCAGTTGTTTGTTGTTAATGTATCCTAAGATATTTATATCTGGAATGAATCAAAACCTGGACAATAACATTTATAATACTAAATCATAAGACAGTAAAATCAACTACAAATCAAATAAGAGTAAAGACTAACATATACAGATTATACTACAAATTAAAAGTACTGTATCATGTTTTTCGGCAAGCAAGTTTGTTTATGAGTTTAATCAAGTGCAAGTGGTTTCATTACCAGGCTTTGCATAATGCAGTGCAAATTATACTGCTGTGTAGTTGAGGATATGAGCTAGCTTAGCAGTATTACAGAGCTATCAATATAGAGCTTAAACAGGGTAATACACAAAGTTGACACTACTGTGTGATTTTAAAAATGGTTTGTATTTGTGATCGTTTTATTGAGATGGATGGTGAAAGGGTCATATTTTTGCTTTCCGTCTGGTTCCATATCAACTCACTAGACCATCTCTAACAGCCTCATAAAGGTTTCATGAATTTATGAGCAATAGGGATTTTGCTTTCATTTCCTCACTTCACATCTGCAGATCTTTCTCTGATGCCGAACAGAGACTTCTCATGTGTAATTAGCATAAAACATACAAAGATAGATAGATTTTAATCTAAACCAGTTAGATGATTTGTTTGTTTTCCATCACATTACAGTGAATAGAGAGGACAGGCTTTTCCTACTATGTTCCTTGAAACAAAAGCATAGTGTAAATGTCATGCTTTTTGCCAGGGTCACAGGATGCCTAGCACTGACTACCATCCAGTCTGTAAATAATTAAACAGCCTGGTGCGGGTGCTAGAAAGAGCGGGTTCAGTCAGACACAGAAGGAAAGAATTCCCAAATCAGGGTCCTAAAAATCATGACATGGTATAGTTGCTTTGCTTAATAAACACTGGCATATACCAGCCAGGGGAAGAAGATTTAAAAGCAATGTCCGGTTTCATTTAAAATGTTATGTGTTGTAACTAACACCATGGTAGTGTTAATATAAGTATTTAGCTATCACAGTAAAACACTTTCAGGTGATTACTGGAATTTGCCACCACAAAATCATGTCAGCTCTTTGTCAACAACTGAAAAATCAACACTTGCTGCTCTGACACTGATACATTTGCTGTGTGGATGCAACACAATGATTAATGATTGGTAGGAGCTAAAAACAGAAACTCACATGTCCAAACAGCAACAGTGTCATTATAGACAACTTGAATTTGAAATCCCAGCTTCTAAAAATTTACAGCAAGGATCTGCAAATTAGAGTATTTGTTTGGTTAAATATTCCTTTAAAACAAAAAAATAAAAACATGACTTGGGAGAATTCAAAAAAGAAATACATTATCATAACAGCTAACACTAGTTTGATCAATATCTCCTTGAGTGCAGCCCAAAAAACACGTTTTAGGAGAATAAATCAAAAAGGATATATTTGTGTTTGCAAATAAGCCCTTGTTATTATACACTCCAGACAATCTCTTTTTAGTATTAATTTGCATTCATACAGTCTAACATGAGAAAAATTAAAAGTTCAGTGCTTATTTTGGCTGTCCAGTAATCCTTCAAAGAAGTCCATCTATAACTTAGCCTACTTATGATTTATATATATAGCTCAACAGTCCCCTTGAAATGTTTAATGACAACAACATGATATGGTGCCAGGGAAACTCACAGGCGCAAATGTTGTCACAGCTTATGGGTCTGTGGATCCCTCACTGAGCCGGAGACTGTATTATTATCATGTCCTAACCATTAACACACAGCCTGTAGCCTCCATAAACTTTCAGACCTTCCTGAGGTCAGTCTCCCGTGGGTTTTCCTGCTGCAGATGTGAAGGTAAAGTAGCACTTTGCTGCTAGCAGTGGGCTGCGCGCGGGGCTCGTGTCCCACAGCGTCTTCAGCGAGCAATGATTGAACCGCGGGCGTTGCCATGGCTACACGCAGATCCAATGAGAAGCTCGCGGTAGACTGTTGCTGAATGAAAAATAACAGAGGCCATTTTGCGCACGAAGCCACGGCATCATTCAATAATAATAAAAAACGGAAACGGGAGGCAGGTTCAGTCCATTTCAGGGCCTACGCGAGTGCTTAAGAGTCGGTAGAGCGGTGCGGGACAGCGGCGCTTGTAGTCAAAGATAAAAGGGAAAAAAAGGCATGCGGTAACTAATTGTGCCGCCGCGTCGCTTCTTCCGTGGAGGTTTGTACGGTGAGGAAAGGGGACAGGACGGCTTCACCGCATTGCTATCCGAGCCTCGCTGACCCCCGAGAGAGGGAGTTGCCTTTAGTTAGCTGGCCGACACCGGCAACATCCATGCGCGTCGAAAAACAGGTGTACGGTTTCATCACACGGACACCGCACTAGCTTCCGCGCCGCTGTAGCTCGCCTTGCCTCTCTGTGTTTGTGTTACTTTTTTTTGTTTGTTCGAGTGAGGAATTTTTCACATGGAAGATGTTGATTACTTGACGACATGTTGCGGAATTAGACGAGGGAAGCGGCAGTCGTTTTAAAGGTAAGGCACACACTGTATCATGCAGTGTAAGCAATGTTGTTAGTATCTTTGCCTGACCACCGACTTAGCAACTACAGCCCATCTGTGCAATGGACTAAAATGTGTGCTCTTTGATGAGGGTTAACAGGCTATTTTGAGGCGTTAAAGTGCCGAACAAGCAGCAAGACCCTGTAGTTGTAATCGGCGCGACCAGAGCAAATGATTCAGCTCATCTGGGATGCGGTAAGGTCGCCACTAGAGTGCATTCCAGTGGATTGCTGATTCTAGTGCATTAAAGGAAGATGTGGTCAGAGCTAGTAGGATGTAAAACACTGAAACCACGAGCTGTCGAGCTTTTAGAAAAGAAATATTATAACAATCAGTAGAAGCCTAAAGACCGTCAACATGAGAGATGTATAATTTCAAGTAAGATGTGAGTTATAGCAGGCATGAATTGAGAAAACCGTGTTTAACCTAAATTTCAGATGCTAGGGATAATCTCTATTGTTAGCTTGCCCTTTCACAGTGCAGTGCAGGATTAAATGGTAATATTGAAAAATCGACAGTATGGTAAATTTCATGTAGGTCTTTATAGAGGTTTTTCTTGTCCAGTTATTTAACTATTCGAGCAAAACAGGACTCTTGAGGTTTGAGTTTTGTGCCCTGGGAATTTTCCTTATTTATCATGGTATCAACACTCTCTAACCAACATATTTGCTAACCCTTGTGAAAATGTGGGATTATGAAAGCCATGCATCGCACAGGCACTGTGTGGTGTTGTTTGTCTTTCTTTTTACAAGTGTGTTTTGTTTCATTTACCTGCCATAAAAGTCTCATCAGTCTGACGACTTCGATGAAAAACAGGAGTGCTCTACCTCAGACTGTGACTGCAGTTGTAATACATTTAATGTCATATTTTAAAACTAATCCGTGTCAGAGTTGTCCATATCTCTTAAATCTGACACAGAGCAGTGAGGGATAGTGTAATCTCCTGTGTGTCTGTGTTATCTGCTGGTATGAAGGGATGATGTAATGAGGAAGAAACGTAAAAAGGCCAGGAGCAATGAATGGTATCTGTAAGACCCATTTGAATGCTGGGTAAACAGGGAGAGTGGGGAGTGAAACACTATCACTCCGGGAACCTCACACCGCTCCCGGTGTGGCCTACCTGGCCTGTGTGAATGCTGGTGTGTAGGCTTTACTGGATGATAACTCAATATAGTATTTTCTTTTTCTATGCTGCATACTGGTGTCTAGGGAAGAGGAAGTAGCACATCGGGATGCAATATGACAAGCAACAGTTGGCTGCTATCTGTCTCATGAGAGGCTGCTACACTAATAAACATCCTCTCACAGAGGCTTAAATATACACACTTAATGGGCCATCATACCTTTTTGACTTGATTGATGAGCAAGAAAGTATCCTCTGTTAGCGTTAACTCAGTTGCTCCTGCCAGTTTAGGGTTACTCAGAGAGAGTGTGTGTGAATGTGTATGTGCATGCACCTTTGAGTGAGACAGGCAGAAGGAAAGAGAGGAGGGAAGGGGATCAAGGCAGTCCATCAGGGAATAGGAGAGTGTGATAAATTTTCTCCTGAAAGTACAGAATGTAACGCTGTCATAGTTCACTCCTCACTCCTTCTCTTTTTCCGTCATGCATCTCTTAATCTCTCTCTATCTCACACACACACAAACAGTCCGTCTAATACTCTTTTATGTGTTTATATTCTCACATTGGTGTCTTCTGTTTTCCCATAAATCCCCCTGGTGTGTTTTATTCCTATATCTTCCATTCTTTCTGTACTTCTCGTCAAGCTGATGTCATGGCTGAAGTGACTGTGTCAAAAGCTTGCTTAATTCTTAGTTTCACTGGCAATAGGATCTGCCTGCAGGGCTGCCCTTGTTTTCTCAGTACCAAGCTCTTTTATGATGGGGACTGTTCACCTGAACAGCTTAGCTACTTCATTTTTCTATGAAAAATATTAATTTGTAGTCAACAGTTGAGATTTACTGGGATAATCAGAGATTCTGTGACGTTTTGATCCAAGGATGTCAAAATAATATTCAGTGTATTTCCAAAAATATCAAGGCAATTATTAAGACTCCCCAGTATAAAAGTAGCTAGTAACATCACATTGTAGAAAAACAGTGCTCAAGTCTATTAACTATTATTTTAGTTACAACATCTAATCTTATGTTTTCTACTCTCATGATTGCAATAACTAACAATAAACACAAGGGGCAGAACCTCATGTGCTAAATCACACACTGTGGATTGAACACAGCAGCACACACTTTTTTGTACATTGATCACTTGTGGAAAGAGAAATTTCTTTGTTGCAGAGACAGAAAAAGGGAACATGAAAGAAGGTGCATATTATCATATTTCAAGTGCACTAAAATTCTTTACACTTCTTTATAAAATGTGTATAAATGATGAAAGAAATCACTTGAACTCTTAGACAAGTAAGACCTACTGAGGTGGGTTAGTTTCACTGGAATGTCAAATATGGCGTGTTCAACATGTCAAAAGAATGAGAATATTTAGTTTTTGATAACTTTGATCCAAAACTATCTAATTATCAAAATGTGTTAGAGTAAAAAAAATAAAAAACACATTTGTGTATCTTTACCTAAATCTGTCCTTCCCAGCCAGTATGTTGTTTCTGTTGTTTATTTGTTTTATTTACCGTGCAATTTAAAGACTACTTAATTTTTTTTTTTTTTTTCATTTATGTGCTCAGGGCCAATTGTAGCTCGATGAAAGGGCTGAATTTTAGTACAGGCTCTAAGTATTGGAGGATTGAGCCATGCTTTAAACTGATTAGCAAAACAACACAGAGGGATTACGTAGTCTGTCCTGCTAAGCTGGGATAAAGTGTTGAAAGACTTTCTTGAGTGCACAGGTAGGCCAGAATATGCAATTGCAGTCTGTAGAGCTTTAAAGTATGTTAGTGTATGTTTTCTGCCTGGTTTTCGCTAATTGGAGAAACACAGAAAACACATGCAGCAGTGCAATATTTGTTTTTTGTTTTTGTTTTTTTTGCTACTGTAGTATTAAGTCATTTAGAGATTAACCCAAGCCATTCTCAGTGGTCATGAGTAAAAGTATATACTCTCTTGCACAGTCAAAGGTTAACCTACACCAGTCAAAAAATAATACTTAAATATTTACATTTTTAATGAGGCAAAGTAAATGGGACCATCTGTGTATGGTGCTTGTAAGAAACAACTTTTGTTGGAAGTTTACTAATCAGTGGCTGCATGAATTGTTTGCTGGTGTTTACAGTGCTGCCCTGTACATCTGAGGTTAAACCTGTTGAAATAATAGTTAGCTGGTTAAGAAATATGTTATAATCTAAGTATAGAGTTAACTTTATCAACATAAAACATATTGAGTTTCTAACTTAAATATTTCTCTGCATAATGTGTTTTTCTAAAGTGGCAAAGCATCTGTTGAACCGTATATTTGGCAATATGTTTACCTTTTTCGATCTGTTCCCAGGTTTAAGTGTTTTCCAGTAAGTGACACTCACTAATGTGTTCATGCACAGCTCTTCTGCTTTTTATAACCTGTCACTTGCTTAACTTGGAAAAGGAGGGGGCTTGCAGTAGCTGATAATGAATTAGGTGTTGAAACTGTTCGGGTGAGACCATGTCGACGCGGTCACTGTAGTCAGGACTGGCTCATAGGCCAGAGTGTCTGTATGTTTGAGTGTGTGTCAGTTGCTATAAAAATAGTTTGTTCTGGTACTTTAATGAGATCACTCCTAAGCTGCTGCTGTGTGGTTTTCAGTTTTCCTTTTTTTAACTCTTCCTTCACATGCAAAACTTAAAAGGAGATGTTTATCAAAGTCACATTTTAGTTTTTAAAGCATGGGGCTGTGATCCAGAGCTGTGAACTTAAAACGATTCAAATATCTTTTTTTGGATTCTGGAGCTCCTCAAACAGAAGTATTCAAAGCTTCGTTGGCGGAGCATGACCTATGACCTATGGAGAAACAAACAGGACATCTTTATGCTATCATTTGAGATGGACTGTGTTGAGCTGTAACCAGTCTGAACCCATAGGGGCTGAAAAATGAAGCCAACTGCCAAAAACTGTGGATCCTTAAATTACCACTTGAATATAGCTCTCACTGACAATTTTCATAGATTTCTATATTGAGATGGCAGCCTTTAGAGCAGAAAAAATTCTTGCTCAGATGTTGATGGAAGTCTTGTTGGTTATTTCTTATAAATTCACACACATAAAAGGACAATATATGAATTAATAGATAATGATTAAAGATAACTTAGGTGCTTTAGCCCTTTGACTTTATTGGTCTCTTGATACTCCCTTGATTGTAGCCCAGAGGTTGCATCATTAGCACCTGACAGTTGTCAGCTTTTCACCATACCTCCTTGATCCTTGGCACGTGACCAGACATTTCTAGGGGCCAGTTTCTGTTTGATGATGGCTGCTGACACACCAATCACTGTAGTTGGCCGGGAAGCCCCGAGGTCTGAAAGCTCAGGTGTTTGGTCGGACATAGTTACAGGAGTGCTACTTATCATTGCAGCCTGTGTAGATGGGATTTTTACATTACCACTTCATTATTTCCACAATGTCAGCAGACACAGATAGCATTGATCCAGGAAACTCAACTAGCCCAGCCATGTTTGATTTAGAGTTTGACAACATGATGGTTGAGAATTTTCATTACTTTTGTGTTTAACCTTGGTTATTTTACCTTCATATCTTGCATGGATTCTTTTAAAGTATTGTTTTAGATATGATTATTTTAATGTGTTGATGGTTTTCAATTTTTAGCAGCAATCATAAGACAGATTTGAGACTCAGCTGATGCCATTGTTAGAATCACAGTTGTTTTGGCTATCTGTTTTTGCAAAGTAAAATGAGTAACCACTCAGTAATCTTATCATTGTCTGAACATTTATGTGCTACAAAAACCGCTGTGTCAATGTATTTTTTTGAAGTGCTGAACTCTTCCTGAACCCCACTGCCCTGTTATCTGTTAGTCACTGATTTTTGTGTCTATTTTGATATTTTAAGTATGAGTGTAAAATGAGCAGGTGGAAGTGGCTTAGAAAAGGTATATTGCACAGTAGCTGGCTGGTTGCTTTTAGGTATCCAGGCTCTAATTTTGAGATGCTAATAGCAGTAGTTACATCATCATTCTGGGAATAGCATGGAGTCTGGGGTCTAGAGGTGCTTCTGGCTGACCTCTTTGCTGTGTATATTCATCATCTGTGGGTGTGTGTGTGTGCGTGCGTGTAGGTGTGTGTGTGTGTGTGTGTGGTCATTTCCAAATATATATGTTCCCATATTGATTACACAGCAGTAAGATTATTAATGACACAGGTGAGTGGACACATATTTAGTCTGTTTTTATTTACAACCTGATATGAAACTGACTACCCATGGTGTATTTGTGATAATAAAAGAAGAAGTTGATGCACATTTCTGAGCACCTCTTCTTCACATCACAGGTAATCAAAGTGTCATTCACACAGAATTTAAGAAAATCCCATGTAAGAACAACTCGACACTCCTGTCTGTTTCTGTGTGGAGAAGTCGACTTTACATAGCTACACACTGAAAACATTGGCTACTCTGTGAAAATTCTAGCGCAAAGGGTAAATGAGCGAGAGGAGTCTTTTTAAAACTCCTCTGTCTTCTCACTCCCACTGCTATTCTAACGCTAGCCACTTTGACTACGTGTAACTTGTCAGAGGTACATCTACAGTACTTGATGCATTTTGTACCATAGAACTAGAATGTCTATTTGACTGTGTTTTTGTTTGTACAATCTGTGAATCTGTGTGTAGATATGGTCTATCTTTGTGTGCATGTGTTTGTACATACTGTGTGGTAGGCATGCATGCAAACATGTGTGCGTGTGGTAAAATAGAGATACTCAGCCCTGTCACTTAGCCCCCACCCATATACACTGGGGGGTAACTTTCCAGTCTCATAGACAAGCATGCCTAAGTCTGAAAATAGCCGTATCTGATCACTGCTTCACCCAAACAGGGAACTCTCTTTCTCTGTCACTCCCTCTCTTTAGCTCTCTAACTTTCTCCCCGTTCTGTTGTCTCTTTGCTGCCTAGGTATTAAACGGAGTAAGATCTGGGAATAAAGCTTGACCAGGAGGAAAAAGTTATCCAGAGCAGAGAGAAAAGGAAGTAAAATCTAATCAGAATATAAGAAGAGTAGGAGGAGGAAAAGGCACTTGGGCACACTGCTCACCTATACCTGACTCTTCTTAGCAAGTCTCCAGTCTTTTGGTTTTATGACGGTAAGAGTTAAACTTTCTCAGCTCAATGGACCATTGCACTCACAATCTAGTGGTTTAGAGATCATGCTTTAAGGGTTAAATGTAACAAAAGAAAATTAGACTGCAAATTTGTTTTTTATGAGTAAGTAATGTATAAATATATAATTTCATGCCATATTAGAAGAAAACTTTATTTGTTAATAATTCTAGTTTTTAAGTGGATTAAAGGTTGGATACTAGCTATCGACAAATACAGGTTTAATTTATCTTCCGGATTCATGAAAAGAGAATTCATGTTATATTTTAAGATATGTATGTATAATAAAAAATATTTGAGTTTTTAAAAAATTACTTTAAATTTAACCTTCAAATCCAGACAAAACCAGTATATATAAGTCAGTCTACTCATTTATGATGTATCTTACTTGGTATGAGCACATTTCAATGGAATGCAGATAAAATAGATTTTAAAGTCCAAACACCAAAAGGGAATTGTATTTATCTTTCCTGCCAAAACCCAAAATTATAGACCAAGAGTAGAATTTTTGTCTTTTGTGACAGTGGACACGGGAAATGGTGTCAAATAAAACAGTGGCTGCTACTGCGGTCACCACAGAAATAGCATCACAAAATTACTTAAATTAAGGTTTGTGGATTGAAAAACTTTATAAATCAACCTGGGAAGATGTAGTGAGGCTTGCGGGAAAAAACAATGTCTGACTTTTTAACTTAAAAGGGGAGGCTGAATTCACCATTTCTGCAACAGAAATTTAACAGTTAAACTTTAAATTACCCTTAAAAAATTTAAATTCAGCCTCCAAAAACTTCTCATGCCCTGGAATCTCATTCACCTCTATGTGTCCCTTTTACATACTTCATCTCTTGTTACACACTTTTTCATGGTCTCTTCTTTCCCACTCAACAAAAGCCATGCACCAATCCCTCCATTAGGCTAGTCTCAGAGGTGTTGAGGAATGTCACCTTGACCCTTCGGTACACAGTAAGGGGTGGTTCCCAGCCTAAGTTTGTGGCAAGGGTTCGCTTGGTTCCCTTGTCTCTGGACATATAGTAAGACACTTTGTCCGTTCCCTGTAAACAGTGCACAACACACAATTTTTACAAATAAATGCAAACCTATAACCTATGGAAGAGAGACTGAAATATATCAGGTTTGAACATACATTTATATCTATATGTCCAAGTAGAGAAAGTTTCGAGGAACGTGTGTTCTCTCAAGCTTATCAGGGCTGTACGGAAATACTATTGTTACACGTGAAGTGGTTTACAAATTCTTATTCCTTTGGTACTCTCACTTTGTTAAGCCCTCTTCTTCCTCATTCCTTCCTGATACTGGGTTATTGTTTAAAGGCTGGTGTAAAAAGAAAGAAGGCATTCAAAAGTTACCTTTACAAAATAACAGCAAACACAAGGCTCTTGAATTACAGTTTCATATGAATATCTGATACTTTCTCTCTCTGTCTGCCACGCAAAACAACCTTTAAAGATGCCTTTAATTAAGCAGACATTTAAGAATATGTGGATTTATAATGTCAGTAGTGGCAGTATTGCTTGTTTTCATTAACACCAACAAAACTGCAAGAAGAGAGAGGTTTTTAAAACTGATTGCAGTGTTGTTCAATGACCATCATGGAAAATATTAGAATTACTGAAGCCAAAATTAATAGGACTGTTTTGGTAGTCTGGAGATGTTTGAGATGTGCAGTTGAGCCTATACATAAACAGTGATAAACAGTTTTTATCACTGTTTATGTATGTTTGTATAACAGTCATTCCTCTGAGATTATTGTGGAGTTGACTGTCTTTAAACAGCTTTAAAATAAAGGAATTAAAATGTAAAATGATAATATTTCCCTATGCCTTATAACTAGATACATAGAGATTGCTCAGATGGATTTTTCTGTTGATCTGGACCACCTTAGAGGGTAAAGGGCTTGGTCTAATGGCAGTAAATATAGAACCCCTGCTAATCAAGTTCCTCTTATCTTCATGCTCAACACTTAACGCTGGTACCTGGGGAATCTAGACTATGTATGTGGAATGTATTCTTAACCACAGCTGATAGCATTTCTGCTTTTTGTTTACCTCTTGCATCAAATGGCAGACTATTTTCAACGTATTGTATTTGTTTATATCTTATAATCAATAGCATGCAAAATCTTTCCAAAGAAAATTGCAAAGTGAGCTCAGCCATGCTGTGCTGGATTAAAAAAGGGCAGTCAAATCATCATTTCTTTTTCATTCATTAATATGTTTTCTCAAAACTATAGACATTAGGGTCAATACTTGTTTTGTCCAACTAATCATACAAACCTCAAAATAATTTGTTAATCAATAAATTTGTTAATTAATCAATTCATAAATTCACACATTAATTTATTAAAAGGGAAAGCGGCAAATCCTCATATTTCTGAAGCCTTATTTTCTTAAGTATGATGTCAGTTATGAAAATTGTTGCCGACTAAAGTGAAATGAGCATGTGACCTGCTTTGATCTTACCCCCAAACTGAATCAAGGATCAGTAAGAACTGGAAACTTGAGGCAAAATCAGATACGTAATCTTAAGAGTCCAAATGATACCAAACCCCTAAGTAATTTTGGCATTAATCTGTAACAAATTTTTGCTCATGAGGACAATCTCTATATAGAAAATCTCTGTAGAATTTTAAGAAATTGCTTCCCTGTTAGCTTTGATAAGCTTGTACTTACTGTTTTGTGAGCATAAGAATGTGTAACATGTAGTGCTTTTGTTTGTTTTCCGCTGACAGCAATAAGGTTTAAACATTACATTTTAAAGTGGAAGTATCTAAGATTCTGAGGTGATGAATAGTTCTCCCTTCACTCAACTATTTGAAAAAGCTGAAACCATAACTGGGGTCTGGCTGTAACATAGAGTCAAAATGTCAAGTCAGAAAAAGCTCAAGCTTCATGTATTAAATGGTTTTGGCGTTTTGACACCATGTAACATGGTCCACCATCTGTGCATCCAGTCATGTCATTACAACTCTGCTTGTGTGGCTTATACTAGCTTATTGTGTGTCTGTTTGTAGTCAGGGGTTCTGTTGTGTTGTAATCAGAAGCCTTTATTACAGAGTTCTACATGTAGTGCTAGCATCTCAGTGAAGAGGAGCCAGTGGCAGCTCTGGAGCTGTTGTTTACTGATGATGGTGTGTCCCTAGACGGCTTTAGCCAGACAGCTTACATAATACTACATGTTGATAGTTGCTCTTTGAGTTTTCATAAGTGTTTGCATCTTTAAACTTGTTCCTTTATGTAATCTCTCAACCACTGTATGATGCATATATACATTTTCATTTTTTCTATTAAATGTTTTTCAGGTACCTTTTTTCACTGCCTGTTCCTTTATTTCATCATTTTTATCGCTCTCTTTTTTATCTCTTTCTTTCTCTCCATGTATTAGTATATACAGTGGATACATCTTTAGTTCTTTAAAGTAATTGTAAGATAACAAACCCACAATTTGACCCATCCAATTCATTCCTCTTCCCCCATTGCCTCAACTCAGAGTGCAGGGGCTTGTGTTGCATAATTGCATTAGCGCTCTCAGGCCAATGGCTCTGCTCGTTAGTGGTGTTGTGATGCAATCTGCAGAACACACTGGCCTCTGTTGTTTGCAGTATGGGCAGTGAGTGGGCATGCGGGGTCAGTGTATTGACCTTCTCTATCCATTCATACAGCCAGAGGGGGGTCTGCTAATGAGTTGCAAGGTTGAACAAACAAGGCTGATAACAGAGACTTTGTTGGAGGTAGTGTTTGTTCAACTAGTGGCAGTAATGTGATGGTAGGACATAGTGCTGATTAAATATTCCTCATAAAATGGCCTGCACCTAACAACAAGCAGCCTTGTATTTTTTTGTAAATGCTAAATTTACAGTGTTTCATATGCTGACTCACTTGTTCAGAAATATTGGTTCTACGAATCTGCCCAAGCACTTAGTAATGCATTAAAACCACTGTATGTATAGTAATTACTTCAGTTGAAAACGTGGTTTGGCTGAATAGGTCAATTTGGCTGAATGATTATGTTTCTTACTGACTGACTGACTGACTGACTGACTGGAGAATAAACCTGTCAAAAAGTCAAAAATTCTAAATGTCCTTTTTGAACATTTTTTGGTGGATGACCTAGGGTATAAGCAGGATAATGATTCTTATCTGTGCATTAAAAGATTTTAATGCCACAACTAAGAAGCACCATCAGCTGGGATTGAAACATTCTTGAGTCCTAAAATACAACTTCATATAGATACAAATATAGATATTAATGTCATATTCTCAATGGAAATTTGAATTTGTGGTTTTTACTGAAAGAGAAAATCATGATTAAGAGTAGCTGCTTTGCTGAATATAAAATAGAGTTTAAAAAAATATTTAGAAATGAAATTGTTTTAATTTAATCTCTTGCTTGTATAAAAATACAAATTCCACAGTGCAGCAGTCCCCCAGCTAGTATGAAGTACCAATCTTTGCTCTATCTAAGTTACTTCTTTCTTAAAAAAATCAGCATGACCTAAATATTTATTAATGGCCCGTCAAGAAGAATAGGTCTGTACAAATGCTATGCTGCAGTAGGCTGGCTGACTGTTGAGCCAATGTTAACTTGCCCAAAAAGCAACAAGTCATCCATTGTGGACAAGTTGTCTTTGCAGCAGCTGGTGTAATGCTTTATTTCCAAGAGACTTCAAGGGTTTCTGAAAATTGTAAAATTTTGACTGCTTGTAGCATCTTTAGTTAAAACATTATATTTCTAAAGAATGTAAGCGATTCAATTAAGAAATTGCAGGATGTGAAAGTAATTTATTTGAAATTCACTGTCAAAACCTAAATTGCAAAACCAAAAATATTACATTTGTCCTTCTCCTTTACTGTGTGTTATAGCACTGAATTATATAGTGTTGAAACGTTTACGGTGTGTGTTTGGCTGATGTTTAACATGAACACTTAAAGCACTAGAAATACTTGTCCACTTAAAGCACAATGGGAATTTCCTTATAGCTAGACTCTTATTTTCATTCCCAAGCCTTCCTTTTTTTCTAACCACAACCCTGCATCCCCCCACATTTTTACCACAAAAATGCACAACTGAAATAACTTGGCTTCAATTCAGTAATTAAGGAATGAAGCAATGCTAAATTCTGCCTTTTTTGGAGGGTTACGGTTGACTCTGCCTGTCACTTGGGTTTCAGGCTAGACATGTTATCTTTTGGAACTCCAGGGAATTTCTGTTGCCTTATTGAAAAGGGATTTGTTCTCTTGGATTCCTGCAGTAGGTTTAGCACTTAAGTTTCATCCCCATCAAATTCCTAAATCCAAGTTTAATGCTTATTTTCACTGCAGATAATACAAAATGTTCATAATTTTTCTCACCATTATACTACGAGTATTGTAGCTAGAGTCCATGTACATTTCTGCCAGACATTATCTTTTTTTCATTATTATTTAATTTTATTGAACTTGAAACATCTGACAAATATTTGTACATAAAAGCAGCAGAAAAATGTTGGTCCAATGTCTTTGCGGTTGGGTCTTTAAATAGGCTTTGCCAAGTCGCCTAATCTGTAGACATCCTGTGTGTATGTCCAAGTCTGAGTGACCACTTAAGGGTTAGGACCCTTAAGGCCATAGTTAGTTTATCTCCACTGACTGTTCACCCTCTCCTGCTCTCTTCACACATGCTCGCATATGCAAAAAAGTGCCTTTAAAAGCTCTGTTAAAATAATACTCCATAACTAAACACAATTAATTTTGAAATATGATGATTTAAATTAAAGATAGCTACAATTAAATAGAAATGAATGAAAAAAAAAATTCTGAAGTAGAGAAATTTGTAATTCATCTTAATTGGTTGAGTTTTGACAGTTATGGTTGTAGTTATTTTTCTATTTTTTAGTTATAGTTTTAATAAGTGTGGTTATTTTAAAATGTATTATATAATTTATATTATCTCTTGTGTGTTTTGCATTGTTTAGTCATGCTTCGGATGTTTTTTATTATTATTACAATGCATTTATTTATTTAATTAGTGCTTTCAATTTGATAGTACCTGTCAGGCTCAGATTCTTGCTGTGAATGGAGGGAGGTAAGATGTGTTGAGTGCGAGTAAAGAAGAAATTAAATCACAAATGAGAATAGGAAGACCTTGTTGTCTTAGCTGCAATTGCAAACAATTTCGGGGTCATGAGCTTGTAGGCAGTAAACAAACAAACAAAGTAGTAGAAAGTCTATTCTATTTATTCTATGCTTCCCAAAAAGAACTACTACCATTGACAAGAAAAACTTTTTACAAAAGAGAAACAAAGCAAAAGAAGGCTTGCAAAATAAAGTAGCATTAATTTTATAAGCAGAGAGTTGTTTTTAAAGTGGATGCTGTTTTTTCTCCGCTGCATGTTTCTAATATCAATCTGCTTATCTGCAGAAAAGAGTTGATGGTCTGATGAGCCCAAAAACATCTTCTTACTATAATCAGTAGCTTTGTTTTAAAAAAAAAAGTGTCAAAATGCTAAATGTGCTTGATATTGCTTCAGACATTTAAATCATGTATTTTTTGCAAATTTTCTCATGGAAACATGGTCATAAATTTGTTTTCAAGTTTTTTGTTTCGTCTGCACCATGGCAGACTGCCCAGGACTAAAGGCATCCGTGTGTGTATTTTTCTTTTCTTCTTTGTGGGCTTCCATCATACTGTCCGACTCGTTTTTTTTCATGGTTTTTATTTTTTAGGACATGTCACAAGGACCTAGCCAAAGAATCCCTCTTTTTTTATAAACGGCAGAGATAGTGTTTTATGACATGTTCTGATATGTTTAAATCTCATTCTCTGGTTTTGCTTCTCATGTGGATTATACACTAACTGTATCATTATTTTATATTAAATAACAGAGATTCCTAGTTGAAAACCCAGACACTTGCTTGAGCATATTTTTTTGCTTTTGGACTTGATTTTGTGTCAAGAGTTTTTTCAAGCTTAACAATACTGAAACTCTTTGGACATTTGCATTACATCAAGAGGAGGAAAATGGACAGGCCACGATGGAGAGTTTCTGGTATCTAGCCAGTGCCTTCAATCACTAATATTTTTCCTCTCCTGAGGAAACAAAGGAGGATAAGCTTCCTATCACCATTGCTATGGAGTCTCATATTTCAAATACATTAAAAACTCAAAGAGTATTAGTCCACTAGCATGAACTAAATAGATCCCTTATGTCTTAACAGACTAATGAGACTTGATGGTCTTGTGGTGTTGGACATTGTGGCTTTTCTGTGCCTTATATCTCTGACATGTGTATATTCAGTCCCACAGCTATTACACTCAGTAATTATACACACTAGTCTCCAGAGTGGCCCACCAATGTCCAAATTACAGTCGCTGGATAAACCACGACGAAGTAAGGAAATAAAATGAATTGAACCAAACTTAACATACCAAACGCCTTGGCCAGCAAAAGAAGGACATTTGAAAACAAGTCTTCAGATATGATCTTGCTATACTGCCTGCCATCCATTTATTTAGCAAATGTAGTTTTAATTAGTTCTAGAAATTGACATTAAAGTTAATTAAAGTATTTATATGTCAACTTTTATCACCACTCTTATCTCCAATGCATGACACTGTGGAGAAACACTTTTAGGTTTGGGCAATATACGTTGATCGATATATTGACAGTAAATTGATGAAATTTTCTGAACTTGCCAAAATGTTATAACTGTTTTAATATTTGTCTTTACTTTTTTGGGGATCAAGAATCTCATGGAGTCAATGAATTTTCAAAAGCTCCAAATCAATATTTTCTGAATATTGACAACAAGACTTTTGGTCTAACATATTGTAAGATCTGATTTTATCTATAATGTCAAATAGAGCTCTGCTTTTTGAAAAATTTTATATAGTTTTTTATTTATATGTTTTGCAACTGTATGTTTTAAAACAAGGAAGAAATGTGAATGTGATCATTTTATTTAATCACATTTGTTTTTGTTAAACTTTACTTTTGACATTTTAAACTTTTTGACAAGAAACTGACTACAAAATGCACCTTGTAGAAAAGACTGAGATATATATCATGTATTGCCATTCAGCCTGAAATTACAGAGATATGATTTTTGGTCCTTATCGCTCAGCCCTACACTGAATATTTATGGAAACATTTGGCGCCTCTCTGGGAGACTCATGCATGAGCTGCTGCTGAGCTGTCACAAGCTTTTGAGAGTACTGCACATTTTGTGTTTAAAAGCTTAAAAAAACAGGACAGATAGTCAGAGTTGTTCGGAGGTGTAGAGCCTGGCGGGTTTTCTTCCAGTGTCCAGCCATAACATTACACCATGGTCACAGCTGCTGTGTCGCCGCTGATCTGCCCCCAGGAAACACGATCCTGTTTATAATCTGACCATCATTTGGACGCCGACTGCCTGCGACGCCAGAAACATGATTTACCTCAGTACATGTCTGTGTGTATGTATGTGTGCTTCTCAGAGATAGATTTACGAGGGGCATACTGAATGAGGGTGAGGATTAGATCTTAAGGGACTGAAAGTAACCACGACACATGGCTTGATGTAGCCCTACAAGTAATAGCACTTCCTCCACGCTGGCATTAACTTTGATTGGAAACTGTCGCATGGTGGCAACAAAGTAGTTGCATTATGGGTGTAAATTAGCATATTAATAATTCTTTATGCAAGAGAATGCTATATAGAACTTTCATATTTCGCATGTTGCTAAAGAATTCTTTGCACTGTCATTTGCTTACAGTTTGTTCATGAAAAAATGTATTACAAATGATAAAAAGGGTTATACATCAGTTAAAACAAACTGCTGACCTTTATATATGATTTCATCATTGCAAAGCCTTTATATCTAAAGAGATTTCTACTCATTGGTAGATAAACATATTTAAATAGACTTTTCTTTCTATTGTAGTGTGGCATAATTTGCACAGTTATAACCACTTGGTGCATTTAAGAAGAAGCATCCAAACCAGATGTGTATTTAACTTCCCTGTGCTCAAAATTGAAACTAAAAGAATAGAGTGAAAAGAACAGTCATGTTTATTTATGCTTTTACTTTTAGATTTACTACAGTATAAAGTGTAAAAAAATATTGTATGCCTGTACAAGAATTAATATACCAGGCGTAGGTGGGTGATGATATTTTCTTTGTCCTCTCTGTGATAACTGAAAACATTGTAAAACAGTATCAGCAACTGCCAAATGAATGGAGGTGGTTTGTAATAAACATGAATGTTCCACAGAGGAATAATAAGACTCTTACCCACCTTATTCACCCTAGTGCTCTATTGCTGTGATTAAATCACTTGATATCACTGATAAGCATATGTATTTTTAAAATTACCCAACTTCAACAAGAGAAATAATTTCACTTTTTTGTGGTTGCACTGTGTAAACTGACATTGGGACTTGGTTTTTTGTTTTTACCTCCTCCTCTATAGTGTTTTCACCCCCTTAGACACATCTCCATTTGTTAAGTGATTAAAATGTTCCCAATAATTATGTTTTAGAGTAGTTAAACTGTTCAGGATTCAAACAAAAGCTACAGTACATCACATACCAAAAACTTCACAACACTCTCTGCATGTGTATAAGGCAAGGTTAGCCTTGTGTATGTCATTGTCATATACATACCAGACATGTATGATCCCTACTGCAGCCACTCTAGGCTGACACTTGTAATATCTGTCATACACACTAAGCCTCATGTTGACATGTATGCATGTATTACAAAAACAGTCCATATTGCACCTTTGGCTTTTGATGCCTGCCCTATTTGTATCAATCATGCAGCCTCCAGTTCCATAAAAAGGTCTCTATATGGAAAGAGACAGGCATCACAAATGGATACGGTTATGTAAAGATGGCATTTTGATCACTATTCAGTGCAATTTAAGTTATTTATGTTTCACCTATAGTGCCCTATAGTATTTGCTGAGGTCATTAAGGCCCTTGCTCAGCTAGAAAAATTTAGCCTCCTATTTCATTTTTGTCTTGTTGCATTTAATCAGACTCTCTCATAATCTTTGTATCATATCCATTTTTTCATTCTATTATCAAATTTGGCTTGCCGGGGGCCTATCCACACTTGGTACAAGGCACACCTTATGTTGCTAATCTTATAAATCTGTGCTAATTTAGCCTGATAATCAATATAAATTAGCATTTCAGTAAATGTTATATGAATCCGTGGCCAAATTAAGATTGTATCTTGAAACTGAGAAGTGTTATTAATTCAATTCATTCCTAAGTTTTCTCACATTTCTTGTCCAGGAGATCTATACTTCAATGCGGGGGTTTTATCAAGATTGGAAAAAATTAATGTGTAAAAGGAGTCCTAAATTGAGCGGACTTGCATCAGAAAAACAGGGGTTTTTTTACAGAAAAACATGAGATCGCATCTTATAACTGCAATAAGTCAATTATTGGTTGTTGCAGTCTTAAGAACATCAATTTGAAAATGTACAACACTGAAAATGACAGTAGTTTTTTCTCCATGTTGGATAATCAGTCTTAAGACGATATTTATTCTGAAAAATCTTGATTTTTTTCTAACAAGCTTTGTTTTTGTTTTCTAGGAAAGTGAATCCCCCTTGAGTAGATCAGTAAGAAGTGCTCTTCACTATGAATACAGGTATACAAGTGGACACACACGCACACTCACAAACATACTTTTTGGGGAATTATCCATTAAGTCCATACCTTACATATCTTTTTTTTTTTTTTGCAAAACTTTATTAAAAAAAAAATTTATTTTTGCTACTTATTTTTATTGGTACAACAAATAAACATAAATCTGTTGTTTACAGTTGATACTTTACAATAAAAAACAATTTATTTCCACACCTTAGATCACCTAGCTATTTTAAAGCAGCTATGTAAGCTAGACTTCCTTTACTCCAGGCATGAGTCTATAATTCTAACCCTGACCCTGTTTCACCACTGTGGTGTTGGTCCATTTTGGGCCTGGGTTACTGTGACTGACAGCATCAGTAAGTATAATAAGCCTGTTGCTTTTAACCACAGTGACGTATTTCTCTTTTAATACATTCCCAAAGCTCCCTCCTAAAGTTGGCAGTTATCCCAAGTGTGTATTTTAGCCAAAGAGTCAATGATGAGTAATCCGTCTTTCAGTCTCCTCACTCACCACACATTACCACTCAGTGTGGCTGCCAGTTGGTAGCTTGACTCATCTTGGTTGTTTGCCCATATTTACAATGCAGAAGACAACAAAAACATGTTCTGTTGAAAAAACACCCACAACATTTGGAACATTAAATTAATTTGATAGAGAAACAAAACAACAAATTAACAAATAAACCAACCCCCCCCTCCAAAAAAAAAAGTTTAGCTTTAGCTTCACTGACAGGAAAGTCCAAAAATAAATTTAAAAATTACAGTCAACACTCCTACAAGACTAGCCAAGTCTTCAGTTCCTGTCTGCTACAGGAGGTAGCAACACGCCAGCCTAATTTGAAACAAGTCAGACTAAATTATGCTAAGGCTAAGTTACTCCAAGCAAACTGCTTTGATCCTCACATTGATCCTTCACTTGTCACAATATTGTCACTGATAATAAAACTCGGCTTAGCCATGTCCACATTTGATTTCTCTGCTATTTACAAATATCCTTAATGTTTATTTTATTAGCCTTACTAATGTCATGGCTCTCTTTGTGATTCTTGAAGATTAAATCAGGAGCAGGGTTATTCAATTAACATGGATTTAATTACAGTCATTGCAAGCACGCTGTATCTGACAGATATGGTGGGCTCTGTGTGTAAGCTCATGCAATAAACATCTTCAAGCTTCTACTTTAAAATTAAATGTTGTGATTGTGTTATGCCCCAGTTTGATTGCATTTCCTGAGAACATGCTGTAAAAGTCAGGCTCTTTCAATGCATGTGCTTTGCTTCCGCTTGTTTGCTTATGTGTCTTGCTAGACACATTTTTGTGTGTATGTTTGTGTTCATGCCTTTGTAAATATGCATGTGCATGCATGCTGCTGCTTCAGCCTTTTGATTACCTGCCTGGCTGTGATTTCTCAGATAGCGGAGGATTCGCTCGCAAAAGCGCGGCCTTGTCACTCATACTCTCTCCCATGAAGAGGGTCCAGAGCTCACCAAATCTAGGCACAGGTACTAACACTCAAATACACACTATTAATCAATACATTTGAGAGTAGAGTTATACAAGTAGCTGAACAGACCACCTCAGGTATTGAATGGACTTAAAGGTCAAAGTGTGAGGTAAGTTTTTTTTAAGTGTTTTTTGTCTTTCATAATTTTGTTGAGGCTTTTCAACCTGATATAGTCTTTACAGGCTTTGGCTGCTTCATTTATGCTTACACCTTGTTTAGACTGTGGAATGCAACTCAGTTCGAATAAGTCTTTTGTATTTTCTTTGATTCCCTTTTGTTTAGTCTCTTGAGTCTTGGGGTTGGCTATGACCCCTATATCAATCATAAGCCATAATGTACCTAGCAGCAGTAGTTGTTAATCTCCCTTCATTTTGACAGCTCTCATATGTCATGCTCTCCCCTTGCTTCATGCCATTTCCCTCTCTGTTAAGGAAGTTTATCCTACTCTGCTCATTGTTTTATTGCCCTTTTTCCCAACTGCTTTTCCCTCTCTTTTAGCATGGATTGGTTAGAAATGGCAAAACTCCCTTGACCCTAAGCTCTTGGAGAATGTGGAAATGTTCTTGGATGGGCTTATCGTGTCACCTAAATTCGCACCATTTGGCTTTACTTATCCTGCTCAGTGTTTCAGATTCATGCAAGAGGACATACAGTAGATCTGTTGTATGCATAAATTTATCCTTAAATTGTTGCCCATTTCTTGTCATATTTGATTTGAAATTACAATTCATGTAAGATAAATAACTGAGGACTTTTACAAAGCAAAGGAAAAAGCTGAAGCTTTTTAAAAAGTATATTCTCAGCTTCCAGAGACTACAGTGGGTTTTCCCATCTGCATATTACTTCCTCTGCTGAAAGAGCATTGTTTGTGTCTGAACCTTGTCAGCATCCAGGTAAACAGCTGCACCAGGTTAGGCATTCCGGCACTGTCAGCTTGCTTTTGACAATAGAAGGGCACTATGTGAATAACTGAAAAGCTGTTGTCAGATGTAGAGGGTTTGGAAAGGAGAAATGTAGGGCTGTGCATAGCCACTGGAGCATTATTTTGAGACACACAGTCATCAGCCTCTGAAGGACCGCCAGCCTCGAGAGGGGTGTACAGTACGCTCATCCTTGCTGTTTAGTGCAATGTTTTACTAAGAGTCTATATGTTTCAAATGTATGACATTGTTTTCTAGTAATAAAGAATGCAATCTTCTGCATGGCTCCAATGCTACAGATAAGGAAATGGAAATTGGCAAGCCAGTGAAGAGTGTTTTGTTCACTGTGGAGTGAACCTTTCCAGCATGTGCTATCTCCACTGGTGAAACTAACTGTCTAGATTGCTGTGAGCTACCTAACTTAACCAGCCATGTGGAAATAATTGACAGTGACATAAACAGAAAAATGTGCAGTTAACCATGAGTGTGTGAAAGCACTCAAATCGGACTTGGTCTAAGGATAATTATGGGTTATTTTAATCTTGTGTATTTCCCCTAAATCTGGCAAATTTGGCTTTATTGCTCATGTTAACTTTACACTCCAAACCACAGTTTCGGTACTCCCAAAATCAAGGACTCATGCCAAACACTGATATCAGGGCAAGCTGCATGAGCCTCCAACAGGTTTTATATGAATTAATTCAAACGTAAGTTTGAAAGTTTGAGAGACAGAAAAAGTAAACACAGAAAGAAGCCACCATCAACAAACATCATGGCCAACTGCTATGGGATTTTACATTAAGCTGACCACCCTACATTTTCATCTTTGCAGCTGGTTTGTTTAGAGTTTGAGGCTAACAGCAAAATTTCTGTAATAGAGGCAGAATCACACAGAAAATTTGCACAAATACACATAAGTAACCCTCTGAAGAAAGTCCACTTTCATTAAAATCATCTCTTGCTTTATACTAATAATGCTTTGTAAATTTTGATTTTAGAAGTCTGTTTTATGTTTGTTGAAGACAATTTAAATCTAAAGTGTTAAACAGTCTTAAGTTTGCCATATGAATTTTTATATAATTTTACTTTTTTGTCTTCAAAAGCTGGAAAACAGACACTGTTTACAGGGAATACTGGTCAGTGCAAGATCAAGTGGCTGTAGACTTCTAATTAAGTTATTACTATTTCTTGAACAGAGTTTAGAGCGATAGTGAATGCTAAAAGTTTCAGTACAAAAGAGTCAGAACAACTAGTAATATTGTTTATCACATCGGGATCCTTAAGAATTTTTTTTTCTGTCCTGTACTTTTTCTCTTTTGTAATTTTTTGATATGTTTCAACTGATGTAACACCAATATTAAGTCTCTCTGTGTCACAATAAACATTCTGTGAGCTAAATATTACTTTAGATATAATACTCCCCATTAGTTTGCACACTTATCACAGGGGTGAGCATGTTCAAACATTCAGTTGTGTCACTTATTATTAATGTGTCTTCTCCGTTCCCCAGGGAGTGACTCTCACTCATCAGACGTAGGTAAGTCTCTTGACCTTATGGTAAATTCAGGTACCTTTACATTGCCCATGACAAAAGACACGATGTAACATATCCCAGGAGACCAGAAAACTTAATCAAAGCACACTGCACTGTGTGACTCTAATATTATTAACTTTATCTTCAGATTCTTGGCGGTCACGCAGTGTAACAGATGGCCTTAAGAATGGAGACGCCAGCAGCTCATCTCTTGCTGCCAAAGGTTTTCGCAGTGTCAGACCCAACCTACAGGACAAAAAGTCACCAACACAGGTAATATGTCTGTCTCATGCACCACACTGATGTTGACATTTTTTCTTTTTTACTGCTCTTTAGTGTTTGCGCAAATTATGTTTGGCTCATAACATTCTCTGTGAAAAAAGATATTCTTAAAGACAGGATAAAGCCATCATAAGCATGAATAATTACATGGAACCATACTGTATTTCTGTGTATTTGGAACAACTTGTTGATAATTTCAACCATGCTTTGCACTGATGAGTTTTTGTCATTGCTTGAACTTCCCTGTCTGTTGCATTCTAATTGGCCAATAAGGATGTTGATCACATACCCCTGCCACCCCCTAGGAGAGAGAGTTTCCACTTCTCATCCACTGGCACTAATCCACCAGACTACAGCTCCCTTGTTGCACTGGCTAATGATTTGAGTCCAGAAACACTAACATTCACTCACAATGAGAAAGCAATTCTGAAGGAGTCCTACACTATTAGAAGCACATCTTCTTACTCTTACTCTGAAAGCAGTTCAAACACAGTCCAACAAGAACACCAGTCCACTGTCCCAAATGATGTTAGCAGCAGTAGTGCATCTGCCACTACTAATACACAGGCCCAGGAGCGTAAAGTGTCTTCCCTAAAACTAACTCCCGTCACCATCCCTGACCCACCGGATCACCTTAACTCCTACCTTAACCCCCAGCCAAAAACCATAGGTTCCCCACCACCCACTTCCTCTTCTTCACAAGGGGGTCCCACCCTGTCTCCAGCCCTGACACAGACCGCCTCCCTTTCTGTCCACTTGGACCCAGAGAGTCTGAAACATCCACAACCCTCAAACAACACAGTGGAACTCAAGGCCCCAGATCAAGCTCGATATAAAACCCCAAGTCCATCTCCATCCAAGGTGGAGACAATGAAGGCTCCTCCTGCTGTTCCACCAAGACCTTCTCCTGCAGAACTGTTGGTACATAACTGACAACATACTGTAAGAGTAGAAAAAAAGAGTGCAATGCCGGTGTCGGTATAGTACAACATCCTTGGGTTTTTTCTTTTGGTGACATCAAGAGTGATTAAAGGGTAACACACTGGCTCGGTCACATCATTTTACACCCAAAGCAACACTGAATGCGCCATAAAAATAGAAGAAGTAGTGGTGGGACTGTGGCTTGGATGTGTCAAATACAGGCCAGAAGTGATAAAATCATTGTTTTTATGGTATCTTGACGCACATGAACACTGGGAAGTCTGACAGTGGTGTTTTGTGACACCACTGGTGTTTGGCTTTCCATGAAAAACAAGAGCCGCAAGTGTTTCTGTGGACATCATATGCTGCTTGTGTGTGTTGCCCTTTAGTTTTTAAGCCTTGGTGCTGCCATCCAACTAGCCAGTCAAACTAAATGTGGTCCTTCATATGTGTGAACTCATACTGTGTGTGTGATAACCAACTGTTTCATTTATTATATTCCACTTTTACTGTCTGTGTATTTGCTGCCTCCCACAGAATTTGAACTAACAGAGCATCTTCAATTCACAGCATCAATCATGTTTCTGAAGGTGATGCTGCAGCCTCATGACACCTCAGTGTGGTTTCACATCAGCATTTCACCTTTCGTTAGGCTCACGTGTTTCTTCCTCACATCCTTTGTGACAATGTGGCTCATGGGTGATATCACTAAGCACTCTCCTCCTCTCCTTTTCCAATCAACTTCCTCTCCCTCCAACACCAGGGGCCTCCCTCCCCCGACCCTGCAGCACGGCACTCCCCCTATCGCTGCCACAGCTCAGAATCACTCGACTACCTGTCAGGCTTAATGCCCAAGACTCTATCGCCAACCCCGTATGTTCCTAGCGGAGCAGGCAACACGGCTGGTGCAGTCAGCGGGCAGAGCCTTACCACAGTCAGCAGTGCAAGCATCGGTGGCTGCGTGTCACCCTCGGCTTCCCCCGTGACGGTGTCAGCACTCAGCCACTACTCCTCGTCCACGGCAGGTCTGCTGGATGAGCTGCAGATCTGTAGCCTGGACTCACCTGGCGCCTCACCCACGCCATCGCCCACCCTCAGCCATGTCTCTACCTACACATCCACTGCTGGCCTTGATGATGTGCTAACAACCTCTGTGGCCTCCACTGCTGCAGCAGCCACTTTCACTAACGTAATTATCCCAACAAGTCACTGCTGTAACACATCATTACCAAAAACAAATGCCCCCCCCAACTCATTTGGATGGCTGAACCAAACCTTCACAAAAAGTGTTATTACTACCGATTTTTTCTTTTGACTAACCATCAAACACAACCTTCCTGTCAGATACCAAAATTAAATTTAGCCCACAGTGTTCCCTTATTATGCTAAAGTCTATACTCATTAGAACTCTGTGTATATGTGTCTGCGTGTGCTTGTCTAGGTTTCCCTTTGTTATACCCTTTTTTGCAATCTAATGTAATTATACTTTCTCTAAAAGGCCAGTTGACATAAAATATTCATGATGACACAAAACCGTTTTTAGAGAAGTGGTGGGAGGGTGCTGCTGGAAGCTGTTGGTTTAAAGTTGCTGATATGAGACTAAGGCGAGAGAGAGTTTTATGCTGTAACATGCATGATGACTGCAGTATTTTTTCCTGTCAGCTCAATACATTAATATGAGAAACAATATAAGGGACCCAACCACAGAATGGTTAGCCTCAAAAGGCTTGGGATGTACGAAGAATCATAGTATATCAGGGTATTTAAAAATCAGACGCTCCTGATACAGAAAAACTAGGTTGATGTGATGGATTGTTGTGCACATCACCTCCCTACTCTCTACTGGTGGAACAGGCAGCACAGCTAAAAATTAAAAAGAAATGTGTGTCTGCCCTTGTTTAGGACTATTTTGGGTTCAGTCTTGATAATAAACACCAGTCAGCCAAAATCAGCAAAATTTGTCTATGTAGGCTAATTACATTTTTGACATACAACACCAACAATGTCATAAATGCTTCTTTTTGAAAATAGTGACATATACAGGATTGATGATTTAAAAAAAACAGATATTTGCCAAGTCTCTGGTTGTTTCTAGTTTACATCACAAGTTTCAGTGTAGACCTTTTCTTCCTAGTTGCAACAGGACTGATATAGAGATTGTCACAACAACAGCAGCAGTAATCTGCATGTTGAATTATTCACATTGCTCTGAGCCTAAACACTAAAGGAAAAAAGTTAGAGGTATAATAACACTGTGTGTACACAGTAGGTGCAGCTGCAGATAGTAAATAAGGTTTTCCTTTTGGACCCACATTAGACAGAAATGTGCATTCATGCTTGTTAAATAATTTGCATGAGTCACTAGCTACTTTAGTTACATTTTTTTAGAGATATCATGAATCTTTATCTAAAGACACAGGCCTTTTAATAAAAATGTTTTTATGTCTTGTCAGATGAAATTGTATGTTCCTGTGTTATGTGGAATGGGAGAGCATTCTACAGAAGAGCCTCCCATTGTAACTGTATCATATTTGTTGTCTTTTTTAAGTCACAACTAATTTATAATGAAATGTGTGCGAATCTGAAATATTCGTGTTCGGTTACTGTCACTGTTTAATATCTTCTGTCTCTTTTTTGAGTGAAATGATTCAATACGTGCCCCCTTCCCCTTACTAACTGTTCTTACATTGTACAGTCACTTCAGATTCAGCAGTTCATATGAATCACGTCAGCCCCAATATCTGTCTACATGTAGATTTATTCCCTTACTAGGTTCCTCTTCTTCTTTTAATGTTAAGTTTTATAGCACTATGATGACTAATAATGAATTTATAAAACTAATCATTTTTTTGTGTTTGTTAATTGTTTTTTTTTAATATATTTACACACACTATCTAATGTATGGCAGAGCAGAAATATCCTCTGACTAAGAAAATGATCATTTACCCATTTTGGTGCAGTGTGACTGGTAGTGACTGATTATCTCTGTTTCTGCCTTGTGGGCCAATCCTAGGGCCAGGTCCTCTCTCACGCTATGAATGGAAGTACCAGCCATCCACAGAGGCCTCCCTCCCCTCCGTCCTACCCTCCTCTCCCCACTTCCCTCCACACTGGGCTCCAGAAACAGAGCAGAAGTTCAGGTAAGTCACTGGTCTTTTTTCCCTTTTAGTTGAGTTGAGTTGAGTTTGCTGCATGATTAACAAAGATTCTTCAAAAAATATCACTGCTTTCTAATTTCCAGAAATCCACATGCACAAATTATATTTGTGTAATTTTTTAAAAAAATGCTCTGAGTTACTGAAGCAGTAGTGCCAACAATCTCGGGGTACAACCATTAATAGAGGATAGGGCATAGTAAGATGTTAGTAAGTACTGATTGGAGAGAATGATGATGGTTGTTTTTGTTTTATTTAAGTCTTAAATTATATGAAACAGTTGTAAAAAATAAAGTGATTTAGTGTTCACTGGTTTGGGTTTCTGCCTTAACTTGATTATTAGTAGGCACAACTGACAATAAATCTTCTGCTTTTCTCTCCTTTCCCTCCTTGTATACAGAGGGCAGTGAGTCAGTTACAAGAGAGTCAGTGGTTTCAGGCCACGCAAGCGTCAGCAGCACTGTACCCATTGCCCGCTTCTCGGAAGAAGAGAAAAAAGTGTCCATCATTAAAGCCCCTCATTATGAAGGCATCGGCCCTGTGGACGAGTCTGGCATCCCTATTGCCATTCGCACGGTGAGGTCAAACATACACAGAGCTGAACACACTGGTTTGCTGCACACTTGCTCGGTTAGGTGCTGTAGTGTTTACACAGGAGTGTCTTTGACCCATTTCTGTTGTCTTGATATGTGATCAGGCTCACGAGAGGGGATTGCTTTCAGCTGTCAGCAGCTTTTGACCACATATTAAAGGCCCTTTCTCTCTCACACTCACTATCTCCCAGTATCTCTTTTACGCTCTCTGTGTGCTATGAGTTATGAAGATGAACACAGAGAAGGTCTCTGCTTTAGAGCTGCAAGGCGCTCGCTGCTTACTTGTCCAAATGTGTGTCTGTATGTTATCTCTGCCAAGGCTTTTCATGTCACTGTCACTCAGCTATCCGTTTTTTTTGAAGAGCAGTATTTGAAGGCAGACATGTTGAACTACAGAATTAGTGACCAAAAGAAAGTCACAGAAAGAATGAAAGACAGGCAGTAAGACCAAAGAGAAAAGGTGTAAAGAAAAAAAGCAGGAAAGAAGAAAAACAGATGCTCCTCGTTGGGAGCAGACGAGCATTTTTGTGGGTGCTTTATGTGGTAGCCATGGAGAGTAAAGTGGTAATTGGCAGTCTCTTGGCCATGTCGATGCTGCATGCTCAGTCATACACACTCCTTCACTGTGGAGCCAAACGGCCTTTTCTCTGACCTGAGTCCAGAATCAGTGTTTAGCGCTACTGAATAAAGAGAGGATTAAGTCTCTCTGCCATTTGATAGCTCTCTTTTGAAGTGGTTGTTAGATCTATACTGTATACACAAAGACACACATACCAGGGTTTCTCCTGGATTTTCCAGGCAGAGCACCAAGAGCTCCCACTTTGCTTTTGTAGAGACATGGCTTCTGTATCCTCTTCTGTGAAACCAAACTTGCTGACATCCATGTCTATAAGTAGGGGCAATCGCCTAAACATAAATACACATATATTCACACATTACTCATATTTAGAGTTTTTAGTGATGATGAGGTGTTGTGTGTTTTTAACCTCTTAATAGTTAGTAAGCAGTAAAAGCATCATTGGCTGACCAAGGAAAAGAAAAATCACTTTTTTAGGACTTGTACTACAATGCTACAAAAATTCAGTAATTAAATTTCTTTCTTTCTTGGTGAAACAGAAGTTACAGTAGTTTTGTATTCTGCAATATGACCTGTTTTTTCTAGCAAAACAGGATGTTCGTAAAAAAATCTACATAAACCATATTTAGGATTTGAATTAAAACCTAAAAAGTTGGTGTTATCAAGAAAATTTTCAAATGTACAAGTCTAACCTCCACCTTCACCTCCCTAAAACTGCTTTGTTGGAATAGGAGGAACAAGAGGAGGACGGAAAAAAAACAGGATCTTGTAAATAAAGTTTTCGCCAAATAAAACTATTAAATAGTGAATAGTGAACCTGTAGCACACATCCTACTTTTATTTACTTTAGCAATTGCAGCTGTCAATCTAATATTATATTCCCAAATTATCCAATTTGATTGACTAATCTACCACATATCATTAATATTAAATATACAGTATTAGACTTAAAAAGGACATAATTGAACACACGCAGATTATGTGGACAGTGTTTAATTTATACTTAATAGATGCCATGTATGTGCTTGTGAGAACTGGAAATCCATCTTTCAGACTTGTTTCCAGTCAGTCTGTTGAAAGATATATAAATTACCCAGAGAATGCAAATTAAGAGCAGTTATCTCGAACTAAGTTAAATAATCTGAGTTAAATAAGTTTCGACAAGATTATTTATCTGAAATGCGAAGGAAAAAGAGACTCAGTCATCCTTAAGTCTTCATAAATGTTTTAACCAAACAAGCTTTATCAGTAGTTTCCCAAGGCGAGTCCCAGAGAGTTTTTTCCACATACATTAATGTATCACATACATCATTTATTCACATATCAGCATAAGCTAAATTTCCTGGTGAGTGAAATATGGATCTCTAGAAGACTGTAAGAGTGCTTTTCTCTGCACAGTAATGTCCTATAAAACAGTTGGAACACTTCCTACTTGCTAATTTCAGCTAGCAGTTTATGTTGCATTTCACGGCACATAAATCTCAATGGTTATTTCTCTCTACACAGACGGTGGATAGGCCTAAGGATTGGTACAAAACTATGTTCAAACAGATCCACAAGGTTCACAAAGCAGGTAAGTTTGCACTGAACCACACTGAATGTCAAAAATGTCCTATTATTTGATGTCACATTCATGCACATGTGTATCTGTGTATGTCGGCTCTTGTTAAAGCGAAAGTGCCGGAGAATCTCAGCGCCAGAGCTCATTAGATGAGAGCAAGAGAGTCTAGAGAGGAGGAGGAATTGAGAGAAACCTCTAATAGATGCTGGGCTGTCCTGGGAAATCTGCTCTCATTTTGTGGGCTCGACAGAACCACACAGTCAGAACAAGGCTTGTTTGTTCATAACTGCTCAGGCTTCTTCTACTGCAACACACACACACAATATCATGACTGTGTGGGCCTGAAAAACATCTTTATGATGCATCTCTGAGAGTTCCCATGATAAATATTTACATAGTCCTGCTGAATTTATTAAGCAATATTTCAGCTACCGCTTTGCATATTAAAAAGAGTTTAGGAGATTCAGAGTTTTCTCAGTTGCTTTTAAATAAAAGTCACATAAAAATATGACCAACTCACTGCTTATGTAAGTGTTATCTGCCTTCTTATTACTCAACAAAAGGCATATTGAAAAACAATTGTTTGAAACATGCTGAGCTTGTGTATGAACACAGGAAAAGTGTTTTTTTGCCGCTTGAGTGATTTTGATCTCTCTCTCTGCTGCAGAAAAATCACTATTGGAAATTACTTTGTAAATGACTGTTTTCAAGCTGACTTACGGTTCTTTCCTCCTGGGAAGCGAAACGAATTTGCACCCTCTATTATATAAAGTATATATGTGTGTGTATCCTCATCAGTCTTTATCCCTTTTGTTTAGATGATGACTATTCGGACACATACAATGCAACATATGCTGTCATAAACAATGGTGAGAGATGTTTTACTTATAATGAAAGTGATTCATCGATGTGTAATTTGTTCCCCACCCATTTGTCTCTTCCTGTTCGCTCTGCTTCATCGCCTCTCCCTCGGATTTGTCCTCTGTCCTGTCCTTAACAGATGACTATAGTCTGTCATCCAGCACCACCATGGCCCATCCTGCTCCCCGCACACACACGTACCGGCCTCTCGCCAAAAGCCCCTCAGACAACGGGGGGCATCTTGGGCCCCGGGAGCCTTCACCATCTCCTGTACCCCCTCCACCCCCACCCATGCCATCGCTTCTCCAGCTGAGGGCCAGAGAGAGTGACCGAGAGAAAGACCTGCCTGATGTGTAAGAAGAGCTTTGTCTTATTTCTGTCATTTATTGCACATCATTAGTAACAGAATGCACACACTTTTATTTAAGATTGAAATCTGACAGTCATGTTTATTTTATTTTTTTATAGACATGTTTGAATAGTTAAATATTTTAATGTCTGATCGTTTTCTAAGATACATGTCTCCATTTGTCCTGCACTAGAAATGAATGGGGACCTCCCAACAGGAAAGTTGACACAAGAAAGTACCGCGCAGAGCCCAAGAGTATTTTTGAGTATGAGCCTGGGAAATCATCTATTTTGGAGCATGAAAGACCAGTGAGTATATTAAAAAATGCTGTTGTTGCTGTTTCATTTTATTTTAATTTGATTTAACAAAGTCAGGTATTTTCCTGCTAAAACCCACTGAAAAGTTGGTGGCCATCATCATGTTACTGCATCCATAATTTTATGATTTAACTGTGAGGCTGTGGTAGCCAATCTTGACTTAGCTCTGACTGTAAAGTTACTCTCAATGACATTTGAAAATGTGGTGTTCGATTCCCTACAGCTAGCTTCAATCCGCCATCTTTTGAGACTATGTCTGTTGCTGCGACAGTGAAGATATTTCCGATACTATTATTGTAGTCATGCTTTCCTTTGTTCAATTAAATGTTCTCTGTGGCACTTTAAGCTAGAGTCCATTTCTCAAGAGGAATGCAATTTAACATTTAGCTAAATGAGGTGAAATAACACTCCAGTAATGGAACTACAATACAAAACACAGAAAAAACAGAAAATCAAACAGAGAAAACAAGCTTGTTTACCTTTCCCATCTGCAAGTCTAGACATTACTGTATTGTTAATATATTTTTATATGGACCTTGGCTTGGACCTCTCTCAGTCAGACACAGTGTGGGCGAAGGTTTTGAGTGCTGCATCCTTAGTGACTGTGCTGGCTGTTCACTCTATGTCGAGAATGACAAAGCAGGCAGCAGAGATAATTACAGTTTAAAGGAAGGGCAAAAAATAATTGACATGAGAAAATTGAGATAAGGACAAGATAATGGAGATTGTGTAATAGATGGTGTGTCTTTTATGCGGGAAAAGATTAAAAAGAGAGTTTTGTGAAGGTTTTGCCGATTTTTAAAGGAATGACTGCAGAGAGCTCTCTCAGGGCAATAATGGATGACTCACTTTCTGATAGAGCAATAAAAGGAGAAAGCTGTAGAGAGTTGACGTGAGCCCACGCTGGCTAATCAGCTTTCTAAGACTTTTTATGTATTATACAGTATGTTGTCTGTTTAAAAGCTTTTTTCTTCACTGTCCAAGGTAAGAAATGGCACTCAAAAACATTCTGTTCGGTGGTCAAGTGTCCATTTAAAAAAAAAAGCCCCAAAGCAAACAAAAATGTTCTCTTCAGCACTCTGTTCCTGTATTTTTTATTTTTCTATGTTCATCTATAGTACTTGCATGATTAGCAGTCTCCATTGTAGGCTTCAATTTTTTCACAGGATGACTCTTTGTCTCAAAACCAGATTTTCATTTTGGCAATAGACATGTAACACAATAACACCTACAAAGCATCTCTTGGCAGTGTTTTTATTTGGTGTGAAAACTGTCTCTATGTGGGAAAAGGGTTAGATAGAGCAGACAGAGTAGTAAGCCAGTGAAAAAAATAAAACAACTGTAAACCTCTTGCTTATAATACACACTCACTGAGATGTATGAATAAAACAAATAGAGAAAACTGTACTTACCACAGTTGAAACAAACAAAATAGAGTAGATGATTGACTTGGTATGCAGTGGTGACTATCAGCTTTGCTTACCTGTCAAGTTTTGTTTGCATGTAAAAGGGTACATGCTAACTCACACAGTTTATTGCAGATGTAACTGATATGAAAATGTTCCTCTGCAATGATACAGGACAGGCTTCATTTATAAATCCACCATGTGACATCAGCTAGTAATAAAACACTGCTTCCTTTAGGTAATTTGTCCCTCATGAAAAACAGTGTGTGAGTACATATATATATGTATGCAATAGACTCAGGACATTTATAACTCTGCCTTTGTTATTAGATAGGTAATGGATGGCAAAACAATGCAAATTTATTTTAATAGCACTTTTCAACATGGTAATTCCACTGCATTACATAAGACCCAAAGAATGCAAAAAGACTATTTTTGAAAAAACCCAAAGCAATATGAAGCCTCATAAATAGTAAAAATATAGCATTTTTCTTATTCAGAAATATGAACTGCTTGGTCAGTTTAGCAGTCAGCAGCTTTGCCTTCCTTGGTATAAGCTGTTATGTCTGTGTAGATTCTCAGTCATCCAGGTCATGATTATCTTAAAGAGTCATAAAAACAAGGCAACTGGACTAA